>BPTQ01000009.1:66684509-66808747 GCA_019973895.1 Chrysanthemum seticuspe
GATGTTTGAGTAGAAGGCATTTGAATCATTAGACGAGCTTGTCTCTCCCGGGTTAGTTTTGAACTGATTGAGAATCAATTTTTCAAACATAGCATGTCTCTCATTCTGAAGGAGGAAGGCATAGAGTTGCTCATAGTTTGTGTTCTTCAATCCTTTAGTAAGCTTCACAGCGGTAACAAACTTGTGCCATTCGGGATTCATGTTGTTCACAAATTTTGAATTCAACTGAATGTTAGGCATAGTCATTCTGATGTTCCTCATGTCATTAACTAACTTATGAAATCTCACATAGTACTTATAGACATTCTCATCTGGTTTCATCTTGAAGTGCTCAAATTCGTCATAGAGTTGGGATTCTCTGTCTTCCATAGTTAATTCTGATTCTGAGAGAAGCATCTTGACATTATCCCATACTGCCTTTGCATCGGTGTTGTGATTGATCAGCTTGTAGATGTCTTTAGGAAGACCTTGAAGAACAATGTTAGAAGCCCTGATATCTGCATCGAATCTCTTTTTCTCCTTATCATCAAGCTCATCATACATTTTAGGTCTGTCCATTCCGTAAATAGGAGTTCCATCATCATTAGTATCAAGTATGTCTCTAGTCGTCTCAACTCGATATGGTCCTTCATCAATGGATTTGAGAATGTTGACACCATTTTCCTTTCCAAGACAATACAATCTGATTCGTTGAGCCCAAGAATCGTAGTCAGTTCTGTCAAGCATGGGTGGACGAGTATCTGAGCCAGCTGCTTGAACATCCTCGGCGACAGTGGAGATGACAGTAGGAACATTGGTAGACATGTTAACAGATTATACGGGATTTTATAACTCTATGATCAAACCGGGAAATAGATTCTTTCACGGGATTTTACTAAATCAAGAGAAAACCGTAAACAATCACTCAAGTCGCTAGAAGATAATGCACTAAGTCGCTAGAAGATAGTGCACTAAGTCGCTAACTCTTAATTCGCCAGACAGCTAAGTCGCTAGAGTCCCAAGTCGCTAGACAACAAGCAAGTCGCTAAGTAGTAACTCGCTAACCCTCAAGTCGCTAGCAAAATTTTGGCAGCAATTCGCTACACAAGTCGCTAGAGATACAAGTCGCTAAAGAGCAACTCGCTACAGACCAAGTCGCTACCACCAAGTCGCTACTCGTAGTGGAGAGTCCACTACTTGTACTTTAACTCGCTAGATCTAACTCGCTAGGTTTAACACTGTAACTCGCTACAATTTTGTGAAGCAAGTCGCTACGAAGAAAATTATCCGTGAGCTAAGTCGCTAGCTTGAAAAACCATATAAACATCACTTTTCAATCCAAAAACAACCCAACCAAGATGATTCAAGCTTACCAAATGAAAACCTAAACACTTGTGATGATTCTAAACATAAAAGTACTAACAAAATTCAAACTTTAACACAAGAAATCAACCAAATGATGCAAAAACCACTAAACTTTTTCAAACTCAAAAACCACCTAAAAACCACTAGAAATCCGAAGATGTGCAAGATATGATCCAACCATGGCTCTTGATACCAATTGTAAGATATAACTTTTCACATACACATCAAACCATTAACACAAGTAGGCGTATAAGTGGAATTCTAGAGAGAGAAAGTTAGAGGTTTAGGGAACTTAGTGAGAGAAAGTGAAAGATATTATTATGAGCTCCAACTCTCTAACTTGGGAGGTAGAGAGTATTTATAGTCTTACATAAATCGCCACACATCGGGCTGTGGATCAGGCATACAGTGGGTAAAGACCCATCCGTCCTCCACGGTGTTACATAACTAAATACTACTTAACTTAAAAGAACTACGACTACGAGCTTTCTAACGATTACATATACTTGAGGTGACCGACTCTTTAATACCTGGAATTTCTAATTCCTAACAACAAATCTAAAAATATGGTGTCTACATCTAAGTGTCTAGAATTATTACATATGGACTTGTTTGGACCATCCGCTATAAGAAGCTATGGAGGCAACTTATACACTTTGGTCATAGTAGATGATTACTCAAGGTTTACTTGGACGTTATTTTTGAAAACCAAAAATGAAGCTTTTGATAAATTTGAAATACTTAGCAAGAAAAATCAAAATCTTCTAGGTGTCAAAATTGTGTCGATCCGAACGGATCATGGTCGTGAATTTGACAACGAAACTCAATTTGGAAACTTTTGTGATACAAATGGTATAACACATAACTTTTCCGCTCCACGAACACCTCAATCAAATGGAGTAGTAGAACGTAAAAATAGAACAATTCAAGAAATGAGTAGAACAATGCTTAATGAACAAAACATTCCTCAAAAGTTTTGGTGTAACGCCGTTGACACTTCTACATATATTTTAAATAGAGTCTTAATACGTCCTTTCCTAAACAAAACACCATATGAACTTTATAAAGGTAAAAAGCCAACATTAGGATATTTTAGAGTCTTTGGTTGTAAATGCTTTATTCTTAATACTAAGGATTATCTCACCAAGTTTGACCCAAAGTCTTATGAAGGTGTATTTCTTGGTTACTCTCAAACTAGTAAAGCTTACATTGTTCTAAATAAAGAAACAATGATATTCAAGGAATCGTTAAACATAAAATTTGACGAAAGTCCACCTCCCTCTAAGACATCACCTTTGGTAGATGATGACTTAGTTGAAAGTCAAATAATAGAAAGTCAAATTAATGATAACAAGGGAGATGAACCATTAAATAAGCAAATTATAAACATCAAAGAATCTAAAAGTCATCCTTTGGAAAAAGTCATAGGACAACTTAATCAAAGAACCTTAAGATCACAAGCCCAAAATCAAAGTAATTATTTTTGTTTTGTATCCACCATTGAACCGAAAAACATAAATGAAGCAATAAAAGATGAATCATGGGTAATTGCCATGCAAGAAGAGTTAAACCAATTCGTTAGAAATGATGTTTGGAAATTAGTTCCAAAACCTAAAGATCAAACCATAATTGGAACGAAATGGGTTTTTCGAAATAAAATGGATGAAAATGGTATAGTATCTAGAAACAAAGCTAGGCTTGTTGCACAAGGCTATAATCAACAAGAAGGTATTGATTATGATGAAACTTATGCTCCTGTAGCTAGACTAGAATCTATTAGAATATTACTTGCCTATGCATGTGCTTATGACTTTAAATTATTTCAAATGGATGTTAAAAGTGCTTTTCTTAATGGGTTTATTAACGAAGAAGTGTATGTTGCTCAACCTCCCGGTTTTACCGACTTTGACAAACCACATCATGTCTTCAAACTCAAGAAAGCATTATACGGCCTTAAACAAGCACCTAAAGCTTGGTACGACCGTCTTAAGACTTTTCTTATTGATAACAAATATACTATGGGATTAGTAGATAATACTCTTTTTACCAAGAAAAAGGAATCACAAATTATTATTGTTCAAATATACGTTGATGACATTATATTCGGATCAACTTGTCAAGAACTATGTGATGATTTCTCTAAAATCATGCATGACGAGTTTGAAATGAGTATGATGGGTGAGTTAAACTTCTTTCTAGGACTTCAAATTAAACAACTAGAAGATGGTATTTTCTTTAACCAATCTAAATATATAAAAGACATGCTTAAGAAATTTGGTCTTGAAGATTCCAAACCAACTAAAACACCCATGTCCTCGGACACTAAACTCACCAAGGACGAAGAAGGTGAATCCGTAGATAACACTAAATATAGAGGAATGATTGGTAGCCTACTCTATCTTACGGCTAGTAGACCCGACATTATGTTTAGTGTTTGTCTATGTGCTCGCTTTCAAGAAAACCCAAAGGCATCACACTTAGAAGCATTAAAAAGGATTTTTAGATATATTAAGGGAACAACGTGTTTAGGATTATGGTATCCCAAAGGAACGGGTATAGAAACCATAGTGTATGCCGACTCGGATCATGCCGGTGATTATGTCGATAGAAAAAGTACAAGTGGTATTTGCACTTTTGTTGGACATTGTCTCACCTCATGGTTTGCAAAGAAGCAAACGGCTTTAGCCATCTCTACCACTGAAGCCGAGTACGTCTCAGCCGGAAAAGCATGTCAACAAGCTCTTTGGATGAAGCAAGCTCTCGTAGACTACGGAATTCATCTCAACGACATTGTGATACTTTGCGAAAACAAAGGAGCCATCGATCTCAGCAAGAATCCCGTTCAATATGCTCGTACAAAACACATTGAAATCCGTCATTACTTTCTTCGCGACAATGTTCAAAAAGGTAACATTTCAATCGAGAAAGTATCCTCCGAAGACAACATTGCCGACATCTTAACTAAACCTCTTAAACGAGAACCTTTTAATCTTCTTAGACTTGGTTTAGGGTTAATGGAACCAAACATGTAAGATAAACATAGCCTAAAACATTAGAATAGTCAAACCAAAACAATTTTGCCTTGTATCTGCTATTGTAGCCACGGCACCAAACGACAACACGGACGGAACCAAATATTTGGTGTCGTCTGGTCCGTGGTGTCTACAGAAGCAAAACTGCTATATACATAACATCCTCTTCCTCACAACCCACTTTACCAAAACGTGTAAAACTTAAACCAAGCTCATTATTGACACCTTCCCACTCACTAATCACTGAAGATAACATCATTGTAAGTATCCTAATTCCATTTCATCTCTTAATTCTGAGTCTAGGATTCTTATTTATGCACAAAACTATCACAAATCATTACATGGGGTTTTATGTATGCTTTTATACCAAATATGAATTCAATTGGCAAATTGCATAACTAGTCATTAAAATTAGGTACTGCATTATCATATTGCATAAACAAATCATGTTTCCCACTAATTGATAGATAATGAATATAAGGCCTTATTCAAACAACCAAACACCCCATGTCAAAAGTTTTGAAAAGCTTCTCACTTGTAGGAAAACATTTTTCATTGCTAATACAAATAGAAACGTTAAAAATTTTTATCACTTGCATGCTCTTGAATACTAAAGGTATTGCATAACTAATATGCACTCCCGGGTATATTCAAATGTAGCCACATTAAATTAGGAGCATTTGGGTTATCTCATGGTATTTGCCAAACACCCCACTAAAACCATTTTGTGCATAAAATGAGTCGAGATAACCGCAACTCCAAATTGTTTTCATATAGGCACACACTAGAACCAAAAACGTTAAAATTTATTTTCATTTTTAACATATTAATTCTTGTCCTTAGGAATAACCATGGTAGCCGCAAGATTCTATGATCACAAAGATACCCTTAACTACATTCCCAAACACCACAAAACCAAAGGACTTACCAAGGAACAAATAGAAATATTTAGGGGTCTAGAATCAAGGTATTTCCATGAGGGTAGAACCATTCACCCATCCTTCCTTGAACATACCAATCTTCGTGAAGAACTAGCCGCCATTCAATTCGATTGTCTTCTTGACATTGATGAACCAATTTGTCCTAGGTTTGTGTTAGAATTCTATGCTAGTGTGACCGGGTTTAGTGATGAAGACGATGATGAATTTTGTCTTAGCTTTAGAATCAACCAAAATGACTACACCATCACCTTAAGCGAATTTGCTAAAGTACTAGGAATTCCCAACCGAGGAACTTGTGTCTACACGGATAAGTGGTCACTCACCGCTCTTGATGCAATCAACGACCGAACTTCTCCCTATCTAACCCGTTTGGCAGATAAGGATGTCATCCGTGAACACCTTTTTAACCCAAAAACTGATACAACCCGAGTAACCCGAAAGGGAAAAGAGGTAGACCGAGATCCATATGGAATTGAGCTAAATGAACTTAAGCCCGAATTTAAGAAATGGGAGGAGTTACTTAGAGCAAACGTCATTAGCACCATAGGAAATAGGGATCACATAAACGCTTGTCTTTGCCACATGCTCTACAACTTGTCCACCCAACAACCATTCAACTTGGCCTACTACATAGCTAGGAGAATGATTGATATTCCAACTCAAGGATCGGTTGCTCTTCCATACGGGATGCTTCTCACCCGTCTCTATAGAAACTTCGCACCAATTCCACCAACCCCAAAAGGGATGCACCTTCACTATGAACTCATCCCTCACATCTTTGTACCTTTGAGTGATGCTCGAGTTGCTAAGACTAAAGGCAAGAGAGCTAAACCTCCAACTCCTTCATCATCATCATCAAATAGCTCCGAGGATGGTCTTCCAAGCTCTCATCTTCCACCTCATGAGTATTACGCATCTCTTCCCAAGATTGAGAATGAATCAGCAGAATTCAAGCAAACTAAGGGAATGTTCAAGTGCCTTGGTAGGATGATGAACAAGATTTACAAGAAGTTGGACAAATAAGGGTACTTTAAGGAGTGTTTGGAACAATGCATTATCATCAATGTTTGATACTATTTAGTTGTTTTTATTATGTAGGATGGTAATATAACTTGAAACAATGGTGTATGCTAACAATCTCATGCAGGGGGATAGCACAAGTATGCTATCAAATTTTACCCATTTTCACTATATTGTGAAAATCAATAAGCCTTGCTCAAAATCTATGCTCCACTATGTTTATACATGTGTTATTTACTTTTCCTAACTAGAAATGTTTAGTATAACAGCTTTTGAGAAAAATTTCAGGTTTCGGAAATGTCCCCGACACCTAAAAACTTACTCTGTCCATATTTCTGCACTCCACGGATCAGACGGCACCATAATTTTGGTACCGTCCTTTATGTAGTTTGGTACCGCCATACCTGTACAGGCGGACCAGACGGCACCCTTTTTAGGGTACCGTCCGTGTATATTTTTGGTGCCGTGGATCCTCCAGGTAATTTTCTGAATTTCGACTCTTTCGTGATTCCAAATTATCTTCCATCACTTATAAATCAATCTTACCTAGTTTATAATGTTATTAGATTTAGTATAATTCACTAAGGTATATAAGAAATCCATTTCCCACCAAAATTCAAAAATTTGAAAAATCCACCCAAGGAGCCCTTTGGCATAAAGGAAGGAACCAAATTTTTGGTACCTTCAAATCCGTGGGTAATCTGAATGTTAGGAAATTCCACTCACTAGAACACATTTATTGCAAATCTTTTCTTCTTCACTCCATCTCTCTTGTATGGATTGACTTGGGTGATATGACTAGCATTCAACCCACTTCCAAATCATTAGGAACCTCCTCTCTTCAATGGTTTAACATCAAATCAAACACATTTCTCCACAATTTTTCACTTCTATAAATTGAGAGGTTTTACCATGATCATCCTCACACCTTCTTCATTCTTACTATTATCTAGCAAAGTAAAACCCAAGTCAAAAATGACAAAATCCTCTCCAAAACCTTGCAAGAAGACCGCTAGAATTAGCGTTAGGCCTTGTTGCTTCGTGAACATGAGCTCCTCATCCGAGTCTTCTCCACTAACAATCTCATCTCCCATCCGAGATGATACAAGCCTTACCTTGGCTACACCAAATCAATCACACATTGTGATCACCACTCCACCACCTATAAAAACACCAACTTCACCTCCTCCGGCACCCATCCAAACATCCAAAACACCCTCACCACCTTCACCACCAAGGTCTCCAACTCTCGTTCCTATGGAGTTATTTTCAACTCCACCAACTTCACCAAATCCTTTCCTAGAGGACTTGGATGACTTGCCTCCTAGGCCAAATCATCCACCACCATTGCCATCATTTGGCACAATTGAGCGGATTGCTCATGAGTCACCTCGGTCATCCCTTGACCCAAACGCCCCATTAGGGTCTAAACCTCTTCTCTTCCACCCCATTCAAAAAGACATTCATGGTCCTTTGTATGGGGACCATCCACTTCCCCCATCAATGTCCCCTCATCTTGAGGACATTGAGGAATGTATGTGGGATGCCAATCCCACTAGAGAGTAGATTCAAGCGGAACTCCACAACCTCCACCAATTCAAAGGCATGGTGGATTCTCACTTAAGTGAGACAATGCAAATGCAAAATGCTTTGCTTGCATCCATCATGACCACTCCAAACATCCCCAACACCACCAATACATCCACTATTCCACCACCACAACCTCCCCAAACATTCTACCCTCCAAGGCATGGTTGCTCAACTTGTGAGCAAACGGGCCAAACCGTGGAACGGACCCGGGTTATGGTCCATGACTTCCAAGAAGAACTGAGGTTCATCCTCAACCACATCCTTGAGCGTCTCAACGCTCTTTCCCATCCACCATCACTTTAGGATGGTTTTAGAATAGTCCTTCTTATTTTTACTTTCTTAGGATAATTTTTATTTCTTGTACTAAAAACACATCATTGTGTTCTCTTTTCATGATCTTTACTCATGAAAACATTTTAACTAATGAATGTTGTTTATTATATTATTGGTGTCATTACATAGTGTTTGGAAATGCTTGTGAATGATCATTATTACTAACATTTTTTTTGTAGCTTTATTTTCACAATCCATGTATCTTCCCATTAAAGCACCCAATTTAGGGGGAGCATTGAACAAGGGGGAGATAGTAGCTCGGGCTCATTACATTCCGCATAGACTCTTCTTTTTGTTGAGACAAAAAGGGGGAGAAAATATAGAACTTTGCAATTATTTAAATTTGACTTTTTTGAAAAAGTCAAACTGCATACATTTGACTTTCTAAAAGTCAAACAGAAACTCTCATTGATAATACTTGACTTTTCTTAAAAAAGTCAAACTGCATAAATTGACTTTCTGAAAAAGTCAACATCATGCATCAACTAGTGAATTCTTTGACTTTCATAAAAAGTCAAACTTCATACACTTGCATTATCATTTCCTTTTCAAGTTCTAAAACTAATATTTTTATAACTCTTGTACAAACTTTGTTTCTTTTATAAAAATAAAATTTATATTTTGTCCTCAACAAAAAGGGGGAGATTGTTAATACAAATATCGTCATTAAACGTTATTTATATTTTTAATCTTTGCCTAAGTTTTGTTAACGACAAAAGTAAATTTAATTTATAAAAGCTTAAAGCTTGTCAAGTTTAATAAATATTAAAACAAGCTTTCTCAAACAATATATTCATCATTCAAGCATTTACATTTGTGATTAGTGACATCTTGATATGACTCTAATCATTATGTATGATAGTAGTTTTTAGAATGTGTTAGGTTCTTAAAACCAAACACTACTTAAGCATTTGCATATTTCTAAAAATAGAAATACAACATATGACATCATGTATTACATCATGGAAATCATTGGAAGATTCCATTAGATATTTTGTGAAGATTTGTACTCTTCATATCTTGCACAATCTCACTTAGATAGAGTTGACTTTGGCAAGATTTGATATCTTGGCTGTCAGACCCGGCGGTACCAAAATGGTACACGGGTGGAACCCTTTTAAGGGGTCCGCCGTCCGTGGATGCTCCTATCCATTTTGGCTATAAATAGCAATGCCAAGCCAAGTAGTTAATTATCCTTTTCTAACATACTCTCATACATATCTTCTCTCTAACCTTTCTAACTCAGTTTCATATCATATTAGTGATCTCTTTTGTAGCAAAGAAGATCAAGTCATATTCAAGCTTCAACGAGAAGTTGGAAGTCTTGTTTGTTTAGTGTTGTATGATCTAGTGTTGATCCATACTTCATTGTTGTATCAAACCATCATAATCTTGTGAGTGTGAGTGGTTAGTATTTTAGTCCTCAAAATACATTGTGTGTGGGAGTAGTTGTACCCTTGGAAAGAACTCGACATCTAGCTTAGTGTCGGAAATAGTGTAAGCGAAGTGTAAAGGTTTTCTCCGCCGGTGAAAGGAGCTTGTTGACTAGTGAAGTTAAACTCTCGAGTGTGAGACTCGGGGAGTGGAGTAGGGCAAGGAAAAAGAGTCCTTGTAGGCCGAACCACTATAAACAACTTGTTGTGGTTTGATCATCTCTTTCCTTATTTACTTATTACACATTGCTTGCATATTTCATTAACATACTCAAGATCAATATCAATTGATCTTTCAATAAGTTTCAAAACAAAGTTTTTAATTGGTAAACTATTCAACCCCCCTTCTAGTTTTCTACAGATTGGTACCAGAGCCTCGTTGCTCAAGAATTTCTAAAATAACTTGTATTTTATAAACTTGAAACGATCCATGGATTTTGAAAACTTTAAAGAAGGGCAATCTATGCAAAGACCACCACTCTTTGAAACCAATGGATTTATCTATTGGAAAAACCGTTTTGAAACATATGTAAAATCAAAAGATATAGATCTTTGGTTTATTATTGTTAAAGGAGATTTTAGTTCTACAACAAAGGATATCTCCGTTGATGAACAAAAGAAATTAGTTGCTAAAAATAATGAAGCTAAAATGATGCTTTATAATGCTTTACCTAGAAAAGAATATGAAAGAATTTTTATGTGTGAAACCGCCAAAGATATTTGGGAATCTTTAATTGTTACACATCAAGGTAATTCACAAGTCAAGGATAACAAAATTGATCTTCTTGTTCAACAATATGAACAATTTGTTATCCCTGAAGATGAAACCATTGATTGTGGCTTTGCTCGTTTTAACACTATAATTACATCACTTAAAGGACTTGATGAAACTTTTCGTAGTAAGAACTTTGTCAGGAAATTTCTTAGAGCACTCCATCCCAAATGGAGAGCTAAAGTGACCGCTATTGAAGAATCAAAAGATCTCTCAATAATGTCACTAGACGAGCTAATTGGCAACCTCAAAGTTCACGAAATGGTAATGGAGAAAGATTCGGAGATCATCAAAGGAAGAAAGGAGAAGATCAAATCCGTTGCTCTAAAAGCAAAGGCAGAATCAAGCGATGATGATGAATCTTGTTCCGGTAGTGAAGATGAGGAGTATGCCATGGCTTGAGGTGTAATACACGCCTTATCATTTAAGCCAATATAAACATTCACATTAACTCTCCTAGTAGTTTTTGGCGCTTGTAATTTTTTTTTACAAAGTCATACTATGTAAAGGATTTGAGATAGAGTGGGTCACGACCCTCTGTCAATGATCAAGTTGGTCATTATATTCTTGGTGTTGTAATTTACACACAATGAGCTTGTTTAACCTTAGGTTGTAAAACTTAAGCGTCGGAAAAATGGCGTACGAGAAGTTAACAAGTATAAACTAAGTGTGTAGGGGTACATCCCCAACACTGTCACATTCAAAATAAGGACTATTTCCCTTACACCTGCATGAGGAGCCTATGCTTCGGTTAAATTGTTCTTGGCCCATGGCCATACATCAAAAGTATTTAAATTGTTTGGAAGACAAGACACACATTGTCACATAAAATAAATTGTCTTAAGGGTACATGCCACCCTTTGGAACCAAATTACTGCTAATAGAGCAGCCTTCATTCTTGTTTTTTTGGAGATGGAGTGGGGGATGGTTGCACTGAGACTGGCTTGGTAGACATAGTCTTCTTGGTTGGAGTGGTAGGCTTCAACTTCCGAGGTTTCTTGGAAAGGAGATCTTCGAGGGGCGCCATAGGATCTTTGGTAGCCTCAGCAAGGAAGGAGTACTCTGCAGTTGCAAATGCATTTCCTGCCTCATCATACTCAGCCTTCGAAGTGGGACGGTAGCATTCAATCTTTGAGAGGTCCACAGGCTTACCTGTTTTGGCAGCCTCCTCCAGCGCCAAGCACCGTCCACGAAATATGGCTGATTTGATGACCTTCCACATCTGAGCTCCCAATTCATCGCTGTGATAAAGCTCCATGGCAATGTAAGGCACCACCTTCGAAACAAACTCCGCACGATCCTTTTGCAACATCTTATACCTCATCTGCAAGCCATCGATCTCCTCCCTCAACTTCACCTCTACCTCTCCGAGCCGAGCCTTCTCACTTTCCAGCCCAACACATTTTGCCTCAAGTGCTGCATTCTGACCTGTGAGAGTGACAACCTTGGCTTCTTCCAACTTCAGATTACCACGTTCAACAGTTAGCTGGGCCACCTTTTCTCGAAGGTCTTGGACGATGGGGTTTTTCTCAACATTTCCCTCAATCTCGTCACACTTGGCTTCCAGCTTGGCCACAGTTTGGAGCAACTCTCTGGTTTGGGCATTCAGGTGGTTATCCATTACTGCCTGCCTCGCAACCCCATTATCATGCATGTCACAGAACTTTTCAATAAACATGTTTTCCAGCATACTCTTCCATTGCGGAGGGGTCACATAGTCAACAATCCGGTGACAGGCCAAGGCATTTGGGAGTTCCTTTGTCTCTGGAAGACCTGTGAGCAACACAATGTATAACAGTTAACATAATTGTGCAATTTATAATTTTGCATGATTCGTAAGGAAAAACTACTTACCATGAACCTCAACGGATTCATCGGGTAATTCGAAGGCAGACTTCACAAACTTTTATACCGTTTAGCATTATACCTATTTTCCTTGTTCAGCAGCTCTGAATATTTAAGGGGAACAATAGTGTCTTGCACGTTGAAAAAGCTACCCTTCTAACCTGTTATGTTTGTGTACACCTTCCCAAACAGGTTGGGTACATCTGCCTCAGGTCTTTTTGCTAGTGTCAACCAATTGCCCCCAGGGTACAAGTTCAAGAATCCTCTTAAAACTGTCAATGTTGGTTCATATCCGTAGGCTTTGCACATCACTATGAATGTGGTTAATTTGGCAAAACCAAAGGGATTAAACCTAGAGATATGAACTTTGTAGTACTGCATAAACTCTAATATCAGTGGGTGCAACGGAATCCTAAGGTTTGAGTGACTAAATGCATGTGTATACAGCCCTACGAAACCAGGAGGGGCATCAAAGATACCCTGAGTAGGTTTGGGTAACATCACTTTATGTTCTAGTGGGATGGGATAATCGGCTAAGTGATCATGTAAACCTTTCGCAGACAAAGTACACTTTTGCTGTTTTATAATAAACTTGGAATCCATGTTCTTATTTTTAAAACTACAAGAAAAAGAGAAGCGTTTACCTTTGTTTTCGAAGATGGTGTACGCTGGAAAAGGTTACTGCGTATAAAAAGATGGAGAGAGTGAAAATGTTTTAGGGTTTCCACAACTCCCCCTTAAATACCCTTTTTACCGTCTTTAAAACCACACACGTGTCCATCTTTTTTACTCTTATCCGAGTCAAACAACTTTTTAAATTTTAAATAAAGTCTTTTGGTCTCCGGGTAATATGGGGATAAGTAATCACTGTAGCGGGCAGCGGTAGTAATTATTTCGCATTTAATGCACTTAGTTAGGTAAGTAATTATCTCTAACTAACGCAATTGGCAGTGAGATGTAAATATTTCGAAGCAAGAAGTCGAATGCAATGCCTCTTCGCTCATATGCATCACTTTCAACTGGGGGGCTTGATGATGTACCCTCCGAGTAGCTCGGAGGACACTCCTCCAAGACGTGTCGAATCCCTTCCATACGAAGGCCCAGTTTAGGATTCCAAAATATCCACAGGCGTAAAACCATTCGTTGGCACGAAGGTTACCTTAGGGGAATTCGCCATTCGCAGTCCTAATCCCTTCGGGGTATGGTGGACGAAGGAACAATGGATAAGGAACCTACTGACTTAGTCAAACCCACGATCTCCCTCTCTCTCTTGGCTTCCCCGTCAAGTCTGAGAACGTGGGTCACTAACCCCTAGCGGTTATCCACAATCATGGGACGCCCCCATGATCTCCGACATTCATGCAAGAGTGCCTCTAACCGTATTTCTTCCACTATAAATAGGTTAGACGGACAATGGTTTATGGTATGCTCATTCTACACTCATCTTTTCACTTACACACACTTATACAACCATAACTCATACTTACTCTCACGCCGGAGGTGGTTCGCAGGGTCCTACCCCTGCGTAATCACTTAACGTAGTGTCTTAGTATTTCTTATTCTCAGTTTATAGGCGAGTCTTGGCTGGAACATACACCCCTCATTACTTTGATCCTCATCGAAGCCTGGTAGTGCAATCTTTTGTACAATCAATAAGCAACACACATATATGATAGTGCAACTCGCATATAGCAACTCGTTTTAAAAGAACATTCAACACCAACACGCATATAAAAACATCTTTAACAAGCCATCAGAACAAATCGCATCCAAGAACATCTATCCAACTCGCTAACAAGAACTTGCCAAGAGAAACCCTCTTAAACACTCGAAAACAAGAATACATATTCAAACCATAGTCACAGACAAGTAAAATAGCAATACCAAACAACCCACTCAAACTCAATAGCAATATCACCCACTCAATCCACATAATCAAAGGATCTATCAGACATTAACTAAGTATGTCAACTCATTAACTGAATGTATCTAAGCTACAATCAACAACAATTCATCAGAAACATACAAATCTAGCGTCCAAACAATTGATTCAGATGAGAATCGAGGGGACAAGATCTGCAAAGAGGTTAAGAATGAGATGGTTTAAGTACAAATCTTTTCAATATGTTAAACAAAACATGATCAGATAACATAAACAACCTACCACACAGTCTCCAATATGTAACTCGCTTATATGAGAGTTGAGAGAGAATAGTTTATGCGTGTTTTGACCAAGAAGTGGAAGTGATTTGACCATGACACACAACACGCATACATAGGAAAATACTAGTAGCGAGTTGACACTATTAGTCCCTCTACTTGACAACGCAACTCGCATACAGACAAAACATAGCAACTCACTTACTATAACATCGCCACTCGCATACAACTATAAGGCAACTCACATAAAGGAGCAACTCGCATAATATAAGGATTGGAGTAAAATATCATCACATATCACACCACTCTCAAATTAACACCACATAGTGTGCAACAGCCAACTTACTCAAATTAAATCAATGATACGAGGAAGAGGGTAATCATTGATTGACATAGTATTATGAGATAGCTACCGCAAGAGTATGAGTTAAACATATAAGAAAATAAAGTAAAAGGTTATTACTGCTCTGTTCGAACTTTATCTAAAATCCCGTGACATTGTTGAATGACATTTCTAGGACCGTAGATGTTATCGATGACATAAATTAGAGTAAAATGAGTGAAAATAAAAAATATGAAATTAGAAATTTGAAGTTTGAAAATAAGTGAAATAATTAATTTTTTTTTAAAGAATTTGTACACAGATTTATAAGAGCGAGTCCTAATTCAAGACGAATAGGAGTCAAAATACAAGGTACGTCAATTCTGGCATGCTATAGCTCCTGAGTA
Organism: Chrysanthemum seticuspe; assembly: GCA_019973895.1. NCBI lineage: Eukaryota > Viridiplantae > Streptophyta > Magnoliopsida > Asterales > Asteraceae > Chrysanthemum > Chrysanthemum seticuspe. The sequence goes on from BPTQ01000009.1 coordinate 66,699,709, forward strand.
AGCACTTTTCATCTCTGATTGAAACCAAGTCATGAGGTTTCTGAATGAGCTGAGCATTGTACCTCAAAAAGACTGAGAGCACATTGCACTAGAAGGACATGTAGACTTGCAAATGGAAGAGTTAGTGACATGAGTAATTTCACTATTGGATGTTTCACAGCTTGATCTGTGGGTATCATTCATAGGGATCCCGTTAGGTTCAATATTCTTGAAAAGTTTTCCTGTGGGCATCCACTTAAGGCAAGATCTAGGTGTGTAAGACCGTTTGGATCCTGTAAACTTAAATAATCTGCCAGTGGGAATCCATTTGAAGCAGCTGCTAGTAGATTTGTGTGTATGCACTTCCTTGTTTTGACTATTGGTCCTACTGTAACTGTTTTGTTTCTTAGGGGATTGGTCAGCTATTTGATGCATCTTATGAGAACTAAGCAAACTCCTATTATTCCTGATCTTTGAATTTTGAACATTAACCTGGGGTTTGTGATTCATCATATTAGAACAAAATAGTGAAGTGACTGGTTTGGTCAAAACAGTATTCGCTTCAACTTGGGAGGCAAGCCTAGATTTCGATGGTTTAAATCTTTCAGATCTAAAAGCATTGGGCTGCCTAACTCTGGAATGTTTTGATTTTTTCTGAACAGTAGACTTTCCCAAGGTTGATGGCTTTGCAAACTTAGTGTTCACCCTATTTCCAATAGATTTCCTAAGCTCATTTTTTAAGGCAACAATATTGAAGCTCTTATCCTGAATTTGGGCTTTGAGGGCATCAATGTCAGCCAAGAAGGAATTAGTTTGATCAATCAACTTGGAATTATTTTCTAATAGGTTCTTTCTTAAGGACTCATTTTCTTTTAATAAGTTGGATACACACAGAGCCAATTCATCATTTCTAGACTTAAGTTCACTGCTAACCTCATGATTAGGATTGCTCATTCCAAAATTGCACTTCTTATGCAGATCTGAGAGTTGTGATTTCAGATTGCATATAATTGAATCTTTGTCCTGAATCTGGGTTTTTAATTGATTAATTTCAAAAAATTCTCGAAATTCTGGGAATTCCGGATTAATGCAAGAGTTTGTAGCACGAAAACTTTCTTCCTTTTGTTGTATTGCAATTTCCAGGGAAATACAATGTTTTTCAAGAATTGAATATTTGTTTGAAAGTTCATCATAAACCCTTTTTACAACCATGTTATTTGTTTCAAAGATTTTAGATTCAGACTCCACCAAGCACATTTATCAATACCATTTTCAAAGATAGGTTCAGTTAAGGGTACCTCAATGCATGACACGTGTTCATTTGTAGGTATGGCATCTGCACTCTCATCATGCACAACAGGACTTACTGACATGCAAGCAGATTCATGCTTTTCAGACTCTGAGCCTTTGTGTTTAGTACAGTCAATTTTATCATTCATTTTTGATTCTGAAATTCCACAGTCAGCATCCGTATCATCTGTTCTTACAATTGATCCATTACCCAAAATATCACAACTTTCCTTTAATTTTTCATGACACTCATTCAAATCATTCAAATAACCATTCCTTTGAGCAGCATCCTTAATGTACACTTCCACACTATTCATAATTTGGATATATGTGTTGATGAACTCATGGATTTCCATTCCAGTGTGTTTCTTGAATGAAATTCCAGTCACTTGTTGATCAAAGTCAGCAGAGTATTCCCCTTTAATAAATGGCTAAAATTGGTTGTATATAACTTGAAGTGCAGCATTAGAATCATCAAATGATACCTTCTTCTTGGTAATTTGAAGCTTTAGCTGTTATAAGTTTAGCAACACAGACTTTGTCATCGTAGGTAAGTCCTGGCGGAAGAGAGCACCGCATGTTCGACCCATAGGAGTGGATAACAGTTGTGTGAGGTGCTGATGAAGTAATTAAAACGGCTCAATGTTGCATTCAGAATGCTTTGCATCATGGGTCATTGACAGGTGTGATTCATTGACGTTTTGATTAGAGTTTGTTGATTCAATCAAGGTAGGATATTCAAAAATGCAACCAGCTTCTTCGTTCTGTGAGGTATCATACAGTTTAAGTACTTTGGAGATAAAAGGGTCAGTGATGTAAGACATTGTGGGTGAACAAGTATCTAAGCCAGTTGCTTGAGCATCCTCAGCAACAGAAGAAACAATAGTTGGAGCGATGTTTGCCATGATTACAAATTCTACGGGATTTTACAATTCTTTGATTAAACCGGGAAATTGATTCTTTCACGGGATTTTACTGAACCAAAAGAACAACCATAAGAATGTATCACGAAGAAGTAACAAGCCTAAATAGACAAGTAGCTAAACAAACAACTCGCTTAATTAACAACTCGCTTAACGAAACAAATCGCTTAAGGAATCAACTCGCTAAATAGCCAAGTCGCATTAGCATCAACTCGCAACACAATCAACTCGCTTAATGAATCAAGTCGCTATATAGCCAACTCGCTTTAGTATCAACTCGCAGCACAATCAACTCGCTTAATGAAACAAGTCGCTTTAGGTATCAACTCGCTTAATAGCTAAGTCGCTTTAGAACTCAAGTCGCTTAAAGAAACAACTCGCTTAAGACCCAAGTCGCATAAAAACTCAACTTGCTAAATAGCCAAGTCGCATACACTAACTCGCATCCAGCAACAAAGCAACTCGCTTTGAAGAAACACAAGTCCGAGACTCAACTCGCTTCGTCCTTTGTTCAAAAGTAACCACTTTATCAATCAAAAACAACCAAACCACAATGATTTAAGCCTTCCAATTCAAAACATAAACACATATGATGATCCTAAACACAAAAGTACAAGCAAAATTCAAACTTTAACACAAGAATTTGTCCAAATGAATCAAACTCTTCTAAACACTTAATACCGCAAAAACCTTATGAAATCCACCAAAACAAAGAGCATGAAATATGAGTGATCAAACCATGGCTCTTGATACCAATTGTAAGATATAGGATTTCACAAACACATTAAATCATAAACAAGTGGGGCGTTCAAGTATGTTTAGAGAGAGAGAGAGGGAAATGTTCTAGTAAGAGAAAACTTATGGAAGGTTAGATTCCAAGTGAACATCCAACCCTCTACCTTGCAAGGTAGAGGGTATTTATAGGTTACAAATAAACGACCTCCTAACGGCCTGTGGATCAGGTATACAGTGGGTAAAGACCCGTCCTTCCTCCACTGTGAAGCACTAGACTAAAGATTAGCTAATAACTTACTAACAACTAACGTAATAAATGATATGTCTACGAGCTAACTTAAGCTAGATTATACATGGGGTGACCGATGCTTTACAATAGAATTTCCAATTCCTAACAAGGCCAATGGTGAATCCCATACATCGCATCAAGGTCATACTTTTCCACGCTGTTGGCAAACATGTGAGTAGCCTTTTCCTCGATGGCTATGCAGTTGGAGTATATGGCTGCCGGGAACGGAAGTGTAAGTGATGTAGCGTATTTCTTTGACACATCGCTACCATGTAGAATAAATTCCAAGTCTTTGTTGAAGAAGTAGCGGAATGGAATCTTAGGTTGATCTGGTTGGCCAATGGTAGGTAGAGGTCGGGTCCAGTCTGTGTAGTATGGAGCTTTGTCTTTTCTGGTGAAGTCAATGTTCGCTTCAGGGTTGAGCCAATCGATGTTGTTAGACATTGCTCGTGCTATGTTTTCAAGATGATATTCAACTTCAATAGCACTTTCCGAGCTGTCTTTGAGCAGTTGAAAAGCTTCATTCTTGATGCGTTTTAACTCTGACTTGGTCATCTTCTTCACCCGTGTGGAAAACTAGAAGGGGGGGGGGGGGTTGAATAGTTTTACCAATTTAAAACTTCCTTTTAAATATTTAGATCGACTTATGTCAATCTATTTGGTTGTTTATGTTGGACGTTGATAGATAGATATATAAACGTGTAATGAAAGATAAAGAGTAAGAAGCACATCACCACAACACAAGTATTTATAGTGGTTCGGCTACAAGGACACCTTCCTTGCCCTACTCCACTCCCCGAGTCACCTACTCGAGAGTTCGTAAACACTACACCAACTCCTTATGGCGGAGAAGCCTTCACAACGTCGCTTAACCTTTTTCCGGTACAAAGCTAAATACCGAGTTCCTTCACACCAAGGCGAAACACACCTAACACAACGTCGCCTACCCTTTATACGGTGCTAGGCTAACCACCAAGTTCTTTCACACCAAGAAGAACTAATCCTATCACAACGTTGCCTACCCTTTATTAGGTACTAGGCTAAGCACCTAGTTCCATTACTATGGAGGAACTACTACCCTTCACAACACAACACCTATTTTCAAGAAGATCCACTCCTTGTTACAACACCATCAAGGATATCACCATCCTTGGAAATAAACAAATACTTATATGTATAACGATGCACCTCATCGATTATACGACCTAGGCATTCTTCCCAAATGCCACTTGATTTGATTCTTAGGCATCCTTCACTAATGCCTTTGACACAACGCTTGGCACCCTTCACTAATGCCTTCGTCTTGACACCTTTAGCATTCTTCACTAATGCTTTGACACGGACGATAAGCACCTTTCACTAATGCTTTCATCTTGACACTTTCAGCATCCTTCACTAATGCCTTCAACCCAACATCTACGGTGGAAGAAAGAAATATCAACAAGAGAACCTTAGTTGTCTTGATGATGACGAAGCATGGCAACTCATGGACTTGAGCTTGCTCGTCTTCAATAAGTGGTGATCTCGCCTTTAAGAGGAACCTAGAGAATCACACAAAAACAAAAGACAAACTACATAGATCACTTGGATATGAGGTTAGAAGGTTATAATACTTGGGCAAGTAAGTATGTAAAATGGTGAGTAGAAAGGAAGAAATGGCTCTCTATTTATAGAGGAAATTTTCTACTGTTCCCCGGATCCCGCGGATCCCTCCCACAAGGGATCCAACTAGCACAAAGCTAGGGATCCGTGGGACGCTCCTCTTTGCCCATGGGTATTTTTGGTTATGGGTCATGGGTCATGGGTTATGGGTTGATCCATGGTTTTCTTTCTAGATACAATGTGTCTCAAGGATACAATGAACTTGGTTAAGTGGTATATATAAAACCATGAGTTATGGGTCAATACCATTTGCTAGTTTTTACCCATTTAGTATATACTTGTTTTTACCCATTTTAGTATATTCTTGTTTTTACTTATTTTAGTATACTTAGTTTAAGTATATGCTAACCCAATATGTAAACACTAGTTGTTGTACATATGTATCTAAATCATAAAATCACTTATACTTGTTTTAGTGTTTTATGTGAAAACGTAAGTGTGTTAGGAAACTATTGACTCAAACTATTTCCGTATTCTATTTGTTTCGTTAAAATTATTTTACGTTTGTTATCGTCAAAACATTAGAAGATCGTAAAATATAAATAAACGTTTTTACGGCTTATTTGTATTAACAACCCGGAACTTTTCTTGAAGTAATTTAGCATGCTCCAATGTTCGACCTTCTAGCATATTTTGACCTTCAGGTAGGGAGGGAGTAGCATCAACAAGTGTAGAAAACCAGTCATATTCGGTGTCATCTTCATCTAGCCATGAGACGACATCAGCCTTAGTTGTCTTCTTCTTCTTCTTTGGCCTAGATGATGATGCTGGTTTCTTTGCAGTGTCGGGAGAGGTGGGTTGTTGTTGGGGCTCAGGGACTTCCTTATCGTCACCACCAGTGTATTCGAAATGATCACTGGTTTTCTCTATCTGGGGTGGTGACTCAGAGTCCTGAGGCTTGTCAGTAGAAGAACGTGGAGGAGATCGTGTGTCTGTTGGATTCCTTTGGGGCGGTGATGGCATAGAGGAGGGTTCACCAGACTTCTTTGGATGTTTAGGCTCCTTATCCATATCCTTATCCTTATCATCATCGTCTCTTGGACGCTTAGGCCTTTCAGCTTCTACTCTGCATGCTGTTTTGAGTTGGTATTCCAGCAATGCTTCAAACAGTTTACCGTCGTCAGAGGTAAATGTTGCAGATCGTTTTGACATTTGTGTTACCAGCTTGGAAACCAATTCAGCATCGGAGAACACTATAGGATCAATTGGGTTGATTGTTACGGTTAGTGGTGTTGATCTTATAGTTTGCTTGGCCAATTGCATGAGATTCGGATAGAGTTGTCGGTTGAACATTTCTATTGTCACGCAGGAACAGTGTCGAGAAGAAATTTGTGAGTATATTCTCTAGTCGTCTTCTCCATTTCCCTTTGGAAATATCCTTTGAGAAGCTCCTGGATTTGCTCTCTTTCTTTCAACATCTCGTTTATCCCGCCTTGAAGAACGTTGACCCTGTCAGTGATGAGTGTGTAAATACTCATCATTTTTGGTCAAATCTGAACTGCAAAACATTTAAAAACACTCAGAAATGCATCAAAATGATAAAAATATCACAAATAAGTGTTTTATGTGTTTCAAATGCAAAAATACCAAAATCAGGTGAAAAACGTATCAAGTTTGCATAATTGGCAGTTTTAGTCCCCCAAGTTTCAAAAGTTGTCAAAAATAGTCCCTGGTAAATCAAAATAAAACAAAATATCATTTAAGGTCCATGGGATTCAAAAATTGTCAAAATAAACCCTTCAAAGTTCAGTTTTGCAAAATGGCAGCTTTGGTCCCTGAAGTTTCAAAAATTGACAGAAATTACCCCTGGACATATTTATTTGAAAATTATTATTTTTGGTCCTTGGGAAAACTAAACTTGTCATAATTGGTCCTTATGATAAATTTTGCAAAATGACAGAATTGGTCCCTCAAGTTTGGAGAATTGCAAGAATGGTCCTTGTGTACTAATCCTAAAACCAACTTGACCCTTGGCCCCCTGTCAAAACAACCTTGAACCCTCCCACTTGAACCCTTTGTCTGATATTAAACCCCCAGTCAAATAAGTCAAATCCCGCCCAACACCTTTTCCCTCCACTGTCTCCTTCACCCACCTGCTCTGCAAATCACTCCCATCACCATGCTTCCAGCTCACAAAGCCACACCCTTATCACTCCACCTCCACAAACCAACAAGAATCATTAAATTCTTCCCCTTCCTTGCACTCAATCAACTCCAACTGGCAAATTCCATTTTGGCGCCAAAAGCCATCAACGGCTAAAAAGGGGCTCCAATCATCCAATGGCTGAGATTATTGGTGGGAAATGATCAGAAGACAAGGGGGAAGCTTTTTGTTGACTATATAAAGAGAAGAGAAGGCTAAAGACAAAGAGTCAGTTTTTTAGGTTTTAAGCACCTTTTGCTTATTTAGCTAATTGTATTTTTCATTTCAGTTGTTAATTCAATTATTTTTATTTTCAGTTTTTGTAATTCTCATATTGTACTCAGTTTTACATTTTAATCAAATTCAGTTTTTAGTCAGTTATCAATCTCAATCTCATTTCTGTTTTTAAGCTTTCTCATTAGCTTATTGAGTATTCAAAGACATACTTCAGCTTATTTAATTCAAGTGTTCAGTTCAAGTTTCTTATAAACAAAAATACAAAAAAATATAAAAATCTCTAAAAAAAAAAAAAAAAATATTGTTAAGCAGTGTTAAGATTAATTTGAGTTTTTCAAATTGCTTTCATAAGCTATTATAAGCTTCTCAATAGCCTATTAATTGCCTATAAAGTCCCTTACTCAGATTTTACTCAAAATTCTCACTTGGTCAACTAAAGTAAAAAAACTGCATGTTCATTGGAGAATGGTTCAGAGCTGTTGTATGGTGATTGATGTGGGTTCATGTTGATCTAAGTTGGGTTGTTAATCAGTTTTAGACAGTGGCTCATTGAATCTCTCAGCAAGTCATTATGGCTGGACTATTGTAAGTACTAGTAACCTGCTCATTTCATTACTGCCTAACTAGCTTAGTTTGAATCTGTGGGTTAAAATTATTAAAGTTGCACTCTTTTGTTAGCCTACATTGTTGTTAAAGCTTAGTCAGTTACTGCCTTGGATTAGATTTAAGGTTAGGATAGAAGTATATTGTATTCCATCTTCTTAAGTGGTGTTTGGTACAAGGAGTTAGACTGTGTTAAAGGTTTAGAATTTGTCAAGTTCCTATCCAGTAGTCTTCCCTAGTTAGTAGTTAGTCAAATGAGCCTTTTAATTCACTAACATACTCAAAAAGTCAAAATCAGTTTAACCTCACCATGAGTTCTGATTAGTTAGAAATCAATAGAATGCAGGCTTGATTTAGGTGTAGATGTTAGAGTAGTAGCTTATTATAGGCTTAATCCAGCTGAATTCATCAAAATCAGTTCATCATTTCAAATCAAAAGTCATTTAAGTCAAACCTTGCAAATCTGTCATAAGAAGTCAAAGTTGGAAAATCTGTTTTTCACCCAACTTGGTAGAATTTTCATTGATTCATTATTGGTTCAAATTAAGTGAAATTCTGGGATAAACAAGTTTAATTGGTCAAGTTTTGAAAACTGATTTTTGTCAAATTTTTGGAAAGTTCAATAAGCACTTAATCAGCTTCCATTTAAGCTACCATATCCCCTGTTCACACTCAGCATACACTGAGTGTGAAACAGGCCCCTTGCAAGCTTTGCACAAGCTTCATATTAGCTTTTTAGTGGCTGAAACTTGGTCCTGAGATAGTTCAGCTGGTGGTCTTGAGATCCTCAGTTTTGTTTTTCACATAAGCTTTTTCAATAAGCTTGTGCTTAAGCTAGAAGTTAGGAGGAAACTGTTTTGGCACTTAAGTTTTTAAATCATCAAATCAGTGTAATTGGCACTTTAGAGGTTTAGACTATTTGACATGGGTTAGTTTTAAGTAGTTTTAGCTAAACTTAGGTGCTGTGATAATTTGGTACACTGTAGCAGCTTTTAGCTTATTTTGAAGTGCTTATTCATAAGCAGTTTCACTACAGCTCCCATTTCTTGCACACTAGATTACGTTTTCTTAATTTTCCTAGATTTAGAATAATATTTTAGACTTTTCCTGAATTTTTCATAATTTTTCATCACTGTTTGCTATTTTTCCTTATTTAAAACAGTTTTTAGGACTGTTTAATTAACCTTTATTGCAAATAAATCAGAAAATCTTCAAAAAAATAAGTTTTCAATTTTCATAGGTTAAGATAAATATAAAAAGCCAAAAAAATATTTTTCTAGATTTTTCCTAGTTTAAATAGTAATTTTTAGCAATTTAATTAGTTTTAAATAGTTTTTAAATCATAGAAATTAGAATATAAATCAGCAAAATACAAAATTAGTTTTGAAAATTCTCTTTAGTTATTTTAGATTTTTGAAAAATAGTCTCACAATTTTCCTCTTTATTTTCATAATTTTTAGTATTTTAATTTAGATTTAAAGTTTAAAATTAGTTTTTAATTTAAATTTATAAAAGAAAAATCAAGAAAATTCAATTTTAAAAATAGTGATAGCGTTTATTTAATATAATTTAGCTTTTTTAATTTTCTTTCATTTTTCATTTGTCATCTAGTATCAATCATAACCCCTTTCTTGTTCAATATCACCCGATCACTACACGTTTGGCTATTCAGTCGCACAGCTCGTTGGGACTTAACGACCTGGGGAAACACTAAACTCTCCTGGACTTAATTGCATTATGTTCTCAAATGATTGACTCTTGTTGACCATTCCTGGTTAATTTGGGTTGACCGTTTGGGACGAATCAAATTTTGGCGCCGCTGCCGGGGAGCTGTGCTAATTATCTTACGTTTAGCAGATTAGTGATTTGAATATTCACTCCTTGTTCATACCATCTATATATATCTATATTTTCTTATAAAAATCAAAAATCCAAAAACATCTTAAAACATATAAAACACAAAAATATTTTTCTTTTGTTTCTACATATATATAAAACCATAAAACCCAAAAAGATTCTTCTTTCCCCATTTTCATAATTCTCTTGTTTCCTCGAGTTACGTCTAGTGCATGCGCACTCGTTCTTCTAGATCATTGAGTCCTTTTCGTGATCTAGCAGAAATTCCTAGAAGACGTTCTCATAGACGTGCTGCCCAAATAGTCGAACCCGAGATTCGTACTATTCCAAACAACAATATGGCAGACGAACGAACTATGGCGGAAATGCTCCAGGCACCCACCGAGGGTTATGGAGATGCCATCATTTTACCAGCAATCAATTCTGATCACTTTGAATTGAAGACACATTTGATCACACTTGTGTCTACGAATCAATTCCACGGGTTTGATCGAGAAGACCCGTATGCACACATCCGTTGGTTTAACAAGTTGACCTCAACAATAAATTTCAAAGATGTACCACAGAAAGTAATCAAGTTGATGCTATTTCCATTCTCACTTGAGGGGGCAGCCCGGATTTGGCTGGAAAAAGAACCCCCTCGATCCATCGAAACTTGGGAGGATCTTGTTCAAAAGTTTGTCAATTATTTCTTTCCTCCATCAAAGACAACTAATCTTAAAAATGAAATTTCTGGATTTCGTCAAAATTTCGATGAAAACTTTGGAGAGGCATGGGAGAGATTCAAAGTTCTCCTCAGGAAATGCCCCCATCATGAATTCACGGAGCTTCAACAAGTTAATATCTTTTATAATGGGTTGAACGGTAACGATCAAGATTCTTTGAACGCAGCCGCAGGTGGCAATATCTTGAATCGTAAGCCTAAAGATGTGATTGAGATTTGCGAAATAAAATCAAAAGTTCCCATTTCTCGCAACAAAGTCAATATTCCGAACACTCCTGCTTCTTCATCCGGTAACTCTTCCGAGTTAGCCGCTCCGTTAGCCGCTCTAACGGACGTCATCCGTTGTATGATGAAAGAGGTAAAGGAAATCAAAAGCGAAATTCATAAGCCGGAACCAATCAAAGCCGTAAACAAGGTGTGTGAAACTTGTAGTGGTCCACACGCGTATTATGATTGTCAAGCAACCGATGCTTCTTTTTACCAAGCTCCCGTAGCTTCTGTAAACCACAATCAATACCGGCCACAAGCTGATCCTCACTACCGTGCACCTAGCGGTATGACACCACCTGGTTTTCCTCCTGTGCAAAACCATGGCAATCAAAATCGCTTTGTTCCGAATCAAGGACAAAACTTCAATAACTCTCAAAATTTCAATCAAAACTGGAACAATTTCAACCAACCATATCAAGCTCCAAATCAGCAAAGTTATCAACAACCTTCTCAAGCTCCCCTACCAAATGACTTCATGAAAATTACTGAGTCAAGCATACCTTCAATGCAAACTCAGATCAATAACATGAGAGTTGAGCTAAAAAAGGAAATTGATACCACAATGTCTCGGCAGACAAATGAGTTGAAGAATATGATGAGCAGTTTCATGAACATGAATATGAACAAAGCTTCGTCATCTTCTGGAGGACTCCCAAGCAATACAGTTCCAAATCCAAATGCCGAGTTAAAAGCCGTCACCACTCGTAGTGGTAAGACACACAATGGACCTTCGACTCCAATGCCTCCTCCACCAGGAGCAATGAGTCAAGTTACCAAGGATACAACGGACAAGGTGCATTTCTCAAGCCCACGAAGTACCGCACACGTCCCACCTTCGGTAGTCCAAGCTTTAAGTCCGGAACCCGAAGTTCCGAAGACAAATTCTGAGCCAGAAATGACTTCCGTCCCGGCTCAAAAGTCTAGTCAGCTTCCTTACCCATCAAGATTACATGATGAGAAGCTCAAAGACAAAACCAAAGAGCAAATGGAAAAAATTTTCCAAATTTTCAATGAACTACACTTTGATATAAGCTTCGTTGATGCTCTCGTTCTAATGCCCAAATTTGCATCCACGCTTAAAGGCTTACTGAGCAACAAAGATAAGTTATCTGAGATGGCTAAAACCCCTCTCAATGAGCAATGCTCAGCGGTCCTTCTCAAGAAGCTTCCCAAAAAGCTTGAAGACCCCGGCAGGTTTTTAATCCCGTGTGATTTCTTGGGGATGGTTCAATGCTCCGCCTTGGCCGATCTTGGCGCAAGCATTAACCTCATGCCACTCTCAGTATGGAAGAAACTGTCTCTTCCTAAACTTACATCCACTTGTATGACACTCGAGCTAGCGGACCGTACCATAACTCGTCCACTTGGGATAGCCGAGGATGTCGTGATGAAAGTAGGAAAGTTTCACTTTCCTACTGACTTTGTTGCAGTAGACTTTGATGCAGATCCTAGAGTTCCCCTCATCTTAGGGAGAGCTTTCTTGAGAACGAGTCGTGCTCTAATTGATGTATTTGCTGAAGAGTTGACCATACGGGTTGACAACGAAGAACTCACGTTTAATATCAACCAAAACTCCAAACCTCTATCCAAACAGAGTGTTGCCACAATTGATTAAAAATCTGAAAGAATCAATGCAACACTCTCAAATTTCACGGTTAAGAGGAGTCACAAAAAACGTGCTGAGCTAAAAGCTTTGAAAATCAACCCTGGTTCAAACATGTTAGGATCCAAATATTATTGTGTTGATGATTCGGGTGGTCTTGGATGATCAAAATACATGTTTGCCATTAGAGAGAGAAGTAGAGAGTTGGGTGTTTTCTTGCTAGAGACTTGGTTCTCAAAAGTGTGGAATATTAGATTGAAAGCACCACCCCTTCCATGGATGGAAGGGGTATTTATAGTCTTACAAGAATACGTCCTCCTATCGGACTGTGGATCAGGCATACAGTGGGTAAAGACCCGTCCTTCCTCCACGGTGATGCACTACGCTAAACTACGCTACAAACTAACTAATTAACTACTTAAAAACGTAAATAAAGATATGTCTACGAGCTAACTTATGCTAGATAATATTAGGGGTGACCGACTCTTCACTATGGAATTTTCTAATTCCTAACAATCTCCCCCTAAGGGAGGTCACCCCATATTTTACATTTTGAATCCTAGCATTCTATTCTTGACTTTGTTCTTGAGCTCGTAGACTTCAATTCTTCAATTCCGCAATCTTTGTGCTTTTGTAGCGATTCTTCAAAGTCCGCATAGATTTGTACTTTGAGTGGAGGTCTTTGAACTGATCCACATCTTGATGATCTTTGAGCTTTCTTTGAGATCATCAGCCACAGTAAATCTCTGGATCACCCTTTATTGTGTTGCCATCATGTGAAGTTGTGACATTCGGACCGACATGCTCACACTTTTGAATCATGACATCTTTCCATCAGAGTAGCGGAAGCCTTACTGGTTCATGATATTTGAAGCAGCGAAGCATAAGCATAGTATGAAATATCAGAGCCAGGTTATGTAGATATGCACCAGTCATGATTTCTTCAAATTAAGTGTGGATGCTGTGAGCATGCGGCTTTGGATTGACTCCTCAATTCTGATCAGCTGCAACCGTCCAAATGTACCTGCAAACAACAGTTAGCAATAAAACACACGAAAGTGTCTTTGATCACTTCCGCTGAATTGAGGTACACGGCCCACGGTTCCCCGTTGATCAGTATAAATACTGCCTGTGATCAGGTAGGATTCCTAAGAATCTCCTTGACAGGGTTTCGCAGCTGTTCTAGCTGTTCTCAAACCGGAACGTCTCAAAGAAGACAGCACGGAGTGAGTGAACCAGCAAATTGAGATTCACTTATTGATGAAAAATGATTTGAAAAACAATCGCGTATTGCTTGAAGAAAGAGTTTTGCAATACGACGAAGGTTTTATGAGAAAGATCAATTTTCAATCAAAATACTTTTTGTATTAGAGAATGAGTACACATTCGACGTGCTAGTGAAAAGAAGAGATTCGCACATCGAATGGTTTTTCTAAAAGTATTTTTCAATCAGAGATACTTTTTGAATTTTGAAAACATAAGTACACATTCGACATGCTAGAGAAAAGAAGATTTGCACATCGAACGGTTTTTCCAAAAGTATTCGTCAATTCCATTCCTGGACCAAGGTTGATTCAAGAATGAATCTCCCCATCGTTTCTATCCAGTTGTCACAAGCTTGATCTTACGAGAAGATCCCACATGTCACCCACCAAGAGCTTGTTTGATGTTGGCTCTAGAAGGATTTCCATCTTCATTGTGAATATTTAACATATCACTCGGATGTTCTGGCAATACCACAAGGATAATGCGTAGGACTCTTAATATATACTTACTTTCCACATGTGTGAAAAAGCAAGTCTTCAAGAATTTAGTGTCCTAACGAGATATTGTGGATGATCTCTTGGCGCTAGACTCAATTGTGCATATTTGGTTCCTGTGCCAGAGACTAGGGAGAGGGTCTCCTTCTTTAATATCAACAATCTCTAAGAGAAAGTCGATAGATTATGTCGGTTCCCCGAGAGAATGAAACAAGCCCTTTTAAGAGGAACTTGAGTAGCTTGGGAAGTTAGGTGCAGTGTGTCACTGGGTCCATGACGTCTTGTCTTCAATACCAGTGTTACCTTAGTAAACACTAGTAGCATATGAATTGAACCCGGTTTCTGCCCTAAGGTTGACTTGATGGAGGGCTATTTCTTTTCACCCTTTTTCACATTCAGTTCTTTTTCATTCTTCAACCCCTTCAGTGCTTACCGAGACTTCATAACTAGAACCTTGTTGGGTTTATTCCAGTACTAGCTCTGTCTCAGTCTGCACTCTTCCCATATCTCACTTTTCTCCTTTTTTTCATCATACCTAAAGACTCTACACTATCTAGTGGATTGTCCCTGGGTAGATCCCTCCGGTTCTGGCGGATCGTGGGAACAAATACCTAACCTAACCATCCTTATAACTCCATACATAAAGTAAATTGGTCGGTCTTTTGGTATTGTTCTTTCCTTCATGAAACCAATTGAAAAATCATTTGGAAAAACAATCAAGGTACTTGTGATACGAGATCAAAGCATTTTGTACCTTAATAGTTTTGATCATTTAGAAAACCTCCCCCTCAACATGTGCGTATGATTTAGAAATTGTTTAGCACAAGGAGGCAAGAGGACTTTGAAATATTTTCTTTGATCACAATTTTCATACGAAAAAGCCATTTGATTTTCATGGTAAAATTCTCCCCCTCAATATGTGCGTAGGATATTTGAAATCATTTTATCACATAGAGGCAAGAGTTCTTTTGAAGCACATTTACGATCACACAAGCCATTAAGAAACCATTTAAAACTCAATCAAGGTACTTTATGTTAAAACATAAAAGCATTTGCACCTTGATAGTTTCTTTTCTTTAAAAATGCTCCCCCTCAATATATGCTTCGAGATTCGAAAGCTTTTAGCACATATGAGAGAGCAGCGTGCACAATTAAATCAAAACGATCACCTTTTATCAAATTTCATTATTAAATCACAAATTCTCCCCCGATCAAAAATATCAAACCCTTTGAGATTTTGGATCCCAAGTGATTTAATAAGGTTTAGAAAACATGGGAGAATATGTGCCTTGTTTAAATACTCATCTTGTTTTAGGATAAATGCTCCTCCTCAACATGTGCATTGCATATTTGAAATCGTTTGGCACATGGAGGTAGGAGTACCTTTGAAGGACTAAAACCAATTCCATTTAAAACAGATTTGAGATTTAAAACACGATCTGTACCCCGATCAGAAATATCAAACCATTTGAGATTTGTGATCCCAACTGATTTTAAATCATTTTGAAAAATTTGGGGAAAGACGTGGCAAGATTCAATTTTGAAAGATGACAGATAAGGACCATTTTAAGACATTAAAGATTGTTAGTGTCAGGTATGATAGTTTTTAAGAGATCTTTTAAGTAAAACAAAACAATTTCACAATCAAACAAGAACAGAAAAAATTTCATTTTGAAAGACCTTGATTCTAAAGAAAAAATCATACCATGACATAACATTAAATCTTTAGATCACCACTTAATTTCGTACAAACGGACTTGATAGATAAAATATCGTTTGAAAATATTTTATTTTAAATCACTCTCCCCCTCAATCCATGACCGTAGTCGATAATTGAGTGACTCAAGTTTTGATAAAATGAAGTCCGGTGATATTCAAAATTTAGTCCAATATATTTTCAAAACAACATTTTTCCATTTTCAAAAACAATATTTTTCAAAGTTTTAGAAAAATGGTATCATCACGATTATCCTGCACAAAGATATGTTAGGTGGTTGAGAAGCTAATGTTGTTGCTGTAGGGCTTGGAAGAAAAACCGTCTGCTGATGCAGTGAGACACTTCTTCTTACGTTGCATTAAGAATGCCAACTGAGGTCCAATTAAGCTTCGTTTCTTCAATCACTTAGAAGAAAACCATCTGCTGATGCAGTGAGACCTCTTACGTTGCATATATGCCAACTCTCCATTGAAGTCCAATTAAGCTTCGTTTCTTCATTTGTCAACCCAAGATATCGTTACCCTTTCCTTGCGGCATCCAATCATGTTCATTTGTGGGATCCGGATCGGGAACATTCTTATATACCAATATACCTGCATATGTTAGTGAACACACATACACATATATGGTGGTCGACATCACCCAAACAGCAATCGACTAATAAACGTCAATCCAACATATCAATCATATCATAAAGGTATGGGAATAATGTGTTTATCAAACTCTAATCATCTAATCCTAACAATCTTATCCTAGGCACCTAGTCCTTCAACGTAGGTTAACATCATTTTTCAGTTTAAGCATTTAGGATAACTAAGAAAGCCCGTTAGATGATATAGATTTGAAAACATTCTCCCCCTCAATCAATGACTCATTTTTCTGAAAAGTTTTTAAAAGCGCAGAAGTCATTGATTGAGTTTGCAAATTAATACGAAAACTCTGATACTGATTGATTTAATAGCAACTCATTTACCACCATTAAGTTAAAACAAATATTTTTCTGAAGAATTTTAGACGGAAAAATATTTGAGTAGGAACAGCAGTCTTTTGACATACTTTCCTCAAAGTGTTTTTAGGATAAGTGCATGAAATATTTGAAAAATTGGTATAGCGCAGCACTTTCCTTTCTTTTGAAGAGCGGGTTGCTATCTGAAATAATAGCAAACCATTATTTGAAGCCCGGGTTACAGTCTGAAATAACTGTAAGCCATAGTTAGAGACATGTTTTGAAAAGAATATTTACACCTCCTGCTCGAACTTCATCTATGGTCCCGTGCCATTATTGAATGACATTTCTAAGACCGTAGATGTTATCGATACCAGAAGACATGTCATGTGAAAACATATTTTTGGTATTTTTGAAATATTCTGATTTTTATGGGTTTTTTGAAGGTTTTATATTTTTCTATTTTCTTTTTGTTGGTTTTCTATTTTTGTATTTGGTTTTGCTGGTTTTATATTTTTGTATTTTGCTTTTCTTAAAAATATATACAAGGATAGAATAGATGATATAGTTAAGAGGATGATGATACGAGTACCAAGATAAGAATATCGAGCAGCCTCGTTGTAAAAGATAGAAGTCATCATCTCTTAAGCATTCACCACCAAAGCTTCCAAGACTCTTGAATCGAAGAAGGAAATTGAGCCACTTGAAAGTGAGACTTTGGTAGCTTCCCCCCAAACCGAAAATCCTTATGTTGAGCAGATTCGAAGCTCTATTTCAAGCTTGCTTTAGCCAGGTGCACAGAGAAGCACACCATTATCATAAATCCCGCTGCTCCTTTCAAGAATAATCACCGTGATTCTTCGTTCGAGGTTATATCATCAACAAGAAGAACAACATCGTATCATCCCACACATAAAACAATCTTCTCAAATTTCCTTTTCAACTGACGTCTGAAGCGATCCATTCCACAAGGTGTCAAGAGAACAATTCCCCCTAGTAGTTGAATTGATGCAGTCAGTCTCTTTGTATAATGCTCAAGAACTCTCCCGAATACACATCATGAGGGTAATGAAGAACAACTCCCCAATGTTCACATCTTTCGTCCCTGATGAATGTGTATGAAGCTCAAGAACCTGAAGTACACCAATATCCAAGAACTCTCCCGAATACACACCATGCCCGGAAGGAAAACACCTCCCCAATGTTTGTGGTAAACAATGGCTTTCTTCCCTGATGATCGTGTATGAAGCTCAAGGACCCGAAGTACACACATTCCCCAAAGAGAGAACAACCGATAACATTGAAGAAGCAGGCCGAATCATTGATTATCTCTGCGGGTGACAATCTCTGCGGATGTCAACACCGGAATAAGTGATTATATCTCTGAATCACAGATTAAGCCCTCAAGTAAAACAACTGAGCATCCCCAATGTACACAATTCTCTCTCCCCTGATGATTGCGATAACATCGAGATCATCACACACCAATGTACCTCTTATATCTTCAGAAACATTCTCTAACATCTCTTCCCCCACATAGTTGAAATAAACACAAAACGCCATGAGTCAAACCTTGAGTTTCTCTGCGGTAATGACATTTGTCTTCCCAGGATATCTTCAATTACTTAGAAGTATTAAGTTCATCAAGTTTACTCGCGTTTAGATGCTTGTCTCCTTCCCCCTTGCTGGTTTTGACACTTCAGAATCAGCAACACTTTGAAAGCCTAAATACTAGAAATCTTTTGAGAAGAACACTTGAAATCTTGTGGGAATCAACTTGCTGAAGAATATGAGCAAGTCTAATTGGGGCTTAAATTCGACATATCACTCTCCCCCAATTAGTGCTCTCCCCTAAACTGACAATCTGTATGATGAATGACCAGATTAAGAAGAAGTCTTTTGATAATCCACTGCAACTCGTCTTTTAGTCTTCTAGCATGTAGCAGAAAATGTAGAATAGACTGTAGACTCGACCTTCTTCAAGATTGTCCAGTTGGGGAATAGATAGTTAACATCTTCAACTCACCAAAACAAGAACATCACCAAAAAGCATCCCAATCAACTTACATCTTGCAAATCCCCTTAACTAAAATCCCTCCCAATCAAACAAGAACAGAAAGATGTTCATCAAGGAAATCAACAATCAGGCCGCAACGAACACACAAGATGGTAACACCAAGCAAACAATCACATCAAACAAGAACAGAAGGTTGTTCGGAATCATCATGTTGATGTGCACGTGAAGCATTAACCAGAAGCACTTTGTCAATAAACTCATATCAGCTTGTGAAGATGTCAACTAACGGCTCTTAAGAAGAAACTCCATGTGAAGATTACCCGATAAGAAGAAGCTCGGTTCTTACATGAGTTTAGAGCCGTATGACCATTTAACTTCTCAAATAATAATCAACCATGCAGTAATTTCACACTTTTTCTCCCCCTCAAGAATTGCATACGGAGTTGCCATTCTTGATTAAATAAGTGAAAATCATCCGAATGTTCTATTCACACTTCTCTCCCGCAAAATAAGCACATGATGTCGCCATCTTCATTATAATCGAGCAAGTGGAATGAGAAAAACAATCAGTGGTAGCCCGGTTCACTTGATGACTGAAGCGCATGGAAAGAGTATGAAGCATGTTGATGAGAATGGTCATAAATAAGAAGATTTCTCTTCTTGCAAAGATAATGTGCACTGAAGCGTACACATTTCTTTTCTTTGAGGAACGAGGCATGAACTGTTGTGTTCATATGTCATAAGAAGATTTCTCTTCTTTCCAAGATAATGCGCACTGAAACGTACACATTTCTTTTCTTTAGAGTACGAGGCATGAACTGTTGTGTTCATACGTCATAATCTCTCTCTTTTCAGCTCTCTTAGCAAAACATGTAATCAACCCCATTATCATTCAGTAGGCTCTTTGTAGTGAAAACTGATGGAGAAAACCCAATATGATGAATTTGACTCTGAAGTAAGCTAACCCGAACTCGTGACTTAAACTTGCACATATGTAACAAAGAGCGGTGTCAAGACTTCATGCTCCATTGAATCTCTAAGTACTCTATACTCATCATCCAACCAACCATCAAGTATAAGACGTACATCACCTCTTGAAAATCCACAATTGAATGTGACACTGAGCACTACAACGTAACTCCTTTAAGTGATAGTTATTTTGAGGTGATAAGAGCCCAATTCCCCCAAGTGGTAAAAGAAGAGGTAAAAGTCACCCAACAATAACTAGATTTCCAAGTCTTTGTTTTTGATAATAATCTGGAACAAGGATCATGAAGAATTTTCATCCAACCATCCCCGATACCTTCAGATACTAAGTACACTCGCCCGTGATAATTCACTTCAACCTCAAATAAATAATAGTGAATTAACGCCGTTGTCACATCTTCTGGTTAAAACCTCAACTCTAGCCTCCTTTGACATTTAAACGAACTTTGATAATGGTTTCATCCCGACCATGGTTTAATGAGCATAACCCCGTAAAACTTTGAAGTAACCAAACCGCCATGACGAATATCCAAACACACACCCAATTCATGAAGTACTCCCTTTTATCCCTTCTTTGAAGCAGAAACCGTAGTACCAGCATCAGATAAGATCCAGAATTACACTTTCCTTTCTCCAGGATGGTTTCATCATCACGGGATTTTACAATTGTATAGTTTAAACCGAAAAATAGTTTCTTTCGCGGGATTTTACAAAACCAAGAATAAACCGTATGATAGTTCCGGAAATGCACTTTACAATTACCAGGATGTTTCCATTGTCACGGGATTTTACAGGTCTATGATTTAAACCGAGAAATAGGTTCTTTCGCGGGATTTTACAAAATCAAGACAATACCGTAAACAATATCAGCTTGAATGTGTTATGACAATTTTGGTTTCGGTGAATATCTGTTTTAGGGGAACATGCACCGGTTTATCAACTGTTCATTAACCAACATCAATAATATCATCAACCATCCAATAAACACTTTGGTAAACACATCATTCACGCATTCTGTCGGCAAATGTAGTGACCACATAGAGAAGTAAACCCGATATGCCAAACTTGAACAAGAAGTAAAATTCCCCAGATTAGTTACTTAAACTTGTACTAATCCTCGTGAACAAGAAACGGTGTACCCAATGTACAAAACCTCTTGACATTCTCAACTGAGTGAGACACCGAAGTGATAGCTACGTTGTGGGTTAGGTGAGAAAGAATCACAAACGCAACTAAATAGCGAAGTCTTTATCACCCTCTATAAATGCTCAAACAAGTCATCTTCGCGGAAGGGTAGAAAGAAAGAAGACGAAATAAGTGAACGAGCCCAGAAAACCTCACTTCATATCCAAATAAGAGATACCGAACAAACAACCCCGTAGACAAACATGTTCCAATAGCTATTATAAGCCATGATATAATAATATCCGTGGAAATGTATAAGCCAAAGTGTCAAACCTCATAACCCAACATCATACCAAATCTCATCATCAGATCTCATTATCACACATCACATGATTGTCAACCATAATAATCCCTGGATCTAGCTTAAGCCCATTTTAAAATTAGCACATTCGATAATGAAAGCCCATCCAGAATTAATTCCTCTTAAAGTTCAAGTATTCTTAGAATCCAAAGACATGGCGCCAACTCACGTAGAGTATCCGAATTATAGAGCCCATTTTACCACATTAATTTCCGTTAAGATCACGAGTCTGCAGATATCCGATTCAAACAATTAAAACCGAGGCTCAAAAGTTACCACATAATTCGTTCCAAAATTAATGCCATTTGTCACATGGACCATTAAAAAATCATTTATCCCCTCCAATCACTCAAATAACACATACACGCTTAGTAATAAAATAACCCATTATCTAAACCAATTTCGTGCAATAACTCCAATCACATGGACAAGACGTCATGGACCTTTTATGAAGAAATTTCGTGAGTTGTGATTACATTATCTCATATTAGTGAGTTCATTATCTCAAATAAGCCATTCATACTCACAAGGTCCATTAAATATTGTGATTTCACTATCTCAAACCCAACTCACGCGGCCCAAAAAGAATTAGGTCCACTCGGCAAATAAGAATAATTCAGGTTTACACTGTTCCTTGCCCAAGTGTCACGAGGAGTATAAAAACATCACATATCTTACATAACTCACAAACCCTAATAACACTACTCTAATATGTCGCCTCCCTCCAACACATCTCCTCAAACCCTAAATCGTCTCCTAAATACCTCCGCCTCTCACCAAAATAGACGAGTCATAGACAACCAAAACAGATCCAATGGAGATCAAACTCAAGCCAAACCTTTCACCAATCAATCATCTCACCCAAACACATTCGTCACCATTTATCCAAGTTGTGACTTACCAACATCATCCGTCCCATTTCTGCTTCTCGCTTCATTCATCATGCCACAGGGATGGCATGAGTTTTATGCCACAGGGATGGTACGAGATATGGTTTGGATGGCATCAAGATCCACTCCGGGTCAAAGGTAGGTTTGATAATAGTTGGTTTTTTTGTTTGAAGAAGATGTAATCGAACCTAAGAATAAGAGACTAACGAATTTGTTAATACTCTATTCCTTTTTATTCGAATATTAATTGAAGATTAGCTTCAACAATTAGATCGATGAGGATATAAATTCGTGTGTTAAGACCCTTGTTATCTTTATATTCCATTAACAATCACGAATGAAATCTGAGATCTTTTTGATTTTACCTTTTGTAATTTGTTATGATTGAGAGTTGGGGAGTGACTTGTGAGGGTTCTTGAAGTGAGTCTAGAGTAGGATTGGTTAATGTATTTGATTGTGTTGAGATGTTTTGACCATGCACTTCGTGTTTACATCAGCTCGTACAAGGACTGATGGTTGTTTAAAACTGAAGTCGAGAAGTCTTTATGGTACTAGGTTGGTCTTGTGGTCGAGTCGTTGGCAATAAGTATTGTTGTAGAGGTCGTGGTCTCCTTCTTCTACCTTTCTGTATAGTTGCATAAGGCCCAAGACAAGTCGCTACCAATTTTTGCAAAGTAAGTCGCTAACTATTTAAGTCAAGTAGCAAACTTTGAGTCAAGTCGCTAGCCCAAGTCGCTAGCACAAGTTGCTACGACTTGTAAAGACAAGTCGCTAGTGAGTCAAAACTGACAAGTCGCTAACCTTTTTCATTACAAATCGCTATTGACTCAATAGTCAATAGTCAAGTCGCTACATTTAGCATAAGTCGCTACTTGATACATTGAATCTGGACTCTTTTGTGTACAACTCGCTAACATGATATATGACTTGTTCCGGCGTTATTTCCGGCCATGTTTTTGACCATTTCTTCATATTAACCCAGAAATATCAGTTTTGACCCAGTTGACTCATATACCACTAAAGCTGATGGATTGACCATATATTCATCTTTTGGACAAAGCGTATATAAACAAAACTTGGACACAAAAAACAGACTTGGACACATGTATGAACCAGTTAGGACCATAGACCAAAAGAAGAATACCAATACATGATAAACTGATTACCCAAAAATGTATTCCGACCACAAAAACCAATCAAAACCAGTTTCAAATAAGCAAATAAGTATCAAAACATGTTTGAAACCAGTTTTAAAAAATAATCCAACCACAAAAAATTTACGAACCAGTTAAAAAACCATGTATCAATACCACAAGAATCAACACAACACAATAACCTTGGCTCTGGTACCAATTGTTAGGATCCAAATATTATTGTGTTGATGATTCGGGTGGTCTTGGATGATCAAAATACATGTTTGCCATTAGAGAGAGAAGTAGAGAGTTGGGTGTTTTCTTGCTAGAGACTTGGTTCTCAAAAGTGTGGAATATTAGATTGAAAGCACCACCCCTTCCATGGATGGAAGGGGTATTTATAGTCTTACAAGAATACGTCCTCCTATCGGACTGTGGATCAGGCATACAGTGGGTAAAGACCCGTCCTTCCTCCACGGTGTTGCACTACGCTAAACTACACTACAAACTAACTAATTAACTACTTAAAAACGTAAATAAAGATATGTCTACGAGCTAACTTATGCTAGATAATATTAGGGGTGACCGACTCTTCACTATGGAATTTTCTAATTCCTAACAAAACAAATGGTTTGAAAGTTGTACCAGGGAAGTCAAGAGTGTTCTTGATGATGATGATCTAGAATCGGAGACTTTATCGGAAGCGGTGGAAATTGCTAGCTCTAAGAGCACACCACTTGTCACACCTCCGGAATCAGTTTATCGTATCGAGTTTATTAACTCTGTGGATAAAACCAAACTCTCTTCAGTTTCATCTGGATTGGATAATGATGTTTGTGATCCAATGGGAGACATTCTTCCCATTGAAGAATTGCTCAAAAATGATCCATCATCTCCTAGTCTTATTATTCCCGACTCTTCCATCCCTTCTCTCACTCCGGATGAGGAAGATGACAACTTTTGGAATGAAGTCGATGCCTTTCTTAGTGATGAGTCGATTCCAACAGGAATCGATAATACTTACTTTGATTAGGAGGGGGACATCCTTTTTCTGGAAAATCTGTTGATTGAAGAACCGTTTCCAACCCTCCCTACCGGAAATTCTGTTGACAATCACCATACAAACTTCAAGACTAAGTTTAAAAATGTCAAAAATGGTGATTTGCTTTTTACTGATGAGGAATGGACTTGCATTCTCATGCACATCTTTATTCCATTCTTCACAGATGGTGTGGTTGCTCTTTCCCTTTTCTCTTTCGGGAATGAGGACACCATCTTTGACCCCGGTATCATCCTTTATAGTTTCTACTATTAACAATACCGCGGTTGTATCTCGTCGGTGTGGAACTTTCTGATGTTCATATGTTTATTAACACTGTGAACGAAAGTCCGATCGAGATTGGTTTTCCACGTTGCTTTCCCCATGAACCAATGAATGCGGGGATCGAGTCAAGCTAGCGACTCGGGAATCAAAAACAGTAGCACACTATATGGGTTTTCACCCGTATTTCTGACTTCTTTCTATTTTCTACCACCCTAGTGTGGGGGAGTTGCCCCCCGCTGTTGTATATAAAGTTTCAAAAAAAAAAAAAAAAAAAATTCAAAATAATGGCCGTAGTATTTCCCTTTTACGTTCTCTGTTTCGGCATAACCGCCGGTACTTTGAATATTGAGGGCAATATTCATTTCTAGTGTGGGGGGAATTCTCACAAATTTTATCATGTAATTATACCGCCCAATTCCCCCATTTTTGGCCAAAATTTTTTTTGGAGTAAGTGTTTTGCACTTACTCAGCTTATGGTTATCAGTCCGCCATGTCTAATAAACAAAAGGATTGGCTAATCCAGGAGCAAACGGCTCTTGGTAAAGATATCTCAAATCCGTTGACGGCTTGCAATTTGCCCAAAATTGTATGGTGTTCAGCTCACCATATCTTTAATTAGTGAAGAGTTGGCTAGCCAGCAAGTTTATGGCTTGTGGTAAAGGCAGTTGGAAAACCATAATTGGTAATCAGCTCACCAAAGATAGTATATATTATCTAAGAGTTGGCTAGTCCAGAAGCAAACGGCTTCTGGTAAAGACAAATCAAATCTGTTGGAAGCTGGTGATTTGCTCAAAATCATTTGGTTATCATTGTACCAAGGTTCTTACTTGAACTGAAACATTTGGCTACTCCAGAAGTAATGGCTTTTGGTAAAGAGATTCAAATCCATTAAGTTTTCATAAAAGATTGCTAGGGACTAGCAATAGTTTAGTGTGGGGGATTGATGAGTGTGTAAATACTCATCATTTTTGGTCAAATCTGAACTGCAAAACATTTAAAAACACTCAGAAATGCATCAAAATGATAAAAATATCACAAATAAGTGTTTTATGTGTTTCAAATGCAAAAATACCAAAATCAGGTGAAAAACGTATCAAGTTTGCATAATTGGCAGTTTTAGTCCCCCAAGTTTCAAAAGTTGTCAAAAATAGTCCCTGGTAAATCAAAATAAAGCAAAATATCATTTAAGGTCCATGGGATTCAAAAATTTTCAAAATAAACCCTTCAAAGTTCAGTTTTGCAAAATGGCAGCTTTGTTCCCTGAAGTTTAAAAAATTGACAGAAATTACCCCTGGACATTTTTATTTGAAAATTATTATTTTTGGTCCTTGGGAAAACTAAAATTGTCATAATTGGTCCTTATGATAAATTTTGCAAAATGACAGAATTGGTCCCTCAAGTTTGGAGAATTGCAAGAATGGTCCTTGTTTACTAATCCTAAAACCAACTTGACCCTTGGCCCCTGTCAAAACAACCTTGAACCCTCCCACTTGAACCCTTTGTCTGATATTAAACCCCCAGTCAAATAAGTCAAATCCCGCCCAACACCTTTTCCCTCCACTGTCTCCTTCACCCACCTGCTCTGCAAATCACTCCCATCACCATGCTTCCAGCTCACAAAGCCACACCCTTATCACTCCACCTCCACAAACCAACAAGAATCATTAAATTCTTCCCCTTCCTTGCACTCAATCAACTCCAACTGGCAAATTCCATTTTGGCGCCAAAAGCCATCAACGGCTAAAAAGGGGCTCCAATCATCCAATGGCTGAGATTATTGGTGGGAAATGATCAGAAGACAAGGGGGAAGCTTTTTGTTGACTATATAAAGAGAAGAGAAGGCTAAAGACAAAGAGTCAGTTTTTTAGGTTTTAAGCACCTTTTGCTTATTTAGCTAATTGTATTTTTCATTTCAGTTGTTAATTCAGTTATTTTTATTTTCAGTTTTTGTAATTCTCATATTGTACTCAGTTTTACATTTTAATCAAATTCAGTTTTTAGTCAGTTATCAATCTCAATCTCATTTCTGTTTTTAAGCTTTCTCATTAGCTTATTGAGTATTCAAAGACATACTTCAGCTTATTTAATTCAAGTGTTCAGTTCAAGTTTCTTATAAACAAAAATACAAAAAAATATAAAAATCTCTAAAAAAAAAAAAAAAAAATATTGTTAAGCAGTGTTAAGATTAATTTGAGTTTTTCAAATTGCTTTCATAAGCTATTATAAGCTTCTCAATAGCCTATTAATTGCCTATAAAGTCCCTTACTCAGATTTTACTCAAAATTCTCACTTGGTCAACTAAAGTAAAAAAACTGCATGTTCATTGGAGAATGGTTCAGAGCTGCTGTATGGTGATTGATGTGGGTTCATGTTGATCTAAGTTGGGTTGTTAATCAGTTTTAGACAGTGGCTCATTGAATCTCTCAGCAAGTCATTATGGCTGGACTATTGTAAGTACTAGTAACCTGCTCATTTCATTACTGCCTAACTAGCTTAGTTTGAATCTGTGGGTTAAAATTATTAAAGTTGCACTCTTTTGTTAGCCTACATTGTTGTTAAAGCTTAGTCAGTTACTGCCTTGGATTAGATTTAAGGTTAGGATAGAAGTATATTGTATTCCATCTTCTTAAGTGGTGTTTGGTACAAGGAGTTAGACTGTGTTAAAGGTTTAGAATTTGTCAAGTTCCTATCCAGTAGTCTTCCCTAGTTAGTAGTTAGTCAAATGAGCCTTTTAATTCACTAACATACTCAAAAAGTCAAAATCAGTTTAACCTCACCATGAGTTCTGATTAGTTAGAAATCAATAGAATGCAGGCTTGATTTAGGTGTAGATGTTAGAGTAGTAGCTTATTATAGGCTTAATCCAGCTGAATTCATCAAAATCAGTTCATCATTTCAAATCAAAAGTCATTTAAGTCAAACCTTGCAAATCTGTCATAAGAAGTCAAAGTTGGAAAATCTGTTTTTCACCCAACTTGGTAGAATTTTCATTGATTCATTATTGATTCAAATTAAGTGAAATTCTGGGATAAACAAGTTTAATTGGTCAAGTTTTGAAAACTGATTTTTGTCAAATTTTTGGAAAGTTCAATAAGCACTTAATCAGCTTCCATTTAAGCTACCATATCCCCTGTTCACACTCAGCATACACTGAGTGTGAAACAGGCCCCTTGCAAGCTTTGCACAAGCTTCATATTAGCTTTTTAGTGGCTGAAACTTGGTCCTGAGATAGTTTAGCTGGTGGTCTTGAGATCCTCAGTTCTGTTTTTCACATAAGCTTTTTCAATAAGCTTGTGCTTAAGCTAGAAGTTAGGAGGAAACTGTTTTGGCACTTAAGTTTTTAAATCATCAAATCAGTGTAATTGGCACTTTAGAGGTTTAGACTATTTGACATGGGTTAGTTTTAAGTAGTTTTAGCTAAACTTAGGTGTTGTGATAATTTGGTACACTGTAGCAGCTTTTAGCTTATTTTGAAGTGCTTATTCATAAGCAGTTTCACTACAGCTCCCATTTCTTGCACACTAGATTACGTTTTCTTAATTTCCTAGATTTAGAATAATATTTTAGACTTTTCCTGAATTTTTCATAATTTTTCATCACTGTTTGCTATTTTTCCTTATTTAAAACAGTTTTTAGGACTGTTTAATTAACTTTTATTGCAAATAAATCAGAAAATCTTCAAAAAAATAAGTTTTCAATTTTCATAGGTTAAGATAAATATAAAAAGCCAAAAAAATATTTTTCTAGATTTTTCCTAGTTTAAATAGTAATTTTTAGCAATTTAATTAGTTTTAAAAAGTTTTTAAATCATAGAAATTAGAATATAAATCAACAAAATACAAAATTAGTTTTGAAAATTCTCTTTAGTTATTTTAGATTTTTGAAAAATAGTCTCACAATTTTCCTCTTTATTTTCATAATTTTTAGTATTTTAATTTAGATTTAAAGTTTAAAATTAGTTTTTAATTTAAATTTATAAAAGAAAAATCAAGAAAATTCAATTTTAAAAATAGTGATAGCGTTTATTTAATATAATTTAGCTTTTTTAATTTTCTTTCATTTTTCCTTTGTCATCTAGTATCAATCATAACCCCTTTCTTGTTCAATATCACCCGATCACTACACGTTTGGCTATTCAGTCGCACAGCTCGTTGGGACTTAACGACCTGGGGAAACACTAAACTCTCCTGGACTTAATTGCATTCTGTTCTCAAATGATTGACTCTTGTTGACCATTCCTGGTTAATTTGGGTCGACCGTTTGGGACGAATCAGTCAGCTAGTTGATTCAGTTTTTTGTTGATCACGTCTTTCTTCTTGACTTGCTTGATAGCTTTGACAATTTTTGTCTTAGCTCGGGATATCCAAGAGTCTGTTGGTTTCTTTACTGACTTGGATGTGGATCTGGTTGTGCCTTTGGATGGTGGAGGTGAAGAGTGAGAAGATGAGTCTGATGATGATGAGACATGAGGAGACTCAGGGTCTTTTGGTGGCTTAGAAGTTTCTTTCTTCGAGCGTGCAGGACTATCTAGAAGAAAATCATCATAATCAATTTCGTCATCTTGTCCAGACTTAGCCAATTCTTCAGCCTTAATCCTGGCTTCTTCATCTGCTTTAGCTTGAGCTGCAGCCTCTTCATCAGCTTTTTCTTTCTCAGACTTCTCCTTTTCTGGTTCCTCAAAGTCATAATTGATAGAATCCTCAAGCTGCCTTTGTTGTTGCACAAAAGTGGTGGCACCAGCTCCCTTATCGGGTTGATTAACCGCATCAGGAATTGGTGTAGATTGGACTCCACCACTTGACCCTCCGGGGCCACGCATTTGTTGCTGTTCGAACTCTGTGGCAAGATGCTTGAGTATGAGGTTCTTCAACTTCTTCTGATAGTGTCTTTCCTCATCAAATGGCTCTTCATCTTAGCTTTCTTTTTCATGCTCAAGCACTGGAGTTTTCCCTTTACCTTTATCAGCTTTTGGACTGGGAGGTTTTGCTACTGTTTGAGTGTCATCGACTGAAGTTTCAGAGTAGGTGACCTCTTCGAGAGCTTTCATCCATTAGCTTTTGTTGAGGTTCAGGCTTGGGAATTGGAATGGCTTCTTTAGAGGGAATTTTCCTTTTGAGAACATGTGTCCTCTTAGGAAACTTTCTCTGACTCTCAGTGCTCGTAATGCTTCCTGCACTGCCTCTCCTGGTTTTCCTAGTAGGTGTACCAGAGGACTTTTCATCAAGAAAACCTACTTTGCCTTCATCAACCGCTACCAGATACCTTTTGTATGAATAAAGTTATTTGACCGCATCGGTAAGAAGGTGATCTGGCAACACTGCACCTTGTTTCTTTGTTGTTGATTCGTTAAATCTAGGGGTGGAAACGAGCCGAGCCGCTCGTGAAAAGCTCGGGATCGGATCGGTAAAAAGCTCGAACGAGCCGAGCCTAAACGAGCTCGAGCCCGAGCTCGAGCCTAAGTTTGGGCTCATTTAATAATCGAGCTCGAGCCCGAGCTCTATACAAAAGGCTCGTTTAGGCTCGCGAGCCTAAACGAGCCCTAGAAATATATAGGTATATATATTTTCTATACGTATAACCGTGTTAACGAGCTCGAGCCTTGTGTTAACGAGTCGAGCTTTGTGTTAACGAGCCGAGCTCGAGCTTGTGAAAAATTTCACGAGCCGAGCTCGAGCTCAAAATGTGAGGCTCGAAACGAGCTCGAGCTCGAGCTCGAGCTTTTTATATATAAACGAGCCGAGCTCGAGCCTAAACGAGCTCGAGCTCGGCTCGGCTCGTTTTCACCCCTAGTTAAATCTGACTGTGAGTGTAGGTTCATACAATGCGGAGTGATTGTTGGGGTCATTGAGTCTCAAGGGAATATCAGGATTATATCCTAGAGCTCTTTGGATCAACAGTTTGGTGTATCTGATGTATGGGATCTTGGTGCCAAGCTTTTTGAGGAAAGACATCATGTCGTCCCATATCAGAGCTTCAACTTCAATGTGTTTCATGTTGACGAAAGCCTAAAAGATCTGTAGTTTCATGAGCTGGGGATGCTCATAACCACTATCACGTCAAGAAACGGATTTGGTAATCATAATGTAGAGGGTTCTCCATGGCTGGGGAATATTCTTAAGATTCACGGATGAATGCTTTGTGATTACTCCTTCAGCTTCGTCATAGCCAATGTCGACCATGGATTGTAGAACGACCTCTTCAGTTGGTGTGGCATTGTATTCAGTTGGCTCGATGACAGGAATAAGAAGAATAGCCCTCAAATCTGCTGGTGTGATGGTGACTTGTTTGTCGTTGAGCGTCACCGTCACAGCATTTTGACCTTTGATCTTTCGTATTGTATACCAGAATTGGTGAATGTAGATCTCCGGCACTGTAGCAGAGTTGGTGAGCATGTTCTAATAAGGGTGATTCTTCAGAATGTCCACAACAATCAGACAAGAAGACTCTGAGCAGGTGAAACTATCAAAATCAACTCTAAGGTTGTTCTTTCCGATCTTCATTGGGTAACCATGAGGGAAGATATCTTCAATAGTGAGAACATTTGGTGCTTCCACATTTTGCATTTGAGCGTCCATGTCGTGATCTGAAAGATATTTAGCTAAAAGAACCAACATATCGAAAGACATTATGTTAGTCAACAATTGATTTTATTGTCTATTTATTGAATGTGATATGTCGATGATTGTTACGAGTCCAATGTCACATGTTAGTCCAATAGTCTAAAGACGTCGTGATAAGTTTCGTGAGTTGATTAACTTTGAGTTTTAAAGTCCAAGTTTTCACTTATTTGTTTCACAACTTATTAAACATTTAAGCTTATTAGTGACATTTTGGTTTCGTGGCGTTATGATTTATTTATTTACAAGTTCGTACGCGTAACAATTCATAATTTAGGTTAAAAATAGGCTTAGGCGTAGGTTTTGCAAGCTTATGCGTAAACAGGAGTGGTTATACGAGTAAACATAAGCTTATGTGTAGGATCTTGACTTACGCGTAAGAAATATTACGCGTAGGAAAAGAGGGCCTTAGGCGTAAAGCTTACGCTTAAGCGTATATGGAACCTTACGCGTAAGGCTTACTCGTAAGAGTGAACCTTATGCGTAGAGGTTACTGTTTACGCATATCCTTCACAGAATATGCGTAGTCCCCATTGTAGAACCTTACGCGTAAGATTTCTCTTACGCATAACATTCTACGCGTAAGGTGATCCTTATGCGTAGATGTTCAAGTAACCTTGATTCTGAATTATTCACGCGTAGTAACCTGAAATAAATTCATCATATCACCAATATTAACACATACATTCATTCCTTTTCAGTTCTAATCATGAATACTCATTTAAGCAGTTATGCGTAAAATGACTTATGCGTAAAACTTAAACCCTAATAATTCAAGAATTACGACTAAGAATTCTAGCCATAGGATTGACACCAAACTTTTTTTGGGATGTATATGAAGCCTAATGAGTTGTTTTATCCAAGTTTTAACATCAAAATCTAAGCGGATCAAAAATACCCAAATACTAAGAACATAAACCCTAATTTTCAATTATAACATAATTGGTGTTTCTGGGTAAGTTCTAAGCCTGGATATTATCAATTCATCATATAAACAACATCATGCAAATATCTTTTTAACCAGAAACACTCACACATGAAAACACCCAATCCACGCATAAACCCTAACTTTCAAAATCAACCAATTTGAGTTTCTGGGTAAGTATTGATGATAGAAATGGTATTAATGTGATTAGACAAACGTTTTGACACAACCATTTTAACCAAAAACACTCAAACTTGATTATGTGTTCATACGCTTATGCGTAGAACACAAAATCACACCTAGATAAAAATCTAACCGTTGGTTTTAAAAACGATTCAAACCCCATGTTTAGATGATTACAAAGAACATTTTAACACTTACAAATTGATGATCAGAAACACGGATTTGATGGTTGTATGTTAGGCGTAAGATATGGGTGGTTGTGTAATAAATGTTGTGAGTAAATGTGTTTAGTAAAGTTAGGTGGAGTGTTTTTTGTTAAAAAATACTTTGAACTTTTGGCACATTCAGTCCCTCCACCTTAAACATTTACATCCAACGTCCATAACTTCCATTTTGGTTACTAATCGTAAGATATTTGGAAAGAAACTTGACGACACTCCCCCTCGACTTAAGAAATTATGAAATTTTATAAATTTTAGTCCGAGGAGTGTCAGAAAACCAGAAATGTAACCACCATTAAACAAAGTTACAATTGAAATAAGGTAACATGCAAGTACAAGGTTTTATGAAACCGAAAAATATTTACTTTCTCCCCCTCAACACTTGACCGATAAAAAATACTGAATTTTGAAAGGTTAGAGTGTTGACGGAAGATTTGTACTTGCCATGTTAAAAGAAATATAGATAGAAGAATATTTTTGTTGTTTTATCAGATTTTATATTTTTGTATTTTGTTTTTGAAAAATATTTACAAAAGAGGTTTTGGTGTTTGACTGGTTTTAAGAATGTTTGAAAAGTTCATCCAGTTCCTCTGGAGTCAAACACCTCATACCAATCCGGTGGACCAACTCATTAAACCTAGCAGGAGCTAAGGCTTTGGTGAGGAGATTTGCCAGTTGGTATTCAGTACCCACAAAGTATAATTCAACAGTACCCTTTTCCACGTGCTCCTTGATGAAATGATAACGAAGATCGATGTGCTTTGATTTCGAATGTTGAACAGAGTTGCACGAGATCGCAATAGCACTCTGATTGTCGCAGTACATCGGGATTCTGTCAAATACGTAACCATAGTCTTTGAGTTGTGTTCTCATCCAGATGACTTGAGCACAACACGCCGACATGGCTACATATTCTGCTTCGGTTGAGGACAGCGATGTACAATCCTGCTTCTTCGATTGCCATGACACCAGTTTATCACCAAGAAATTGTAAAGCTCCTGAAGTACTTTTCCGTAAATCTAAGCATCCTGCGTGATCAGCGTCTGAAAAAGCTATTAGTTCAAAACCATTTCGGATACCAGATCCCTAAGTTTATGGTTCCCTTGATCTATCGGAGGATTCTTTTAGCCTCGGAGAGGTGGGTTTCAGTTGGTCTTGACTGATAACGGGAGCAAAGATATACGGCAAAAACAATATCAGGGCTGCTAGTTGTTAGATACATGAGAGACCCAATGATACTACGGTATTTGGTAGGGTCCACCAATTCCCATGTAAATCAGCGTCTAGTTTCTTGGTATGTGCCATTGGTGTGGCATAGGTGTCGCAGTTTTGCATTCCAAATTTGTTTAAAAGTTC
Organism: Chrysanthemum seticuspe; assembly: GCA_019973895.1. Lineage (NCBI taxonomy): Eukaryota > Viridiplantae > Streptophyta > Magnoliopsida > Asterales > Asteraceae > Chrysanthemum > Chrysanthemum seticuspe. Next base: position 66,733,586 of record BPTQ01000009.1, read on the forward strand.
AAGGGCATATTTGGACTGACTTAAGAAAATACCACGGGGTGATTGATGAACTTGTAATCCAAGAAAGAATGTAAGTTCACCCATCATGGACATTTCAAAATGTTTTGTCATAAGTTTTGAAAAAGCGTTTGAGTATTTTAGATGTGTTGACCCAAAAATGATGTCATCCACATAAATTTGAACGATTAAAATATGTTCCGCGTGATATTGTATGAAAAGTGTAGGGTCGATCGAGCCTTTAGAGAAATTATTGGCGATAAGAAAGGATGATAACTTATCATACCACGCCCGAGGGGCTTGTTTGAGACCGTAGAGAGCCTTGTTAAGTTTGTAAACATGGTTCGGGAACTCTGGATCAATGAATTCTTCTGGTTGGCTGACATAGACCGTTTCTTTCAGTTTACCATTCAGAAAAGCAGTTTTGACATCCATCTGAAAGACCGTGATGTTCATGTGTGCCGCGAACGCTAGAAATATCCGAACAGCCTCAAGACGAGCAACCGGAGTGAATGATTCTTCAAATTCAATACCCTCTTCTTGTCTATAACCCTTAGCCACCAGACGTGACTTGTTTCTGATTACGGTTCCTTCAGCATCCAATTTGTTTTTCCAAATCCATTTTAGACCAATGACGAAGACCCCTGTTGGTCTTTCAACCAATTCCCATACTTCAAGACGTTTAAACTGATTGAGTTCTTCTTGCATGGATTCAATCCAGTTGTCTATGGTCATCGCGTCTTTAATGTTTTTAGGTTCAGATTGGCAGACAGTGAGTGCATAAATGCAATGTTCACCGTCTGTGTGAAGACGTTGTCTTGTTACGACAGGTTGATTCGGTTACCAATAATGTTCTCAAGAGGATGGTCTTTCGTCCAACGATGTGTGGAAGGTTGATGTTCATATACATTGTGCAGATTGGGAGGATTCAAATGGTTTGTAGATGATTCCGCAACATCTGGTGCAGCAGAGTCGTTAGCAAACGGGTTGAAAAACGCATTTGGATCAAAGTCTGCAGGTGGGGGTACTTCATTGTTAGGAACATCATCAGGTGGTTCTGCGTCATTGGATGCAGTTTGTTCAATTGTTGTTGTAGAGTCAACTGGTGGTGCTTCTTCAATAGTAGTTGTTGTAGCAGGTGTATCAGGTATTAGAATATGATCAGGTTGAGCAGCGGAAACATTGGATACACCTGGAGCACGTTCATCAATATCATCACTAAACAGAGGAGCAAATAGCTTTTCCATTTGTTGACGAGTAAGCTGGGGGCTTGGTTCAGCTGATGATGGGGTTAGAGGGAAGTTTAAACGGTTGTGACCGGGTTCCAAGCTGTTATGCTCAGAAGCCATTTCTGTAATCTCATCAAAGTTTGCATGAATCGTTTCCATAACCTGCTTTGTACGACGATTCCAGATCCGGTAACCTTTAGAATTATCACAGTATCCAATAAAGACTCCAATGTCAGCTTTGGCTTTGAGCTTACCAAAGTCATCACGATCATTATTCGGATAACAAAGGGATCCAAATACATGAAAGTTTTTGAGGTTCGGTTTATGGTTGTGGATAAGCTCATAAAGTGTTTTGTTGTGGCGCTTGGTAATCATTGAGCGATTCTGAGTGTAGCATGATGTTGACACGGCTTCAGCCCATAAGTAATCCGAAAGTTTAGCATTAATTAACATCGTTCTTGCAGCTTCCACTAACGTGCTGTTTCGTCTTTCAACAACTCCGTTTTGTTCTGGTGTACGTGCAATAGATGTTTGATGCTCAATTTCCACTTTCTCATAAAATGCACGAAGAGTTTGATTCACAAATTCAGTTCCTTTGTCTGTTCTGATTTGTCTGACTGTGTTCCGGAGTTGAACTTGAATTTTCGTGAGAAAGGTGATGATCATATGTGGAGCTTGATCTTTACTTCGAAGAAAGTAGACCCAAGTCCATCTTGAATAGTCATCGACAATTTTGCCATTAATCGTTTGCACGCGCATCGGGCCACACAAATACATGTGAAGAAGATGAAGCACATGCTGAGAGCTGTGTTCCATCTTTGAAGGAAAGTGAGCACGAGTGCTTTTCCCTTGTTCACACGCTGAGCATAGGTGGTCTTTAGAATATCGGAATCTCGGGAGACCTTCAACAAGTTTGTATCGAGCAAGGTTGGTTATGGTTTGAAAGTTTAAATGTGAGAGACGACGGTGCCATAGCCAAGATTTTGTTGATGTTGTCTTTGAAAGTAGACAGATGGGAGATGAAGCAATCATGTCTTGCATGGAGATAGTGTAAAGACTTGAATTGCGAGTGCCAGACATAAGATCATTTCCTTGTAGATCACGAATGAAACAAGTTTTCTCCCGAAAAGCAACTTCCAAATCTCCATCACAGAATTGACCTACTGAGAAGAGATTGTGACCGAGGCCTTCCACATAATAAACCCTGCTAATTTCGATGTTGCCATTGATGTAATGTCCGTAGCCCATGACAGTTGCGAAGTGATCATTCCCGAATCTGACAGTGCCAATGAACTTTGCAACAACGTTTGATAACAGTTTAAGATTGCCTGTCATGTGTCGGGAACATCCGCTATCAACAATCCAAAGGATGATCTGTATCACCTGCATTACACACAGACGACACATATGGAATAGAAGTAGATGTGGAACCCGAAGAGTTAGAGGGTTCCGAAGCAGTTATAGTAGAAATACACACATCAACGATTTTAGGTATCCATTTAAATCCTAGTGTATTATGTATCCATTTCTGCCATCTCCAACTAGTCTTTGCTTTAGTCTTAGTGAATGCACTAGGTGGTACTACGTTCCTTGGCAGTGATAATGGAGCTACAGGGACATCAATGCGTTTCATAGAATCTAAAGAGGGCGGTTTACCAAGCACAGACTTAGAAGCATTAGTGGGCCTAGAGGTATTCCGTTTCTTAGGATTCCGTAAACGAGACAAGATAGCTTTAGCAACACATTTATCATGAAAATCAGAAAACATACTTTTACGACATATAACACAAGAAGCTTCAGACTTAATATCAAAAGTACTTAAAGGTTCATCATTCGTTACAACACTTTTTCCATTACATTTGTCAGACGCAATATCTAAAGTGGGTGCAACTTGAATCTTATTCAAAGTCCTAGGGTGTTCTTCTACTTCAGCATTCATTATTGTTCTTTTCTTAGGTCGCAGCTTTCTATTCTTCCTTGTATTGCTCCTAGGCTGTGAAGTGCGGACGTTGGGAAAAGAGGCAACTATTCCTGTTTCAGTAGAGGGAAGCACATTAGTATCTTGTGATTTGTCAGTAGGCATTCTAGTGTCACTTTTTTTAAGTGTTACAGGTGCAAGTTTCTTAATGTTGCTAAGCTGAACTTGTTCATACTTTCCTAACTTCTCTTTTAACACAATGACAGTGTGCAACAAATCTTGATTTTCAGAACGAAGATTTCCAGAAAAATTCATGACTTCTTTAGTGTGTGCAAGATAATGATCAAGTTCGTTTGATGCTTCATCACGAGTCTGTTTGAGTAAATCAAATATGACACCATATTCCTTTTTAACTTTTGTAAGTTCTTGTTCATATGTTGAGATTTGACATTTCAAAGACGCGTTTTGATCATCCAGTTGCACAATTTTAGGATCAAAAGATTTTGAACGTAACTGGGTGATTTTGTTTTGCAGAGCAGGTTCACGATTTTGACAATCTTTTTTACACCATTGAAGACGACGTTTTGCATTTGAAAGCTCGTTTAACAATCGTTCATTTTCAACTTTTAAAGACTCGATCTGAAGCACATTATCAGTATTCTCAACAATTGCAACAGAATCATCAGAATCAGCAGAGATATATTCAAATGCATATGATAAATAATGCAATAACACAACATTATGGATATCAGCACAGATAACATCTTCCAAGAGTCGATCAACATCTTTTTGTAACATTTTCTTTTTACGTTTTGTATTTGAAATTGATGTTTCTGTTTGTTCGAAAACTCTTTTCATAAGTCCAAGCTCCTTGTGAAAATCCATTTCCCAATATATAGCACAAATTTTCAAATTTCGTACATGAGGTAAAATTCGTTTCTGAAGAATATCTCTTTGTGCACGCGCAAGAGGCGATTGAAAATGTTCAATTTTTATTTCAGAATGAAGTTCAATTTCATGTTCCAAAAGTTTGATGTCCGAAATGAATGTTTCAAAATATTTTATAACTTTACATTGTTCGGCTAATGGGTTTATTTCACTAAGTGAAGGTAAAGGACCATTAATTTGTACATTATTGGAAAGGGGACCCTCAGAAGTAGGTGTGATAACCCAAGGCGTGTTAGAAAACTCCTTTTGTGCAACGAAAGTGACGTCTTTTGAATAGTTAAATGGTTTGTTATAAACAACCTTTTCTAATTTTGATCGACTCTCGTCTTCTGCATCTAATTCCTCTTGACGGTTATATTCAACAACATTCATAACTGAATCATCAACTCTATGTTCTGCACTGTAAACTTCAGGATTTGGTTTGAATGCTCTGTTTGAAAACTTAGGTTTGTAATCAGCAAAATTCGGTCCATATCCATTTGGATTTGGTTTGAAAGTAAACTTTTGAATCGTTGTGATTGATTCACCATGTTTATAAACAACAGTTCGAAACTCTTTGATTTTGTTTTGTAAGTCGACAATTTCGTGAAGATAGTCATCTATTCGTTTCGTGGAATGCTTTTTGTACTCAGAGAACTGTTTTTGACAAGTTAACAACTCATACTTGGATTTTTGAGTTTTCAAGGTAAGAGCGTTAAGTTGTTGTTTATGATCATGTTTCAGTTGTTCTATTTGAGACAACAAAGCATTCTTGGATGTGGCTAGATCACGTATCTGTCGTTCTAATGATTTTTTGTTTTGGTGTGATTTAGCAAAAGCGACTTCAAAACCTTGTTCACGTTTTTCTTGAGTTTTAAAATAATTGAGTTGCCGTTTTAAGCATTCAATATCCCTAGTTAACAGTGCATTTTTACTGTGTAATTGCTGATTCAGGGCACAACATTCTTCCATTCGGGATTGTTGGTCTTTAAGTAAGAGATCAACATCTGGATTAGGCAAAGTTCAGCGTGTTCAACGTGAGTCACAACATGATCACTATTCAGATCCTCAAGTATAACCACGGAGTCAATTTGAGTATCAAAGGTAACCATAAGGTCATCTTGATCATCAAATGTAACTACGGGGTCTAGTTGAGAATCGTCAGAATGAGATGTGGACGGCTCATGTTGAACATTCTGAGCCTCGTCGGATTCAGATGTTGGCTGAGATATAAGATCAGTGATGAATATGGTTTGTTCGGGTACCTGAGACAAGCCATCAGTGTCATACACTGGGCCTGTGTCACTCATGTGGAGAGCTTGCATTTGTGCCATCAACATCACTGTTGCATTAGCCTGAAAGTCCTCCATATCATCATCTGAGTCTGCATCTGCCATAAAGCTCTGTTCTTTGGTTGGGAGGGTTCCACCAGCTTCATCCTTAAGAGCCAAAAGTAAAGCCTCCTTGTGATAAGCACTGCCTCTAGTCCTCGGCTTTGGGCATGCATTAGCCAGGTGACCCTTTTCATTATAGTTGTAGCAACGAAGACCATTTATCCCATTCTGAGCATTCCCCTGTTCAACCACTTGAGCTCTCTGTTGTTGTAGAGCACCCATGTTATTCCTTCCCATAGCATTAAACCCTTGACCACCTCCCATCTGACGACCATAACCACGATTCTGAACTTCAACACGTCCATTGTTCACAACAGCCTGAGTCCTTGTGTTTGATGAGGAGCGAATGCTATTGTTGGATTTGTTTGTATACCGGCCGAAGGCTTTAGCAATCATAACAAATCCTTGTTGCAATGCATCGAAAGCATCGGAGTCCTCATTAGCTTCACTGTAAAGTGCTTGATCATTGTTGTTGTTGTATGGAACCAGTTGAGTTTGTTGAGATTGTTGCTGTGACGGATCATATGGTGTAATTATTGCAGTTGGTTGAGGAGCGGGTTGAGGAGGATAACTAGTTTGAGCCCACAAAGCAAGTTGTTGATTATCCGGAAGTGATGGTGAAACAGTTTGTCCACGGATAACCCTTTCTTTGTCAACTTCTTTTTGATGTGGCTTCAAATAGTCGTACAACAATCCGTAAGTAGCATGATGAATATTCTTAGCTTGACGGATGAAAATGACATATTTTTCCCACTCAGGACCAAGACTACTTAGGAACTTAGTGTTAACAGCAATTCTTGGCATGATGATGTTGTGTTTGTCCAAGTCATTGATGATGATATGACTCAAATGTCTCTCCGGGTTCAATCATGAAGTGTTCATAAGCCAAGTAAATTTTGGATTCCATGTCTTCTTGATTAAGTTCAGTGCCTTCCATAAGAAGATGAATATGTTCCCACATTTTCTTAGCAGTCTTTTGAGCATCAACACTTCGAAGAATCGGATTGGGTAATCCTAAAAGGATATATTGCATTGCTAGCTCATCAGCTTCGAAATGTAAAAGTTCATCACCAGAAAGGTCAGCAACAGTTGCAATGTTTGTGAGATCATCTCTTGGTGGAGTAGCATTTGGATCTCCGGGTGTAACGACGATAGGCATCTGAAATGGTCCTTCCAAGATGACCTTCTTTAAGAACTTTCTATGTGGCTTCTTTAGATCACAAAACCTAAAGAACCTAATCACCCATTGATCATAGTTTCCGGGAGTAAGCATTGGATGTCTATCAAGTGATCCTGCCTCATGAATGGATTGCTGGCTACTTAAAGCTTCACACATCTTTGCAAACCAAGATGGTTCCTTCATAGTATTCCTGGATGGATGTTGATTGTAAACGATTGTGTAAGGTTGTACTTGAAGACTAGGTGGTGGTTGAACCATTTGTGGTTGAATTACTCCTTGTTGTGGATAATGTTGTTGATAAATTTGTTGTTGTTGATTGAATTGTTGATGTTGTGGACTGAGTTGTTGTTGTTTTTGTTGATTATACGTGTAAGGAAAGTAGTTAGAGTATGGTGGTTGAGACATGTTGAAAACTTGTGTTGTAAAATGGATCTTTGTAGTCGAATGAAACGTTGTTGATGAAGTGTCCTTAGGCGTAGAAACCAAGTATAGACAAAGTAATGCTTAGACGTAAAATACCAAACTTACGCGTAAAAGCAATAGTTACGCGTAGGATTAGCTTACGCGTAAGAATTGAGAAACACTAAGATTAGGCGTAAACTGAAAGTTAGACGTAGAAAACTTATGCGTAGGATTAGCTTATGCGTAAGATAAGGCTTAGGCGTAAGAAAAATCTTAGTCGTAAAGAGTTCTACGCATAAGTTTGAGCTTATGCGTAAAATTAGGGTTTTGCCAAAAAATCCTTTACACTAATCTCAGTGTAAAAGATATCCAAAGTCGAAGTGTTTTCAGGCTTATCCAAGCAAAAAAACACTGAGTAAACCAAGAAAACTGAAGATCAAGCCACGGATTTCTTACGCGTAACTTTAGGGTTTTGTTACGCGTAGGATTTTCCAAAACTGAGATTTTAGCCCAAAGTGTTTCTAAACCAGATTTTTGTGATGAAACAGCTTCAATATCACCAAAATAACACAAAAGTGTGAAACTTGATGATCCAAAACTTATACACACTTTACGCGTAGAAATGAACACACGTTTGAAATCAAGCTTAAAACCAATGAAATACACGTAAAGTTTGAAACTTTTTGCCAAAAACTGAAATTTTAACACCTAAAAACCTTGAAAGTACAAGAATCTTGGATTGGAAAGTGTAAGTTTTTATGCGTGACAAAGTTTGTAAACCGAGACTTACGCGTAACACTAAAACTTCAAAAACAAAACCTTTTCACCCAACTATTTGGCGATTGATACAACTGTTAGGTCACCATATTAGTAACACAAGCATCAATAGAAGAAATAGAGAAGAGAGATCGGATGAACAAACACACACACACACGTATGATATATGGAAGAGTTATGCGTAGAGTAAAATGAGTGAATTGAACAACCAACCCTCAAGTGAGGGTTTACAAGGATTATTTATAGGGAAAGGAGCTAGGGCAACACTACTAGCATCCTTCCCTTCTTATGGGCTTGGGCCAAGGCTCATGGGCTTTCTACATAAGCCTTGGCATGATAACTAACATAAAAGCCATAATTAAGCTAACTATAACATATTAATTACTAACACTTGAATTCTAGTTTAGGAGTGATTCCAACAATACCGTTGGAAGGAGTTTGTTACCGTTTTTTTGTTTTTTTTTGAATTTTTGAGTTTTTTGAAGCATGAACTTGTAGTATAAATATGTGTATTGGGTTGAGGTTTAAAACACATCAAATCTCTCTTTAATCTCTCTAATTTCTTTATAACGGAAAACTCACAATCACAATCACAAGCTTCCACTAATCCCTCCGTTGGATCTTCCCGGTCACAAAAACATTACACACAAGATGATGTTGCGGTTGTTAAACCAACTACACGAAAATGCGATGTTTGGTCTCATATGGATTTGTGTATTATGAAGGATGGGACGGAAAAGGAGCGTTGCAAAAAATGTGGGAACTTTTTTGCTTCTGTAACACTACACTAAGGGGTCATATAACCAAATGTACCGCGGTACCTCAAACAGCGGATGGTACTATTAGTGAGGATGGTCGTCAAATTTGTGTATATGATAATGATGCGCTTCAAAGAGATTTTGCGGGGTGGGTCATTCAACATACTTATCCATTCAACCTCTTCGACAACGCCAATCCTACGGCCATCATAAAAAAGAGGCTACACTCGCGGTATAAACAAGTAAGTCGTACTAAACTTAGAAGTGATGCTTTTAAATTATGGGAAACGACTAAAAAATATACTATTGATGGTTTTCGTGATTATAAATATGGTGTTTCTATAACTACGGATGTTTGGACCGCACCACATGGTTCGGCAAATTCTTATCTCGCCGTTACGGTTCATTGGTTTAATCCCGAATCTTGGTTATTAATGAAACGGACAATTGCTTTTAAACTATTTGGTTATCCTCATACGGGGATCTAATTTAAGAAAAAATTTACATGACACTTTAATTGAATATAATTTAGATGATAAAGTTTTTACGATTTCACTAGATAATGCATCTAATAATACTAGAGCTATGGAGTTGTTAAAATTACGTATAAACCCCATTTTAGATGGTGCTTTTTTCATTCCCGTTGTGTTGCTCATGTTATAAATTTATCCGTGCAAGCGGCATTAAGAATATGTGGGAATTTACGTTTGATATTTAGGGGTATGTTAACAAATATATATAGCGCGAGCAATGAAAGACAAATGAACTATAAACGTTTTCGTAAACAATGTGGTGAAACACCCCTAGGACCGGCCTTTGATACTACTACTAGGTGGAATTCTACTTGCATTATGTTTGAAAATATATTACGACAACGTAATACTTTACATACTTTTAATGAATTACTTGTTGAAAAAAACCTTTCCACTTTAATAGATGACCAAGATTGGGATCGACTAAATGCTTTAATTATTTTTTTACAAGTTTTTAAAGAGGCAACAACTATAGTATCGGGTGTTTATTACCCAACTAGCCCATTAGTTTTAAATCAAATTTATGCTATGACGGAAAAATTAGACGAATTAAAAGACTCACATACTCAAATGTTTAGAAAAATGGTTAAAGTTATAAAAAAGAAATTTATAAAATATTTTGCTAGCTTACCTTTGGTTTTTACTTGTTCCGCCGCACTTAATCCATGTTTAAATATTGGAGGCGTTGAACTTTTAATAAGAAGAATAATGGAAAATTTAGACTTATCCTTTGGGTTAGACGATGAAGATCCCAACTATATAGAATCTCAAAATTTTAAATTTAATGATTATTTTTAAAAATTATTTGAAATTTATGCAACAAAATATGGTCAACAACTAAACCCAATTCTCGACCTAATGCGGGCCGGTTCGTCTCGAATGACAAGGGACATTAACATAAACCTTTATAATACTTTACGTGAAGACGCTACAAAGCGTCAACGATCATCGGCCCCAACAAGCGAGTTGGGACATATATGGCTACAAACGTTTTAACAACTTTAAGTCCCGAAGAGTTTGCAAACTTTGACATTTTGGCTTGGTGGAAAGAAAGGGAAATCCAATTTCCAATTTTATCCGCTATGGCTCGTGACTTATTAGCGGTCCAAGCTTCGACGGTAGCTTCTGAATCGGCCTTTTCTCATAGTGGTAGAATTATATCGGAAAAAAGGACAAAACTAAGCCCCGAATCTGTGGAAGTATGTGTATATTTGAAAGATTATATGGACGGAGTAGATAGGGTACAACATGAAAGATCGTTGGAAGGTTCGATTGAAGAAGTTGAAGAAACTATAGCACAAGAAGAAGATGAAACAGGGATATCACCTCCGACTACTGAATTAGATGAAGGTGAATTTGAACCATTTGATGTTGAAGAGTTAGATGCAGAAGAAGTTTGGGAGGATTTAATTTCTTGAGTATACACGGGTGATGGCAATGCCGAAGCTCGATATACTTGAGTACACTAATATGTTTTTGGGTGATGGTCATGCCGAAGCTCGAAATGTATTAGTATTTATATATTTTTAGTTCTATAATTGTATTGTTTAAATAAAAGTTATGATTGTATTCGAAATGTATTAGTATTTTATAGTTTTAGTTGTATAATTGTATTGTTTAAATAAAGGTTATGATTGTATTCGAAATGTATTAGTATTTTATAGTTTTAGCTGTATAATTGTATTGTTTAAATAAAAGTTATGATTGTATTCGAAATGTATTAGTATTAAATGTTTTAAATTCCGAAAAAAACCGAACCTGTAAAATACCGATAAAAAAACGGATCCGAACATTTAAAACCGAAAAAAAACGAACCGGTAAAAAACCGATAAAAACCCGATTCCGAACATTTAAAATCGAAAAAAACCGATTCCGAACTTTTAAAACCGAAAAAAACCGAAACTGATTTTTGGAAAAACCGGTTTTCCAAAAACCGAAAACCGGTAAAAACCGGTTTTTGTGCACCTCTATATATTGCATGCAATACACTCAATTAATTTTATTTTTCTTTTTGGGGCGAAATCATGGAATTTGACATTTTGACCGACTAACCTACGAGGTTTGAATTAATCGTCACATATACTCAAACCAGATAAAGTTTTTTTTTTTCAAAAGATTTGCGTGATCACTTCAAAATTGTTTGCACCCTGAAGTTAAATGAATAATGCCATGGTTATTTCTTAACACTTGATCACATTAATATCTAAATACTTTTAAACCCGTCTACAGTTTCTTATTTTTTTTTAGACTGACCAAATATTATCCAATGAGAACGAGTCGAATTGGTAGATCATGTGAATTTCGAACATTTGCACACAATTGATTTAAAAAAAAAAAAGCAAAAAAGGTAATTATTAAAAAAAAAAAAAAAAAAAAAAAAAAAAAAAAAAACCTTTTTCACCAAAAACTTAACTTCTATACCAAAATTATCATAGATAAACCAGGTATTAAACAGTGTTAATGATTAAGATGAAGAAGCGTGTACTATCTAACGTCGATCAGTTATTAAAAAAGTTAAACGTCTATCAAGTGGGCTTTAGTACAACGGTAAAAGCACTTGTGCTTGAGTCTATAGACTCAAGTTCGAGTCTCGCCTTTGGCCTAACTCACTTTGTACTATTCCCTCACCGTAAATGCCCAGTTGTCCAGTCATTGGGGGTTATTTGGAAATCAAGTCGGGTTCTACCCAAACTCTATGTGGCAACTTGGGACAGGTGCCGATACCTGGGGCCAGCTCCTTGGGGTATGGTCTGGTTGGTATCAAAACATGCATGGGGTTAGGGTGTCCCGCCGTTCCACCTCTTTGGAAAAAAGTTAAACGTCTACTCAGTAGTGTACATTCTTGAGGCGGTGGTATGCACATGCATACCGTAAAAGCGCTACTACTAGCGTCAGAATGAAAGTCTTGTTTACATATTTTAGAATTTAATACTAAGTTCATATCATTTTCTAGCTTTATTAAAGAGCACATATCCAGTCACAAATTTTTACGCCCGCTATTGCGTCTACTAAGCAACAAGCATACGTTGTTCATAGAGATCTAATATTCAATTCGATATTATTCATACGAATAAAATTGGTGTTGTTATAAATATAAAATTAGAGGTATAAGCTATTAAGTACATTTGATATGGTCTTGGCGTGTTAATTCTTTATGGCCAAGGATTTGACAACTTTTAATGATATCAATGGCAGATGCTCGCAACCACTACTAAAGTAAAAAAATTAGAAATTGAGGTTCAAATGTGAACACATCTTCACAAAAGAATCTTGTCGCATTTCCAAGATAAAGAAAAAGATGAAGGTGATGTGCAAAATCAACATCATGCAACGCATTTTGTGGTTTCAGTAAGCCTTACTAAAAGAGGCAAAAGCCACCATATTGTAAAAAGAGTAAAAAGCTTTTGAAAATGAAAAGTACAAGCTAGACACCTGCCTCATTTAACGGGTAAAACGTTAAACTAGTCATTTTGAAAATGGACGAGATATTTTATGTCCAAGTTATTAAGGAAGAGGATGTATGCGGTCGTATTTTTGTAAATGTTGGTAATTTTTTTTTTTTTTTGACAGGTAACTTTCCAACTTAGGTTTTACCACCCCTCAAATCAAGGGGCCCTAACCACCACATCGACCAGACTATGTTGTCTTAACCGGGTCCACGCTGGCACGATGTATGGCTCTTGGTGTCGCGAGGAAACCGTACCGCCTCCACACAAGTTTTCCTTGCTGGAGTAACGTCCGGATGAAAACCCCGACCTTGCTCAGATTCGAACCCCCAGCGGCTTAGTCTAAGGGGCTCAAATCCTCATTGCAAATATCAACAGAGCATGTGGACCACAAGTGAGGACTTCCCGGTAGGTCACCCACCCGGTACTACTCTCACTTGTGGCTCGCTTAACAACCTAAGCTTTGACCACTAGGCCACTTGTTGGTAATTTTAGTGTCATTACTTAGTCAGGTTTAGCTTATGTCGAGTCAGGAGGTGCATAGTGCACACTTTTGATGTCGTCACAACTAAGTGCGGGGGATCAAGGGGGCCACGCCTCAGTGCAGGGTCAAGGGGCAACGCCCCTTGTTGGGGTCCAGCTCCAACCGGTTTTTCCCACCAAAAGACACATTTTGCCAACATGCGTAACTTTTTCCGCCAACTGCTTTTTAACCGAATTTAACCAACTTTCGGTTAAGTTTTCACATGATGTATTGATCCCGTCCAAAACATAACAAACATAACAACTTTATGTGTATTGCTTTATTCTCTCGAGCCTTAGAAACAAAGTGCGATTCTCTGAATTATCCAATTGAGGTTTTCGTGATACCCGAGACACACATGGTCGAAATACTTCATTCTAAAAGTGATCTTTACACGATTCAGAGAATATAAAACTATTACCACTCACACACACCTAAGTTCTAACAAATTTGAAGTATTTCCTGGCTTTAATCATAACGGATTCTGTTAAGGATATGATGACGAAGTTTGGAAAGTTATATAAGTTTGAAGGCAGTGATTTTAGGCGCTGGCAGAAGAAGATGTATTTCCTTCTCACATCTTTGAAGGTTGTGCATGTTCTGAGTACCCCCATGCTAGAGTATGTTGAGGATGAGACGTTGGAACAAGCAAGGAGACGATGCAAGTGGGAAAACGATGATTACATATGTAAAGGGCACATCTTGAACGGTATGCCCGGTGCCTTATTTGACGTATACCAAGACGTGAAATCAGCCAAGGAGTTATGGGATCAACTTGAATCAAAATAAATGGCAGAAAATCAATGGGGGTGACCCAATGGTAAGGGTTTAGCCTATTAGGACGAAAGTGCCAAGAGGTTTTGGGTTCGAACCCTGAGGAGAAAATTAATCTTCCATTGGCCACGGAGGTTCACCTGCGACGACTTCGGGCTATCCAAAAGGGTAGTCGCCCTGGGATTAGTCGGCTCGCAATGTCGAGTTGGAAACCCAGGTATACAAAAAAATAAAAATAAATAAATGGCACAAGATTCTTCTAGTAAGAAGTTTCTTGTCAATAATTTTAACAATTACATAATGGTTGATTCAAGGCTCGTGATGGAACAATATTACGAACTCCTTCCAATTCTGGATCAATACACCCAACACGGTTTGAAGATGGACGAATCCATCTCGGTGTCTAGTATCATAGACAAACTTCCACTATTATGGAAAACAAGGAAGAGTTGTCTCTCGTACAACTTGGATGTCACTTCCGCATAGAGGAAACTCTTAGGATGAAAGAAAGTGGCAAAGACAAGGATAAAGATATTGTTGGACCATCTTTGGTGAATATGGTTGAAGATGATAAGAAAAAGAAAAACTACAAAAAAAAATCCTAATGAAACAAAAGAAAATTCCTTAATAATGATGGTTCCAACAAAAAGCCTTAGATGGCTTGTTGGAAGTGTGGCAAACTTGATCATTTCAAAAAGGATTTTCAGGTTGGCAAGAAGAACAATGATGCAAACACTTCTCGATCGGGACAAGGGTCTAAGGACTCAAGTCCACAACAAGGTCTGATTTTGACCATGTTATAATTCCCAACCGGTTTTTCTTATTTTTCCCTCCAATCGATTTTCCCACCAAAAGACATACTTTTTTCCCAACATGTGTGACTCTTCCCATCAACCTCTGTTGTAAAAATCGGCCCAGGCGGCCGATTAATCCCCGCATAATCGCTGATCGCTCACTAAGCGCCTTGATTTATCATAATCGGCCTATTTAATTGGTTTGGTCAAAGATCGCTTAAAAATCGGTTAACAAACCGATTAATCGGACAAAATCGGTCTAATCGGATTAATCGGACAAAAGCGCTTAAAAATTGGTCAACAAAATCGCTTAAAAATTAGACAAAATCACTTAAAATCGGTCAACAAACCGATTAATCGGACAAAATCGGTCAAAGGTCACTTAAAATGGTCAACAAACTGAGTAATATTTATGTTTGACTTTGAACTTTGAAAAACTATGTATTATGTCTATATTTGAACACTTGAAATATTTGAACTTTGATGCAAAACGCTTATCCCATACATATAAAATAATATAATATCTAAAATTACATTTTTTTGTATAAAAATTCCAATCCGATTAATCCCCGCCTAACCGATTAATCGCTAGGCCCTACCCAACCGCCTCACTAGCGCCTAGCGATTTTTACAACCTTGCCGTCAACTACTTTTTAACCGAATTTAACTAACTTTCGGTTAAGTTTTCATATGATACTCCGTATATTGATCTCTTCCGGAACATAACAAATATAACAACATTTTGTGTACCGCTTTGTTCTTTTGTGCCTTAGAAACAAACTGCGATTCTCTTAATTATTCAACTGAAGATTTTGTGATACCCGAAACACATAAGGTCAAAATACTTTATTTTAAAAGTGATTTCTACATGATTAAGAGAATATATTATATATGATTATTACTACACACACCTAAATTCTAACGATGATCATTTCCAACATCTTTTTAACCATCTGTGTTCATAATGAGGTTTGAACTTTAAGTCTCTTGCGTGAAGATTAGTTGTCTTACCATGAGGCTGTGCTGATTTTATGTATATAAGAAAATATTTTAACGAAAAAATGAATATAAGTTGCAACTTGCCACTAAATCCTGTGTATACCCTGTAATGAATATTATGAGTTGCAAGTTGCCACTAAATCCTGTGTATACACTGTAATGAAATATTATTATGAGTAGCAACTTGCCATTAAATCCTGTGACATGCATTGTACATGTTTTATTATCTCATCTAATATATCATTAGATCCCATCTTTCATGATCAAAGTTTGACTTCCAACTTCTTCTACATGTTTCCCTGAAATAATGCCACCCTTCAATTTTATATGTCTTATTTCAACTTTTGATTCCTTTCATAATTTGCTTTTCATATAAAATGCTCAAGTGGGAATAAAATTATAATGGAATTAATGATTATGTCTCAAAAGGAGCTAGCTAATAGTATACTTTCTATTTAAAAAACCAACTTTATATATCATCTAGATTAGTATATATCCAATAAGAAATATATAGATATGATTACCATATATACAAAATAACCTTCATAAACTTACTAAATGACAAGAAACCAGTAACTAGTTAAATTAAATAAACAAACTTAAGGCTCGTTGTACCTTAGGATACAATAACAACAACATACTCAATCCCGTTAGGATGACATGTGAGAAGGTAAAATGTAGACAAATCCTACCTTTATTCTAAAACAAATCCAAAAGTAGGAAGATTGTTTTTAGAAAAATCGTTATACCTTAGGATATTGTTATTAACTGAAATTAGGATATTGTTTTAACTACAATGATATATGTTTCCTTTATGAAAATTGTAATCAAACAAAACCAAATCTTCTACATCATGTGCTAACATATATACAACAACAATACCCATTCCCGCTAAAACAAGTTATGATGTGTTAACATATACATGTACATCATCGTAAAAACGAGTTCATATCCCAAAGTTTTGGTTACATACAATGATAAAAATGTATATATTTTCACTGGCCTTTCTAAATATAGATACAAGCACGGTTAAACATCAAAAAGTGGGAAGAGGATATCTTGAAATTCAAAGAAGTATTTATATATATCCGTTTTCGCAAAAACATCATAAAACTATAGAAGAAAAAACGGAAAAATTACATGATTATATGTACATATATTTTTTGAAACAAAAAAATAAAACCCTCTATAGAAAATCAACTCAACTCTCTATAACTTCACAACTTTTCATGATTCTAAGCCTTTTACAAGAAGTAAGAAACATTTCAAATGGTACATCTCCAACAACCATCCAATCTCCATCTTTGTCTTCATAAGTTGGTGCAAATTCAGACTTGTAATTACCTTCTTTCTCAGAATACAAACCTATATTGCACTTAAACATGCCTTGCAAACCCTTCATTAGCTCTTCATAGCTTGTGTATAATTTTAGGTCTACTTTCCTTAAATATGGAGCTCCATCCATGCTCACTTTGATATATATTGTTTCGGTTTTTTTCGATTGAATGATGTTTTTTCGGTATGATCTCACTGGTGGCCATCCCACAACTTGTGCCCTGAAAATAATTTAACATATCACATAAGTATTTAGAACTAGATATATATGTAAAAAGACAAAAAACAATGTAGTTTTACTAGGAACTTTTAGATGTATATGTCTTTGCATGTGCATGTGCATGTTATGTGTGATCTAGTAAAAATTTGCATGGGTTTTGCAACTTACTTTGTGGGTGTGGGAGATCTCGATGAATCGTTTTCATCGGAGACACTTGAATCCATCTCCGGTGAGCTTCTTTTATTGTTCACCGGAGATGGAGCAGCTTTAGTCTCTCCCAGGTCATCTTTTGACCCAGGCAACCCTAGCCTTAGTTCAGTTGCTTCGAAGTTAATTAGATCCATGTGTGTTGTTTAACGAAATGATTCTTGAACGGAAGTTGATATTTTCAGGCTACTTTCTTGATTTTTCTGATGAATGAACTGTGTTTGGAATGTTTGAATGTATGAGAGGAAATTTGTGTGTGTTTGTGAGTTGGTTTGTGATGGAAATTTTGAGTTTTATATAAAAGATTAGGGTTGGGACATGATTTAGGTGACTTATTCCCTTTGTGAATGTATTTCGTGGCAAGTGCAAGTTTGATGCCCACTCGCACACTCACGTCACGGCTCACGTAAGTCCGTTCATTAATTATTCCAAAAACTTTTAGATAAAAATAAATAAATAAATAAAGGTATAAAGAAATTTGGACTTTTTTTTTTTTTTTTTTTTTTTTTTTTTTTTTTTTTTTTTGACAGGTGACTTTCCAACTTAGGTTTCACCACCCTCCCGAAAGAGGGCCCTAACCCCACATCGACCAGTCTATGTTGTCTTAACCGGGTCCACGCAGGTACGATATGTGGCTTCAGTGCCGCGAGGAAACCGTACCGCCTCCACACAAGTTTCCTTGCTGGAGTAACGTCCGGATGAAAACCCCGACCTTGCTCAGATTTGAACCCCCAGCGGCTTAGTCTAAGGGGCACAAATCCTCATTGCAAATATCAACAGATCATGTGGACCACAAGTGAGGACTTCATGTTGAGTTATATAGTCTCGGCCCATGTTGGGTTTAGGGTTTTATTTATGTAATTTTGTATATATACTTCAAATCGGTGTTTAGGGTTCATTGATTTTAATATACCGATCATTATATTATCTTACATGGTATCAAGAGTTCCCAACCGATCCAAACAATCACAGCTTCCGCCTCCTCTTCTCGTTCCCGGCTTTGGTTTTTCAACTGCAATTTAGTCGACTGTTTGGTTTGGCTAAGTTTAGCCCGTTTTTTTTTTCGTCGACAGTTTAGTTAAGTTTCTGACAGTTTGGTTTTAGTCGACAGTTTTGGTTTGACAGTTTCACAGGTTTGGTTTTAGTCGACAGTTTCGTCGACAAGTTTGGTTTGCCCAGTTTAAGTTTATTCGACTGTAGTTTGGTTTTAGTTGACTGTTTAGTCGACAGTTTTTGGTTTTTGTCAACAGTTTCACAAGTTGACTGTAGTTTGGTTTTAGTTGACTGTTTAATCGATTGTAGTTTGGTTTTAGTTGACTGTTTAGTCGACACTGTTTAGTTGAATGTGATTGTGATTGGTTTGACAGTTTCACAAGTTTGGTTTTTGTCAACAGTGTAGTCGGCAAGTTTGGTTTGACAAGTTTAAGTTTATTCGACTGACTTTTCAGTCCACACTTTGGCTAAGTTTCTAATTCCTTATTGTTGCTACTCCAATCATGACAAACGACACTCCACCTCCCACCACACCGGCACTTACCATGTCGGATAAACTCATGGCTATGAATCATTTAACCACGTTTGTTCCCGAAAAACTGGACGTTGATGCGATGAATTACTCATCGTGGATGTATTATTTTTCCCATCTTTGTCATGGCTATGGGATTTTGGATCATCTTGTTGATCCGGTTGCTTCTTCTTCCACTACGCCTCCTACGGATCTACCATCTAAGGACGCGGAATGGACCAAGATTGACTTCATCATTTGGTCTTGGATATTCTCCACACTTGCTCCATCACTAAGGACACGTTTGGTTGATCTTAATCCTGAAACTGCAAAGGCTGCATGGACACATCTTGCGGCTATTTTTCAAGACAACAAGCGCCCGCGTGCTATTGCTTTGAAAGCTGAACTTCGCAACTTGAAGCTTGGGGCTTTATCTATTGATGGGTATTTTCAAAAGATTGAACCCATTTTTTCGGTTCTTAATGGTCTTGGTTCCCCTCTTGGCAATGATGATGTTGTTACTTTCGTGCTTGAGGGTTTACCTTCCACATATGAGACCATCTCTACCATTATCATTAGTCGGGAACCCTTTCCCGATCTCCAGACGATTAGATCAATGTTGACTACTCATGAGATGCGCCTAAAGTCTAGGGTTCAAGAACCTCTTGTCGATGCTACCTCCGCTTCTCCGATGGTTTTAGTGGCGAAAACTAACCCTACGCCTTGGCGTGGAAATTCTTTGGAAACGGTTAACAACCCGTGTTGGAGTTTTGCTAAAGGTTCTCGTCGGTTTGGTGATGCTTGTAAGTATCTTCACAATGGTGTTCATGGCAAGTCTACTATGCTCCCTCGTACTTCGAGCTCGATTTCTGGTGTGTCAAGTGTCGCACGATCGGATATGGATATGTTGCAAACCTTGTTGGCTAAATTTGGGTTGAATGCTACTAATTGTTTTACTAACACTTCTCCTGTTGCGTACTCAGTCTCCCAGCCTAATGCATTACCCTTTGGATCGGCCCACCTGTCTTCACAGCCCACGCTTGTAGGCCCAATGCCTTTTTTGCCTGGTTCGGTTGGAGGGTCCACAAGTAGTTTGCCTGGGTTCTTTCCATAGGGGGTTCAACCGCAGCAAGGGTTCTTTCCATAGGGGGTTCGACAGCAGCCTGGACCCTCCATGCTGCCAGTTCAGTTCGCGACATGGGTCCCTTACCAGCCAGCGGGGTCATTTCTAGGGGTTTAGTTGGGGTAGTTCTTGCCAGGGGTTCAACAGTCACAAGGTGTCCCTTTTCATCTGAGTCAACTGATGGCGTCCGGTTCTCCAGGTTCAGGTCAAGCTACCGTTTTGCCGCATGCATTTAATACCAATACTCTTCAGGATCCCGCCTCTAGAAATTGGAACATGGATACAGGTGCGACATCTCATCTTAATGATTATGTACATTGTCTTAGTGATATTCTTAATATGTGCATTTACCCGTCTGTTGCAGTTGGTGACGGGCGTTTTATTCCCGTAACTAACTCTGGGCATAGTGTTCAGTCTACTCCTTTTCTTCCACTTAGTTTAAATAATGTTTTAATCACTCCGAATATTGTAAAAAACTTAATTTCCGTTCGTCAGTTTGTTCGTGACAATTCTTGTAATATTGAGTTTGACCCTTTTTGTTTTTCTGTGAAGGACTTCCTAACTCGACGGGTGCTCCTCCGCTGTGATAGCACGGGTTATCTCTACCCTGTTACGAAGCCCTCCACTATACCTCAAGCTTTTCTTACCAATCAATATACGTGGCATCAACGACTTGGACATCCAGGAAGTGAAGTGTTACGTCGTCTTGTGTCTAGTGATTTTATTTCTTGTAATAACGAGAAGCTTCCCGTTCTTTGTCATGCTTGTCAGCTTGGCAAACATGTGAAGCTTCCATTTGTTAGTTCGTCTAGTTATGTTACTTCCTGTTTTGATATTGTTCACTCGGATTTGTGGACCTCCCCAATTTCGAGTCTTTCTGGTTTCAAGTATTATGTTTTATTTTTGGATCATTATTCTCAGTATGTTTGGATTTATCCGTTAATCAATAAATTTGATGTTTTGTCTAAATTTCAGTTGTTTCGTAGTTATGTTCTGATGACGTACCCTCCGATCAGGTCGAAGGACCCCCCCCCTTCGAACTCAGTTGAATTTGTATTACAAAGACCCAAGTCTTTCTTCATAAGTCATTGGTGGCGTAAAATCATTCATCTTTGATATGGTTACCAGTTGGGAATTCGCCAGCCGAAGGCCTATGCCCTTCGGAGTCTTCTCTTGAAGACACTAAGACAAAGGAGAACATTGACTTGGTCTTCCCCCACGTTCCCACTATCTCCTTAGCTTCCCCGCCAAGACAAAGAGAGTGGGGATGAAGCCCTAGCGGTTACCACAAATCATGGGACGCTCCAATGATCTTCGAAACGTGTGAAAACACTCTCCAAGCTTATTTCTTCATCTATAAATAGGTTGGACGAGTCATTTCAATGGTATGTTCACTCAACACAGTATTTCACATACTCTACATTACTTACAACACATATCACATACTTACTCTCACGCCGGAGGTGGTTCGCAGGGCCCAACCCCTGCGCAATCACTTAACGAAGTGTCTACTATTTTTTATTGCAGATTGGCTACAAGTTTGGCGCAAGCATATCACCCCTCATACCCTTCGATCACCATCGAAGGCCTGGTCGTACGAATTATTGTACAATCAGTGGCGCCATCCGTGGGTCCCGCTACAATTGGTCTCGTTATTCCAAACTTATAACCAGTCAATCACACTCACTAGTTTTACGGCATGAATCAAGGAAGAGGAAATACTCCCCCTCTAGGTTTCTCGACCTTGACACAATCCTAGTCAATGATCCTAACAACCTTCCCAACATAACCGCGTCCACTTTCACCACACGATCTCATCCTGAAATAACTCCCGACAACCATGCTTCGACATCAGCTAACCCTGAACCGGTAATCAGCCCTGCGTTCGTCGAAGCTAACATCAAAGCGCTAGATTCTTTACTAAGGGCTCGAAGGAGGCAAGCTCGGAACGTGGAGATGCGGAGGGAGTTGGAGTACTCTAGTGATGAGTATGACGAAGAGATAGAAATTGAGACTAGGCCCTCGGCTCCTGGGGCTACAC
Organism: Chrysanthemum seticuspe; assembly: GCA_019973895.1. Lineage (NCBI taxonomy): Eukaryota > Viridiplantae > Streptophyta > Magnoliopsida > Asterales > Asteraceae > Chrysanthemum > Chrysanthemum seticuspe. The sequence goes on from BPTQ01000009.1 coordinate 66,755,667, forward strand.
GCTCAGTGCTGAGGATAGGATCTCCGGGAAGTCGAAGGCCGAGTGGAAGATCGGTTGGTTTTGAAGATGTTTCGGAGAGGGCTTCGACGAGAATGGAAGGAACGATGGAAGGTTCCAATGGTAGGAGTCACCGAAGGGAGACTACGGAGGTTAACTTACCACCACTCTTGGCAGCTCATCTAGGGAGAACTGAAGCAGGGGTCCCATTGCAGCCTTCTCACGCATCCGACGTAGAAGGCAATCCACCTCAAATGAATGGGGGAGGAAATCTTCCTCCTCATGGTATGTACCCTCCTTTTCAGGCTCAATCTTACCCCCATGGGGTTTATCCCCCACATAATGGGCAGACTAGCAACCCTAGCTTTCCTCAACCATATGGAAGCATGCCCTACGGGCAACCTATGGTATACCCTTCGTATCTTGTTAGAAGTTACCCACCTTATATACCTACTGCTTACCCTCCATATGTCAACCAAAACCCTGTCGGAATACCTTCGAACCATAATCCCTATAATGCTGCTCCCACTTACATGCCACCTTACAACTGCCTCTATTCGGAGCCCATGGGTTCCACAACATCTTTCGTAAGGTGGATAGAAGACTACCCTTTACCCGACGAGTTAAAAATTCACGTACATATTGGTACTTATGATGGGAAGGGGGACCCGGATAATTTCTTACATCTGTTCGAAGGGGCTATCAGAATGCAGAAGTGGGTTATGCCAGTTGCTTGCCACAAGCTCACATATACCCTGCGAGACTCCGCTCGTATATGGTGGAATGGGCAAAAAGCAGGTAGCAGTGTGAATTTGGATGATCTCAAGGCCAACTTTAGATCACACTTTAGCCAGCAGAAAAAGTTCACAAGGACTCACCTAACAGTGCACAACATTAAGCTGAGGGAAAACGAGAGCACCAGGGTTTCGTTACTAGATATACTGATGACACCTTGCAGATTATGGGTCTGCACGAAGACCAGCGCATCTCTGGTTTTGTGCATGCCCTACGAAATAGAAGTCTGGTGGAATTCCTATCCACTGACCTTCCCGCAACCTACAAAGGCTTAATGGAGAAGACTTACACCTGGATCGAAGCCAAAGAAGTGTCCACCAACGGGGCTCCGATCGAAAACAAAGAAAGTCATAGCAAAATCCCGAAGCACTCTTCGTGGGAAGGGTCCAAAGATAGACAACGAAGAAAGACTCCGCAGCAACTTAGACCTACTCGAAGAAAGAAGGGAAATAGTCTCGATCAGTGAGGCTATCCATAAACAAAAGATTGAAAAGTACTACAACAGCAGGGTTCGGCCCTCGACATTCAAGCCAGGAGAATACGTCCCCCGACTCAACAACGCAAGTAAAGCTGAGTATCAGGGTAAACTAGGGCCTACATGGGAAGGGCCCTACGTAGTAATGGAAGCATATGGCAACGGAGCCTACAAGCTGGAAACCCTTGATGGAGACGCTATTGATAGGACTTGGAATGGCACTACCCTTCGTAAGTTTTACATATGAAACTTACAATGTCTAAGGACATTTTTTAATTTGCTTTCAATCAATGTATTTGCATTCTTCTCACTTGGGGAAAGAAGCATTAATGGTAGGCGTCTAGTATTCATTTCTTAAGATGATGTAATCCTCCCTACCCACTTAATGATATAACACATTTCTCTCAAATCTCTTGTTTCGTTCAATACAACAAAGATTTGTCCACCAAGTCGTTTTTATAAGTTTCAATGTCGAAGGGATGTACAAAGACTAACAATACGTATTGCTCATATGCTTAACATCCATCTCAACTTTACATTAACTTTCCTACGTGGTCTTAAGGTATTCCAAGCCTTTCGCTACCCAAAGGATTAAGATGGAGTGGGTCGCAACCCTCTGTCAGCAATTAAATTATACGATTGCTATATTCTTGGTGAAGTAATTACACACAATGAGGCTATGCATCTACCATACGCCTTAGGTTGTAAAAATTTTACGTGCAAATGAAATGTAAAGAGAAGAATCAAAGATAACAAAATACAGGCCCTAGTGGCCATGATGTAGATATTCATTTATGACTAGTTTAACTAGTCCAATAGGCCGTAGCCTTAACGATAAACAAGCAAGATATTGTCTTAGGCCAAGGCCTTAACCACATAAATAAAATGTAAATTGTTTCATCAGGCATATTGCCTAGAAAGAGACACACGGACATATTGTTTGAAACAGGGTACATACCACCCTGAGGGATCAAATTACTACCACATGGTAGCCTTCATCATACTTTGGAGTGTGTTGGATCAGCAGAACCTGGGGATGGAACCTTTGGAGATGGTGTCCTCTTTGAAGGAGAGGCAGGCTAGACTTTCCTTGGCTTCTTGGCCAACAAGTCCTCAATAGATGTCGTTGGGTCCTTCGTCGCCTCAGCAAGGAATGGGAACTCTGCAGCGGATAAGGCATTGCCTGCATCATCGTATTCCTGCCCATGGGTTGCTCTGTAGTATGGAACACTTGCAAGCTTCACTGGTTCACCTGTCTCAGCCACCTCCTCTAAAGTGGTACATTTGCCATGAAAAATGGCTGCATTCACCAATTTCCCAATCATAATGCCCACATCATCACTATGGTACAACTCCATGGCGATGTAGGGGATGACTTTAGACACCAAATCAACCCTATCCTTCTTGAGCATTTTCAAATGAAGGTCCAACCCATCCACCTTCTCCCTAAGCTTGATCTCCTGGTCAATTAGCTTTGCCCTCTCTTCTTCAAGGCCTCCACACTTGGATGTCAGAACGGAAATTTGCTCTTTGTAGCCTATGACCTTCGCGCCTTTGAGAGATAGCATGCTGCACTTAGCTTGGCTTTCAGCTAACTGACCCTTGAGCTTCTCCACATCTGCTCGGAGATCTTGGTCCAGGGGATTTTTGTCAAAGTCCTCCATAGCTTCTTCACACTTTGCCTGCAGGTGTGCGTACTTCTTGTCTCTAGCCTTCTCCCTGGCAAGCATGATGTCCATCTCTTCCCTAGCCTTGGTGACAGCACGAAGAAGCTCCCTTGTCCTGGTGTTGAGCTGATTATCCAATATGCACTGTCTAACATAGCTCTTGTCATGAAGATCACATAGCCTTTCCATAGACATATTGTCCATCACCCCCTTCCAACTGGGCAGGGTCACACGCTCAACAAGCAAGTGACAAGCTAGGGGGACGGAAGCTCCTTCGTATCAAGGAGTCCTGCAGCATAAATATACTTGTTAGTATGTTATTATTTACATCTAATTCTTTGTAACACAGAAGAGGACGTACCATGAATATCATCCGTGTGGGGGCCTTCGATAGCTAGAAACACCACAGCCTTACCCTGGGCACTCTTCTGCCGGGTAGTTCTAGAGGGAGGAGTGGGCAAGATAAGCTTCCTCTTTGATGCAGACTTAGCAGCCTTCGTGCTCGTACCCTTCCTGCTTCGGACCCTGTCCCCTATGTCGGAGGGTCCTACGATAGCCAACTGTTCCTCTGAGGCAGGATTATCTGAGTCTGCCACATTCTCAACTAACTGGTCTTAGACATCCAAAGGCTCCTTTTATTTCACAGGAGGAGCAAATGACACATGCTCAATCGGTTGAGCATCAACATCATTATTGTTCACATACACCGAAGGAGAACCCACACCATAGCTAGCCTCTTGGGGATCCTTCGGGAGAAAGCTGACTTCCTTAGCACCACCAGCAACAATGAAATTCCTGAATGACATTTCTGCAAAAAGGAAGAAAAAAGATAAATATCATAAAGATAAGTTCCTATACATTATTTTAATTGAAAATTTACATACTTTCTCCACAACAAACAATCTCAGGATGTAACGGAGACCCCTCCTAACTTTCAGCAAGGCCAGCCATAAACAGTATTGGCTCAGGAAAGGTCTGGCAATCAGCTGGATGTCGAGCTAGACGCTGATACATGGGATTCCTCCTCACAGTATAAGGCAGGGGATCATTAAACCTCTTTTCATCATACTGAAACTCTGGGTTTAGCAAAGCAGGGTATTGTGGAGGAAAAATGGTATCTTGAATAAAAAAGAACTTTCCCTTCCAGTTTCTGATATTCGTAAAAGGCCCATCAATAAGAATGGGCACATCCCGTTCACCCCTTTTTGCCAATGTTAACCAGTCTCCTCCAGGGTACAGATTCAAAAACCCTCTAAGCACAGTCAATGACGGTTCAAACCCGTAGCTTTACACATTACAATGTATGTTGTGAGCTTGGCTAGGCCAAAAGGGTTAAACCTAGATATGTGTACTTCATAATACTGAAGGAGTTCTAAAATCAGAGGATGCAATGGTATCCTTAGGTTAGAGGTGGTGAATGCATGGGTATACAAGCCTACATAGTTCTTTGGGGCATCATAAATACCTTGATTCTTGCTGCATAACATGACTTTATATTCTTTAGGAATAGGATAATCAGTAAGGAAGGCTTTAAGCTCTTCCCTAGTCAAGGTACAACCTTGTTGCCTGATTACGAACTTCTTATTGGTAGACATGGAACTTCTAAGCGACAAAAAAGTATTGAAAACGTAGTAGTACGAAGGAATGCTTTACCTGTTTGCTCGAAAGCTCGCTCGGAAGGCAGCTTAGTAGGTGTAAAATTTAGGTGTGGGATAAAAATGAGTTAGGGTTTTACTATTCTTGATTTTATATACCCTCTTACATGTTAAATCCTAGCCCTACACGTGTCCTAAGATATCACCTAACCTTCGGATTTCAAATTCCCTTTTAAAATTTGAAGGGACGTTTGTTTTACCGAGATATGGGTGGTTAGGATAAGTACATGCATTAATTACGAGGTCAACATTTACTTGACTTTTCATCTTCGTTCAATTTTGTGACGGAGGGGAGGTTTCGTATATATTTTTGAGTCGTAAGCAATATTTCTAGTTCGTACATATCACTTTTGACTGTGGGGCTTGATGACGTACCCTCCCTTCGACCTCGGTTGAATTTGTATTACGAAGACCCAAGTCTTTCTTCATAAGTCATTGGTGGCGTAAAATCATTCATCTTTGATATGGTTACCAGTTGGGAATTCGCCAGCCGAAGGCCTATGCCCTTCGGAGTCTTCTCTTGAAGACACTAAGACAAAGGAGAACATTGACTTGGTCTTCCCCCACGTTCCCACTATCTCCTTAGCTTCCCCGCCAAGACAGAGAGAGTGGGGATGAAGCCCTAGCGGTTACCACAAATCATGGGATGCCCCCATGATCTCCGAAACGTGTGCAAACACTCTCCAAGCTTATTTCTTCATCTATAAATAGGTTGGACGAGTCATTTCAATGGTATGTTCACTCAACACAGTATTTCACATACTCTACATTACTTACAACACATATCACATACTTACTCTCACGCCGGAGGTGGTTCGCAGGGCCTAACCCCTGCGCAATCACTTAACGAAGTGTCTACTATTTCTTATTGCAGATTGGCTACAAGTTTGGCGCAACACCCATCATACCCTTCGATCACCATCGAAGGCCTGGTCGTACGAATTATTGTACAATCATGTTCGTACTCGGTTTAAGTGTGAAATTAAATCGTTTCAGTGTGATCATGGTGGTGAGTTTGATAATCATGCTTTTCATACCTTATTTTCAACTAATGGCATTCAGTTTAGATTCTCTTGTCATCGCACCTCTCAACAAAATTGTAAATCTGAACGTATGATACTTACAGTTAATAACCTTATTCGTACCTTATTATTTCAAGCACATTTACCACCTAATTATTAGACGGAGGCACTTAATATGGCTGTTTACTTATTGAGTATATTACCTTCTCATGCCATTAATAATGAGACACCTTTTACCCGTCTTTTTGGTGCCAAACCCGATTATAGTGTCCTTCGTGTTTTTGGATGCCTTTGTTACCCACATACTGATACTAATCATTAATTAGGTCCCCGTGCCACCCCTTCAATCTTTCTGGGGCACGCTGCCAACCATTTTGGCTGCCGTTGTCTTGACCTTAACACCAATAAAATTATCATTTCTTGTCATGTTACATTTGATAAAACCATTTTTCCGTTTCAAACACATAAATCCTTGCCTCCTCCCTCCTATGATTTTTTGGAAGATTCTTGTTAGGTATTAATTATTGTACCACACAAACACACAAACATGGTTCGACACTATGGAAGTAACTTAGAGAGAGAAATTAGAATGAGATCCTTTCTAGAGAGAGAAAGTGAGAGAAAAACAAAGAGAAGGTTAGATTGAGAGAATGAAAGGTCCAACCCTCTACCTTGTGAGGTAGAGGATATTTATAGTTCCATACTAAACGTCTTCCTTCGGACTATGGATCAGGCATACAGTGGGTAAAGACCCATCCGTCCTCCACGGTGTTGCTATAAACTAAATAACTAACTAAATAACTAGTAAATAACGATATGTCTATGAGCTAAGTTATGCTAGATTATATTTGGGGTGACCAACACTTCATTATGGAATTTCTAATTCCTAACAATCTCCCCCTAAGGGAGGTCACCCCATGATTTACATATTGAATTCTAGCATTCTATTTTGTCTTCAGTCCTGAGCTCGTAGACTTCAATTCTTCACTTCCTCAATCTTTATGCTTTAGCAGTGACTCTTCATAGTCCGATTACTTTGTACTTTCAGTGGAGGTCTTTGAACTGTTCCACATCTTGATGATCTTCGAGCTTTATTTGAGATCATCAGCCACAATAAATCTCTGGATCACCCTTTATTGTATTGCCTTCATGTGATTTTTGACTTTTGGACCGACATGCTCACACTTTATGGATCATGACATCTTTTCATCATAGTAGCTGAAGCATCTTTGTTGTATGTCTTTGATGGTCATGATTTTCTTCAGTTAAGTATGAATGCTGTGAGCATGCCGTTGTGAATTGACTTCTCAATATCGATCAGCTACAACCGTCCAAATGTTCCTGCAAACAACAGTTAGCAATAAAACACACGAAAGTGTCTTTTTTTCACTTTCGTTGAATACAGTTGCAAGAACCACGGTTCTCCGTTGATCAGTATAAATATTTCATGTGATCCGGTAGAAATTTCGAAGAATCTCTTTGACAGGGTTTCGCAGCTTGATCTAGCCGTTCTCAAACCGGAGCGTCCCAAAGTAGACAACACGGAGTGAGTGAACCAGCAACTTGAGATTTACTGATTGATTAAAAATGATTTGAAAACAATCGCGTATTGTTTGAAGAAAGAGTTTTGCAATACGGCGAAGGTTTTATAAGAAAAATCAATTTTCAATCATAAATACCCTTTTAATTTTGAAAGATTAATACACAGTCGATGTGCAATAGAAAAGAGTTGTTGAGCACACCGACCGGTTTTTCAAAGGAATCCGTCAATCCATTTCCTAGACCAAGGATTATTCAAGATTGAATCGCCCCATCGTTTCTATCCAGTTGTCACAAGCTTGATCTTATGAAAGATTTCACATGTCACCCACCAAGAGCTTGTTTGATGTTGGCTCTAGAAGGATTTCCATCTTCATCGTGAATATTTAACATATCACTCGGATGTTCTGGCAATACCACAAGGATAATGCGTAGGACTCTTAATATATTCTTACTTTCCACATTGTGTGAAACAACAAGTCTTCATTATTTTTATGTCCTAATGAGATTTTGTGGATGATCTCTTGGCTCTAGACTCAATAGTGCATATTTGGTTTCCTATGCCGGAGACTAGGGAGAGGGTCTCCGTCTTCAATATCAACAATCCCTAAGAGAGAGTCGATAGATTATGTAGGTTCCCCGTGAGAATGAAACAAGTCCTTTTAAGAGAACTTGAGTAGCTTGGGAAGTTAGGTGCAGTACGTCACCGGGTCCATGACGTCTTGTCTTCAATACTGACGTTACCTTAGTAACCACCAGTAGCATATGAATTGAACCCGGTTTCTGCCCTAAGGTTGAATTATTTGAGGGCTATTTCTTTTCACCCTTTCACATTCATTTCTTTTTCATTCTTCAACCCCTTTAGTGCTTACCGAGACTTCATAACTAGAACCTTGTTGGGTTTATTACAGTTCTAGCTCTATCTCAGTCGGCACTCTTCCCATATTCTCATTTTTCTCCTTTTTTCAATATACTTAAGGACTCTACACTATCTAGTGAATTGTCCCTGGGTAGATCCCTCCGGTTCTAGCTGGATCGTGGGAACTAATACCTAACCTTACCATCCTTATAACACCATGCATAAAGTAAAATGGTCGGTCTTTTGGTACAGTTCTTTCCTTCTCGAAAACAATTGAAAAATCATTTGGAAAATCAATCAAGGTACTTGTGATATAATATCAAATCATTTTGTACCATAATTGTTATGATCATTTATAAATGCTCCCCCTCAACATGTGCATTAGATTTTGAAATTGTTTTAGACATGGAGGCAAGAGGACTTTGAAATAATTTCTTGATCACAATTTTCTTAGAAAAAGCCTTTTGATTTTCTTGGTAAATTCTCCCCCTCAATATGTGCGTTCTTGTTTGAAATCATTAAACACATAGAGGAAAGAGTTCTTTGAAGTACTTTCATGATCACACTGCCATAAAGAAACCATTAGAAAATCAATCAAGGTACCTTTTGATAAAACATTTCAATCTTTGTACCTTGATAGTTTATTTTCTTTTGAAATGATCCCCCTCAATATGTGCATCAATTAATGACAACGTTTAGCACATATGAGAGAGCAGCCTGCACTTTTGAATCAAAATGATCATCTTTTATCAGATTTCATAATTAAATCACAAATTCTCCCCCGATCAAAAATATCAAACCCTTTGAGATTTTGGATCCCAAGTGATTTAATAAGGTTTAGAAAACATGGGAGAAAATGTGCATGGTTTAAATTCTCTTATTATTTTAGGATAAATGCTCCTCCTCAATCATGTGCAACATGTATATGAAATCGTTTGGCACATGGAGGCAGGAGTGCCTTTAAAGGACTAAAACAGATTTGAGATTTAAAATACGATCTCTCCCCCGATCAAAAATTTCAAACCTTTTGAGATTTGTGATCCCAATTGATTTAAATTATTTAGAAAAGTTTGGGGAAAGACGTGGTCTGATTTAATTTTGAAAATAGATTGATAAGGACCAATTTTAGACAATAAAGATTGTTAGTGTCAGGTATAATAGTTTCAAGAGATCTTTTAAGTAAAATAAAACAATTTCACAATCAAACAAGAACAGAAAAAAATTTCATTTTGAAAGATCTTGATTTAAAAGAAAAATCATACCATGACATAACATTAAATCTTTAAATCACCACTTTATATTGTACAAAACGGACTCTGATTCGTTTGATGATATATTGTTTGAAAATTAGTTAATTTAAAATCACTTTCCCCCTTAATCGATGACCGTAGTCGTTGATTGAGTGACTTTAATTTTCACAAAATGAAGTCCGGTTGATTTCCAAATTTTGAGTCTAATTTATTTTCAAAACAATATTTTTCCATTTTCAAAACAATATTTTCAAAAAATTTGAAAAATGGTATCATCCACTACTTGTCCTGCACAAAGATACGTTAGGTGGAGTAGAACACAAGCTGCTTCAGTTGTTGATGTAGGGCTTGAAGAAAACCATCTGTTGTTGCAGCGAGACCTCTGACGTGGCATATACCATGCCAGCTCTTCATAGAGATCCAATTAAGCTCTGTTTCTTCTTTTTTCGACCCAAGATATAGTTACCCTTTCCTTTAGGCATCCAATCATCTTCATTTGTGGGATCCGGATCGGGAACAATCTTATGAACCATCTTATCTGCATATGTTAGTGGACATACATACAAATATATGGTGGTCGATAACACCCAAACAACAATCGACTAATAAAAGTCAATCCAACAAATCAATAAGAACATACAAAGGCATGGGAATTATGTGTTTATCAAACTCTAATCATCATCCTAACAATCATATCCTAGGCTCCTAGTCCTTCAACGTAGGCAAACATCTTTGACATTTAAGTATATAGGATAATTAGATAAGCCCAATAGATGATATAGATTTGAAAACATTCTCCCCCTCAATCAATGACTCAATTTTTTGAAAAGTTTAAAAACGCTGAAGTCGTTGATTGAGTTTGAAAATTTATGTAAACTCTAATTCTGATTGATTTTCAAGCAACTCATTTTCCACCATATTTTGAACAACAAATATTTTTCTGAAGAATTTATAGAAAGAAAAACATTTGTGTAGGAACAGCAGTCTTTTTGTCGACATGCTTTCCTCATATTGTTTTAGGATAAGTGCACGAAATTTATGAAAATTGTTTTAGCGCAGCACTTTCCTTCTTTGAAGAGCGGGTTGCTATCTGAAATAATAGCAAGCCATAGTTTTGAAGAGCGGGTTACAGTCTGAAGTAACTGCAAACCATAGTTTTAGACATGTTTTGAAAAAGAATATTTACACCTCCTGCTCGAACTTCATCTATGGTCCTGTGCCATTATTGAATAACATTTCTAAGACCGTAGATGTTATCGATACCAGAAGACATTTCTTGAGAAAAACAATATTTTTGGTATTTTCAAATTTTTTATTTTATTTATTTATTATTATTATTTATTTATTATTATTATTATTTTGTATATTTTTCTATTTTGATTTTGTTGGTTTTATATTTTTGTATTTTGCTTTTTGATAAATATTTACAGATAGAGTAGATGATATAGTTTAAGAACATGATGATACGAGTACCTAGAAAAAGATATCGAGCAGCCCCGTTGAAGAAGATAGAACTCATCATCTCTTAAACTTTCACCACCAAAGCTTCCGAGGCTCTTGTATTGTAGAAAGAAATTGAACCATCTGAAAGTGAGACTTTTGGCAGCTTCCCCCCAAACCGAAAATCATCATGCTGAGCAGATTCAAAGCTCTCTTTTAAGCTTGCTTTAGCTAGGTGCACAAGGAAGCACACCATATCATCGATCTTGTTGCTCCTCTTAAGAATGATCATTGATTCTCCGTTCGGGGTTATATCATCATGATAGAAGAACAGCAACGTATCATCCCACACTTGAATAGAATCTTCTCATATTTCTTTCCACTGAAGTCTGAAGCGATGCATACCAAAAGATGTCAAGAGACCAATTCCCCCAAGTAGTTGAGTTGATGCAGCCAGTCTCTTAGAATAAATGCTCAAGAACCCGAATACACATATACCCAAAGACATAGAAACTTATAACATCAAAGTAGCAGATGAAGTCCGATATGCAAAGAATAACCCCGAACTATACTTTTCTCTCCCCTGAAGAAAGTGTATGAAGCTCAAGAACCCGAAGTACCCAAATGTCCTTTCTATGGAGAATAACCGATAACATTGAAGTAGCAGGTTGAATCACTGATTATCTCTGCGGATGTCAACTCCGGAATGAGTGATTATCACTGAATCACTGATTAAGTTCTCAAGTGAAACAGCTGAGCGTCCCCAATGTACACAATCTCTCTCCCCTGATGATTGCGATATCATCGAAATCATCACACACTTGTGTACCTCTTTTATCACCAGAAACTAACTCTTCCATCTCTTCCCCCACATAGTTGGAATAAGAACATTAAACACCATGAGTCAAACCTTGAGTTTCTCTGCGGTAATGACATTTTTCTTCCCGGGCTATCTTCAATCACTTAGAAGTATTAAATTCATCAAGTTTACTCGCATTTAGATGCATGTCTCCTTCCCCCTTGCTGGTTTTGATATTTCAAAATCAGCAACACATAATAAGCCCGTATACTAGAAATCTGTTGAGAAGAACACTTGAACTCTTGTTAGAATCAACTTGCTGAAGAATGATGTGAGCAAATCTAATTAGGGATTAATTCTGGCTTTTCACTCTCCCCCAATTAGTGCTCTCCCCTAATTTTGACAATCTTTCTGATAAATACCCGAGATAAGAATAAGTCTTTAGATCGTTAAATGCAACTCGTCTTTAGTCTTCTAACATGTAGCAGAAAATATAGAACAGACTGTAGACTCGACCTTCTTCTAGATTGTCCGTTTGGGGAATAGAATGTTAACATATTCTTCTCACCAAAAGCATTCCAATTAACTTACATCTTGCAAATCCCCTTAACTAAAATCTCTTCCAATCAAACAAGAACAGAAAGATGTTTATCAAGGAGTTTAACAATCAGCCCGCAACGAACACAAGAGATGGTAACACCAAACTTAACAAGTTGGAACACTGATAATCTTCAATTTGTTGTCAGAGATAGGTGAAGGTGGACAACGTAGAAGAATGGAGAATAAGGCACAAAGAGATACAGAATTAACCAATCTTCGACACAAATCACTTCATAAGACATTAAACCCGATCAGGTGAACTTTTTGAGAAGCCTTGGTGTACACATTCACTCTCCCCTGATGATTCTGATAGATCGGAATCATCATGATGATGTGTGCGTGAAGTATTAACTGGAAGCACTTTATCATTACTCATATCAGCTCGTGAGAAGATGTCAACCAACGGCTCTTAGAAGAAACTCCATGTGAAGATGAACCGATAAGAAGAAGCTCGGTTCTTCCATGAGTTTGGAGCCGTATGACCATTTGTTCTCAGATGTCGATCATCATGCAGTAGTTTCACACTTCTTCTCTCCATCAAGAATTGCATACGACGTGCCATTCTTGACTAAACAAGTGAAATCATTCATGTGTAGTCTATTTCTACTTCTCCTCCGCAAAAATTGCATATGATGTCGCCATCACCATTTTAATTGAGCCAGTGAAATTAGAAAAAAATCAACGGTAAGTAGATCACCATTGAGAAAAAAACATGAGAAGAAGATCCACTTGATGACTGAGCAAGCATGGAAGAAGCATGAAGGTTGTTGATGAGAATGGTCATAAATAAGAAGATTTCTCTTCTTCCGAAGATAAAGCGCACTGAAACGTACACTTTTCTTTTCTTTAGAGAACGAGGCTTGAATTGTTGTGTTCAAACGTCATATCCGAGTGAATATCAAGGTTGAGTTACTTGAACCCGTGAGTTATGAGATATCAATCCTTTTGTTGTCCATACTTTAAGCCAGTCCATGTAGTGAAGGATCGAAGTATCTGCAACTGAGTAAGGACTACCTGCACTAACATTACAAGCTTGATTGCATATATATTGGTTAGTGACATTAGTATCCAAACCCTTTGTGGTTTCACGATCAACCTTGATTTTGCCATTGATAAACAGCTTTCCGGTAGGTATCCACCTAATTCCAACATTCTACAAGACGGTATCCACTTTTGGCAAGGTCTAGGGTTGTTGATATTCTTATTCACAGTGGAAGACTTATCGTTATTTCTAGACTCCAAAGATTTAGCAGTTGGGATCCATTTAGGCAAAGTTTTAGGTTTGTTTTGCTTCATAACATGTTGAACCTTAGCCATGTTAGTAGTCTTAGTGGATTTTACTTTAGCATGTGAATTACGAAAATGTTTCTTATTCGGTAAAGACTCAGAATTTCTAGTTTTGTTTTCTACATGCTTAGCATTCTTTTTCACATAACTACTCTTAGATGCAAGCCAATCCCTAGTCTTTTGAGTGTTCCTAGGTAATGGTTTACAACTAATAGCAGTGCCTTGAAATCTCGTAGAATTCATCATCCTCGGTCTTGCACCTAAAATTCCATCTTTTCAAATATGTGCCTTTTTCTTAGCTTCTTCTAGATAATAGTTCTTCCACAAGTCATTCATATCATATGAATTCTGGATTTTAATGCTTGGTTTTGACACTGTTTTTGAACTAATCCTAGAGGTGCTGGGAGTAGAAGTAGCTACTTGTTGAGGGTTAACAGAACTAGAAGCATTATTCTTAGGTAACTCAGGTGAAGTGACTGATTTTGACAAAACTTGTATCGCATCAACTTGGGAGGCAAGCCTTATCTTTAAAGATTTTGTTCTTTCAGAAATAAAAGCAGTAGGCTGCCTAACAACGGACCGGTCTCCAGTGGGATGAGAAACTGGCTTCCCCAAGGTTAATGGTTTTGTAAACTTAGTGTTCACACTTTTCCCTACGGTTTTTCTAAGCTCATTCTATAAGGCAACAATAGCAACTCTTTTCCTGAAGTTGAGCTTTGAGTTCATCAATTTTTGCTATCAAAGAGTCTGTTTGTTCCATTGACTTAGTTCTAGCTTCTTTGACAGAGTCACTTAGTTCTATGTGATGCTTTCTCAAAGTCTCATTTTCCTTTAGTAATTTAGCCACATAAATGGACAGTTCATTATTTCTTGTTATAATAGCATCAATGTCTTGTGTAGTCTTGACTAAATTACTTTTCTCATGCATATCAGAAAAATGTTTCTTCAAATTGTTGATAGTCGAGTTTTTGGCTTGAAGCTGAGCTTTTAAATCGTTTATTTCAAAAAATTCACGAAATTTAGGAAATTCCGGATTTTTACATGGTTTCGTAGTTTGAAAACTTTCCTCCTTTCTTTGTATTGCAATTTCAAGTGAAATGCAATGTTTATCAAGTTTTGAGAATTTGTTTAAAAGTTCATCAAAAACCCTTTTATCAACCATATAATTTGTTTTGAAATTATTAGTCTCAGCCTCAACCAAGGAACATTTATCAGAATCATGTTCAGCATTAAGATCAGTTTGTTTAGGTACATTAGCATATGCACTATGTTGAACAGTTAAGGGTACCTCATCACATGACACTTGTTCATTTATCGGTCTGATATCTGCATCCACATCATGTGTAACAAGAGTCACTGAACAACTGGCTGTTTCAAGCTTATCTGTCTCTGAGCCCCTGTATTCAGTGCCAATTGATCCATCTGTTAGTGCAAATATTACGATATTTAATCTATACATTCTCATTTGTTTTGTTGATGACAAACATGTAACTTGTAATACATAACGTAAAATGTATAAGTTACTTGCAATTATATTTTGTCTCAACATACTCTCAACACCTCTCGATGACTCAAGTCCTTGTATGCTACAACACAGGTTCGTACATGTTTGTTATGTTGCGTTATGATCAAACCCCCAACAAGCCATTAAAACATGTTTAGTTATATATTTTATGTATAACAACTAGTGTTTACATATTGGGTAAATATATACATAACTAGTATGTATTATAATGGGTAATATAAATAGGTAGAAACTTAAGTATTTGACTTATTGACCAAATACATTGAATGTAGTTGGGTAAAACCCAAAGTCCATGACCCATACCCAATGTCTAGATACATTGTACCCTTGGTGGGCACTCAAAACCCATGGATCATATCCATAACCCATGGTATTAACCCATACCCAATGTCTAGATACATTGTACCCTTGGTGGGCACTCAAAACCCATGGATCATATCCATAACCCATGGTATTAACCCATACCCACAAGACTAGATACAATGTACTCATTAGATACGAATCTAAAAGAATACCCATGGACCAACCCATAACCCATGACCCAAAACCCATGGGTAAAAGGGAGCGTCCCACGGATCCCCAGTAATACACTGGACGGATCCCTCAAGGGAGGGATCCGTGGGATCCGGGGAACAGTGGCTAGTTTTCTTCTATAAATAGTGAGCCATTTCTTCATTGTTCCATACACTTTCACACATAGTTTCTCTCCACCATTTATAGGATAGTTAGATCATTAGGAAACATGTAAACCACCCACATCTCTTATGATCATAATGCTTCTAACTTTCATTTGTTGTAAGCATACTCCCGAAGTGATCCTCCAAAGCAAGCTTAGAGATCTTGCTTCCTTACCTACTGAAGTGATCACCTATCACAAGATACAAGTACATGAAGATCTTCTACAACAAGCTTGGGAAACTTGTCATCTTCATTCATAGAAGACTAACTACATCATGCTTTGGGTTCTTGATTTTTAGTCTAGGGTTTCATATCCATTAGACACATTGTCTTGGATAATGTCTAGTATCATATTCTTGTATCTATGACTAGACTAGATGGTTTATGTGTTTGTGCCATAAAACACAAGGTTTGTTATGTTGGGCCACAAAACATAACGGGTATCATAGATGTGTCAAAGGCATTAGGGAAGAATACCTAGGTCGTATAATCGATGAGGTGCATCGTTATACATATAAGTATTAGTTTGTTTCCAAGGATGGTGATATCCTTGATGGTGTTGTAACAAGGAGTAGATCTCCTTGATATTAGGTGTTGTGTTGTGATGGGTAGTAGTTCCTCCATAATGGAACTAGGTGCTTAGCCTAGTACCTAATAAAGGGTAGGCGACGTTGTGATAGGTGTGGTTCACCTTGGTGTGAAAGAACCTGGTGGTTAGCCTAGCACCGAATAAAGGGTAGGCGACGTTGTGTAGGTGTGGTTCACCTTGGAGTGAAGGAACCCGGTGGTTAGCCTAGTACCGGAAAAAGAGTAGGCGACGTTGTGAAGGCTACTCCGCCATAAGGAGATTGGTGTAGTGTTTACAAACTCTCGAGTAGGTGACTCGGGGAGTGGAGTAGGGCAAGGAAGGTGTCCTTGTAGCCGAACCACTATAAATCCTCGCGTTGATTTGTCTATCCTTTTACTTATCGCTTTACTCTTATTCTTGCATTACATTGTTTATTTTCTATGTGGTTGATGTCTATGTTTGTCTATGTGGTTGATGTCTATGTTTGTGATACATACTTGGTCTTTTATATAGTCACAAACTATATTTAACACTTTACATATTATGACACGCTTGATCAAGAAAAAGCAACCGGACTAATAATGGTGAAACTTGATTTATAATGAACCATTAATCTTGCGGAATCTTATGTGATATTAAGGGGTTGGCCTTACATGCTGTAATGCGTTAAATGCATCCTCGCGTCAAGATTTGCAAATGCAATGGTTTATACTATATTTGATACAAAAGTTTTAAGTTTGAAACGGAAACGTATTCACCCCCCCCCCCTCTACATTTTCACACCATCATCTGGTGCTCTACCCGTCTCAACACTATAATCTCTTGATTGCACTCGACATTCATTCACCCGACATTCATTCACCATTCTGATTTCTGTATTAACATCTTGTCTGACAGGAGTTACTGAACAACTGGTTAAATCATTCTTTGTTGTCTCTGTTATTCTGCATTCAGCAACACCCGATCTCTCGACTGATACATTACCCGACACATCACAACTATCTCTCAACTGCACCCAACAGTCATCCACTTTTTCATCATTCTGTGTAACTTCCTCAATATACTTCTCCACATTATCCATGATTTGGATTAATGTCTCTTTGAACACATTAGCTTCCATCCCAATGTGATTCTTAAAGCACATTTCAGTCACCAGATAATCATAATCTGAAGTGTATTCCCTTTTGAGGAATGACTAAAGTTGTTTGTTGATCACCTGAAGTGCAGCTTTAGAACTGGCTTCTTGAACCTTTTTCCTGTTAAGTTGTTATTCTATATGTTCCAAGTTCAAGAACAATGTGCCAGTAATTGATGATAATTCTTGACGGAAGAGTGTAATACATGATCGTACAATTCTTATTGTGTATTTGTCATCAATTCTAAGTAACTTGAGGTGTGAATGAAGTTGTCGATAAGGTTCAATGCAACTTTCCTTATCCTTTTCAGGAGCATTCTGTAACTTTGACAGGTGCATTTCTCTCTCTTTAGATTCTAAGTACGGAGATCTCACATCCTCATTGATTGAATCCCTCATCTTTAACCTTTCAGTATAGCTAATATTCTCATGGTTGTCTACAGCATCATATAGTTTGAGTACTTCTGAAATCACTGACTCAGGAGTGTAAGACATGATGTTGTTGTGTACACGGGATTTACATGTCTGTGATTTAAACCGAGAAATAGAATCTTTCGCGGGATTTTACAAAAATCAAGACCAAACCGTAAAGCAATGACCAATAGAACGTGTTAAGATGAATGATGGATCGACACAATGATAGACGATTGTGTGTTAGGACTTATGATTGTTTGAAGGATTAGCTGAGATGTAGTTTGGTTGAGATTTGGATTGGTTGATGCACGTTTTTACGGTGAAATTTAGGTCTAAAAACTTAAAACCTCAATAACTTCCTTTCGGAGGGGATTTGGGCCTCGAAAATTTTTTTTCCCAGCTTTGTTGCAAAACCTCACAATATTTAGGCTGTTCCGGTCGTTTTGACAGGTATTTCACTGAAAACGGAGTTACGGTTCAAAGTTATGGCCGTTTGAAGTTTTGACGTAAAAAGTCAACTTTTGGACAAACCGTAGAGTCAAAACGCAACCTGGACACACCGTAATACTCAAAACGCAACTCTTGACAAATCGCATAATGAACAAATCGCTTCTGTTGTAATCACTTTCTACACAAATTGCTTAACAGTTGATCTTACGCGTAACTTCCTCTTACGCGTAAACAAGTGCTTAGGCGTAAACTGATATCTTACGCGTAACTTCCTTTTACGCATAAACAAATGCTTAGGCATAAATACTTCTTACACGTAAGCTTTAGGTTAAACGTAAGCTTATGCGTAAACTTAATGTTTATAAGTAAGAACCTTACGCGTAAGTTAGACTTAGGCGTAGAGTGTTTACTCGTAAACCTTAGAGCTTAGGCGTAAACTTAGTGTTTTACCCAAAAATCCTTTACACTTATCCAAGTGTAAAAGATATCCACAAGTCGAAGTGTTTTCAGGCTTATCCAAGCAAGAAAACACTGAGTAAACCAACAGCTTCGAAGATCAATGAAGAAATTCGTTACGCGTAAGAAACTGTTAGGCGTAAGAGTGACTTATGCGTAGGGCTTAGGCGTAAAACTAGGGTTTTGTTAGGCGTAGAAACACAGAAATTTACCAAGCTTGATTTTTATGCACTAAAACATTTTGTAAACCTGATTTTAATGATGAAAGGGCTTCAAAATCACCAAAATAACACAAAAGTTTGAAACTTGATGAGCCAAAGACACTTTCAACCTTACGCGTAAATAAGCACACGATTCAAAAACCAAGCTTAAAAAGTAATCTAAACACGTAAAGTTTGAAACTTTTTCCAAAAAACTGAAACTTTAACACTAAATAAACCTTAACCCATAAGAATCTTGAGTTTACAAGTGTAAAAATAAAGCTTTTATTGCGTATGAAAAGTGTGGTACGTGACAACTTACGCGTAGAGAACAAAGACTACAAAAACAAAAGATTTCACCCAATTACTAGAAAACCAAGAACATGAAGGATGGATGATCAAACCATGGCTCTTGATACCAATTGATAGGTATTAATTATTGTACCACACAAACACACAAATATGGTTCGAATCTATGGAAGTAACTTAGAGAGAGAAAGTAGAATGAGATCCTTTCTAGAGAGAGAAAGTGAGAGAAAAACAAAGAGAATGTTAGATTGAGAGAATGAAAGGTCCAACCCTCTACCTTGTGAGGTAGATGGTATTTATAGTTACATACTAAACGTCCTCCTTCGGACTGTGGATCAGGCATACAGTGGGTAAAGACCCGTCCGTCCTCCACGGTGTTGCTCTAAACTAAATAACTAGTAAATAACGATATGTCTACGAGCTAACTTATGCTAGATTATATTTGGCGTGACCGACACTTCACTATGGAATTTCTAATTCCTAACAATTCTTCCGATCTAATTTCCACCATTATCCGTACCACACCCATTGGTCCAAATTTGGACCCGATACCCACTACACCAACTAAACCACCTACATCACCAACACCAGTTACACCGTCATCACCATCTACACCACCTACACTACCTACCCCGCCTATGCCACGTACACCACCTTTTCCACCACCTATTGTTGTTCCTACACCTCCAATCACTAACCAACCTACTGTATCTACTCATCCCATGGTTACTCGTTCTCGTGTCGGGACTACTTGTCCAAATCCTAAGTATGCTGGTCATGTGTCTACTATTTCTCCTTTACCTTGGTCGTATAAGGATGCTCTTATGATCCCAATTGGCGCAATGCTATGTATGATGAGTATAATGCACTTATTAAAAATAAAACTTGGACTAATGTACCTCGGCCTGAGGGTGGCAATGTTGTTCGTTGTATGTGGTTGTTTCATCATAAGTATTTGGCTGATGGCACCCTTAGTCGGTATAAGGCACGTCTTGTTGCAAATGGTAGCACACAGGTTGAGGGTGTTGATGTTGATGAGACCTTTAGTCCGGTTGTTAAACCAGGCACTATTCGCACTGTGCTTAGTCTAGCCATTTCTCGTCATTGGCCTATTCATCAGCTTGATGTCAAGAATGCATTTTTACATGGTGATTTAGCTGAGACTGTTTATATGCATCAGCCTCCTGTTTTTCGGGATCCTGTGCATCCTGATTATGTTTGTTTATTGCAGCGGTCTCTTTATGGTCTTAAGCAGGCCCCTCGAGCATGGTTTCAACGATTTTCTTCTTATATTACTACTGTTGGGTTTAGTTCTAGTCGGTGTGACTCTTCCTTGTTCATTTACAGGCAGGGTGCTGATACTGCATTCTTGTTGCTTTATGTGGATGATATTGTTCTTACTGCTTCATCTGATCGTTTGTTACAGCAGATTATATATTCTTTACATCGAGAGTTCTCTATGACTGATTTAGGTGCTCTTAATCATTTTTTGGGTATTTCGGTTACGCGTGACTTCTCTGGGATGTTTTTGTCACAGCGTAAGTATGCTATGGAGGTTTTAGAGCGTACACATATGATTGGCTGTAACCCTTCTCGGACTCCTGTTGATACTGAGTCCAAGTTGGGTGCTGGTGGTACTCCGGTTGATGATCTCACGTTATACCGGAGTCTTGCAGGTTCTCTTCAATATCTCACATTTACTAGACCTGACATTACGTATGCTGTGCAGCAGGTTGTCTTTTTATGCATGATCCACGTGAGTCGCACTTCTCTGCTCTTAAGCGGATTTTGCGATATGTTCAGGGGACTTTGGACTATGGTTTACAGTTGTTTTCATCTACTACTGACTCGTTGATTGCATATTCGGATGCTGATTGGGCTGGTTGCCCAACTACTCGACGGTCTACTTCCGGATATTGTGTTTTTCTTGGTAACAACTTACTATCATGGTCCTCTAAACGTCAACCGACGCTTTCTCGTTCCAGTGCTGAGGCTGAGTATCGTGGTGTTGCCAATGCTGTTGCTGAGACATGTTGGATTCGGAATTTACTTCGTGAGCTTCATACTCCGTTATCTTCAACCACTATTGTGTATTGTGATAACGTGAGTGCTGTGTACTTGTCTTGTAATCCGGTTCAACATCAGCGTACCAAACACATCGAGATTGATATTCATTTTGTTAGAGATTTGGTTGCTACTGGGCAAGTTCGCGTTTTACATGTCCGTTCTCGAGATTGATATTCATTTTGTTAGAGATTTGGTTGCTACTGGGCAAGTTCGCGTTTTACATGTCCCTTCTCGGTTTCAGTATGCGGATATCTTTACTAAGGGATTACCTTCTGCATTGTTTGATGAGTTTCGACACAGTTTGAGTGTTCGTTGTACTCCTGCTCCAACTGCGGGGGAGTGTTAGCAGGCTTAAGTGTAGTCGGCCCATGTTCGGTTATATAGTCTCGGCCCATGTTAGGTTTAGGGTTTTATTTATGTATTCTTGTATATATACCTCAAACCGATGTTTAGGGTTCATTGATTTTAATATACCGATCATTATATTATCTTACAGATGGTGCTCTCGTTGAGTGAACAATTATTTGTGTACCTTTTCTTATGAATAATATATCGTGCGCGTATCAATACATGATAGACTCTTTCGGGACCAACTCAACAGTAGATGGATCTCAAGCTAGGGCTAGCGAAGATCTACTCAAATGATTGATTATAATTTTGATATTGCATTGTAAAACTTGGTCGTCCTACTAGACAAACATGACTAGTGTACCTGTTAAATCAATGGATCACGTCTACAATAAAAGGTTCGATCGGCAGCTTAATTACAGACGTAAAGTGAACTTGTGAATAAACACTTGGTCCGTAAGAACCCCATATGCTTTCTTAAAATGTCGATATCTAATTATGACGTACTACTGAGGGGGCATTTCCCAGCCCGTTTCTACTTTGATAAAAAAAACACATGGATCTCCATAACATATGTTGTCCGTTTTGTGATGAGGAACAATAAGTAGAAATGGAAATATGCAATGTGCGGGTTAATCTGTGGGGATCAATTACCAATTAGTTAAAATAGAGATAATTAGCAAGTCGCATACCTGTTTAACTAAATGGAACTAATTCGTGAGAACTCAAAGCAATAGCTGTTTTGATGTCGTCACACAAACGTCTTTCTTGATCTTATGTCATTACAGGAACAAAACCTGCTTAATTCTCAAGAAATATGCTCAATTTCATTGGAACAAAACACAAGTTTAGCACGCCCATGATGTCGCAAATCTTGTTTTTCTTCTCTTTATTATTTATTTTTTTTGCTAATGCAGCCCATTAGGGCACTGACAACCATGATCCCATACGTCAACCATACCTCACCACCCACCAATAATATCATTCCAGCTCATCTCATATATCACCCATACCTCACCATACTATTCTAGTGGCAACCATGATTACATACCTCACCTAATTTTATTTTTTTATTTTTTATATTCATAATTATATTAAACAATTTAATGAATAAATAATATTTCATTAATAATTAAAACAAAATTACATAAAACTTAGAAAAACATGGTCTGGAAACTTTGGTCGTTCGACGAAATAGTCATTCATTAGAGTTTGTAATGCTTTCCGAAAGCGGGTGAGAGACTGTCGGGTTTCGGTAGTGCTTGAGCTTGTCGTGTCTTCAATGTAATCTTTCACGGCAAAATAGGCTGATAGGGTACTACCGGATAACAATAGTTCGGAAGACGAGTCGGGAAAAACTAACTCGTCCTCGGATGAAGAAAAGGATGATGAAGACATTTTGTTTAGAGTGTTGTAGTTGATTTGTTTGTGTAAAAAGAATGAGAGTTGGAATAAAATGTGAATTGAAATTGGTTATTTTGTGATATTTTTATAAAAGGAATTTTTATTTTATTTTTATTTTTTATTATTATTATTATTTTTTTTTTTGAAAAAGTGTATAACGGCTACTTATATAGCCGTTGCAACGGCTTTATTTTGGACGAGTTCTTCATGCCAATTCGGCAATATTAGCCGTGCACCCTCCAAACCGAGCGATGCCGAATGGGTTGCGCCGGTGTTGCCGAGCGGTATGAGGGCAAACCGAAGGCATACCGAGCCCATTGCCAGTGCCCTTATAATCTAAAACATCCGTATGATTTTGATTGCAGACTAAAAAACTTTATGATTGAACTAACTTACTTGACTCCTACTCCCTATGTCCCAATATTATTGTCCAAATTTTATTTCTAGTTATTCTAAGTTAATTGTCATTACTAAAAATGAGAAATTTGATTAAGATTATTATGTTATCCTTAAGGGGTGTTTATTTTTTTTTTTCATATGAGCCACTTAATGAGTGGGCCCAACCCTTATTCCCTTTTAATGAGAGGAGTTAAAAAAAATGCTCTCTTTATAATAAGTGGCTCATATGAAAATGACCCACGCAACTTATTTTAGTAAACAAGGCCTTAATTGAAATTGTAATTACGAACTTTCAATAAAACAATAATTAATTAGTTAAGGTAGCATTGTCATTCTCCAAGAAAGAAGTCAGTAAGAATTTTGTTTATCTTAAACTGTGTATTTTTTTTTTGTCGGTAAACAACTCTTTTAAGATGGAAGAAGTACCAACTAACATTATAAGTAATTTGTTAATTTAATCGTTTTGCTCAATCATTTGCTCCTTATATAGTACTCGTAATCAAACTAAAAATCTTGATATATATAGTTTACGGTTATCTAATACTCCTAGATAAACACCATTTCCAAGATTTTATTCAAGAGTACAAATTTTTAACTAACTAGTACATTAAAAAAAATATTAAAAATTTGGTTTTGTTATGTCTTAATATAACTCTTCAATTCTAATCTCAACTAATAAAAAAACTTTGAAATGTAAATATTTAAACTTGATCAATTGCCTAGTGAAATAATCGCATTTTTTTAAGCTACATGTTTTTATTTGTAAACAATCATTTCGAAAAGGACCAATATTTTTCATTATATGGGTTCTGCTAAACATGTGTTTAGAGCTATGTTTAAGGAAAAAACATGCACAACAGTTGATAAACAAAATCGGTTGAAAGAGATTAAATAAACAAAATTAAAAGTTATAACAACTAATGCATTTCTAACATAACAATTTTTTAAAAATATTTTCTTATATAAAAAGAGAGAGCGTTTGAAAAGCACGCGCTTAAAGAGAGTTGGCGGTGAGTTGTCGACAAACCGTTAGATAATACACCGAGAGATGTTTGTTATTAACCGGCAGATTAGGATCAGCTGTGAATAAAACAGGGAACATACACTAAACAGCCTGTAATCAACGGCTGTGATTAGCATCTTTTTGGCATTAAATGTTGAGCGTTGGATCATGGACCCATTGGATGGGAGGAAGAATAGCATGTGATTGTGGGCCTGTGTTATGTCTAGGAAGATGGTGACATTGCCCATGTGTGGACTTTGATTGGTGGCACCCTACATGGAAAAATACTTTCTTTTTTAATTCAAAAAAAAATATATATGTATCCTAAATAATGTACATGTATTTTCATTTTTGTGGCGCTTTTTTTTTTTTTTTTTTTTTTTTTTTTTTTTTTTTTTTTTTTTTTTTAATCACAACTAGCTTCTGATTAGCTAACCAGTTCACAGTCCAACTAGCCAAATCAACTCGAATTTTAAAACACTGCTAAAATATGCTATGCGGCACATGTTTGAACGATTAAAAAGTGAAGTTTCATTTTATTAAATACATAATAATATTTAATAAAAGTAACTTATAAATTTCATTAATGTATACTAAATGTATATTCTTGTGATTTATAAAATAAGTTCGAGTTTGAAGGATTTAGCTTAACATGTGTCTGATGGCACATATTAGAAAAACCTAAAATAAAAATGGGCAATGTAATTTAACGTGAATCAATAGGTCAATTTACGTACACAAGTGTTAGGAGATTATATTTCGTCTTTGTTTGATTTCACTAATACAAAACCGACGGATAAAAACTTCTAAGTTATGTTGAATAAGTTAGAATTTTGTTACCCAAAGCTTTTGGTTTAATGCTATGTGAGTTGCCCACTAACGTAGAAGTTGTGGGTTCAAGTCTTGCTAAAAACATTTGTAAGATAGGTGATATATGGTGTGAAGAAAATTGATGTTCGCCCAAAAAGAAAAAAAGAAAAATATAATTTCGTTTTCAGTAATATTAAGGGTGTTGCAAGTATTAAACTTGTATTAGCTGTATAAGCAACGAAAAATAGTTTATAGATAGTTATGGAAATAATCATTGTATGTTACCGAACAACTATAAAAAATAGGTTCATAACATTTTGTTGTTAACTTTATTGATAATACACAGATTTTAGCAACATATTTTATAATTACATTTTCTACTAGTGCTTAGAAATGTTAGTTCACTCATTGCACGTATTTCTGAGCACACATGTGTACATACATTGTCGGAGATCTTCCGGGTTTATCTCGAGATAGGTGTATGAATCTGTGTATGAATCTGTTCATATTCCACCTCTCTCACATCCCGCTCCGACATGATTGGGTTAGTTGTTGTTGGTTAGAAATGTTAGAAACAATAGCTGACGCAACTCATGACATTATACTATATAACATTTGTTGAAGTGGAACTTGAGAGCCGATATTTTTGCAAAGCCTCCGGTTGTGCGGTCGGCTGCAGGGAGGAGGATGACTCAGCTGTATTGTGAAGCTGTGGCTCGAGCCGGCACTGTTCACACGCAATGGCAAAGCTTGGGCATTTTGGGGGGGGGGGGGGGGGGGGGGGCGAAACCATCCTAGCATAAAATTAACTTTTTATATAAGAAAAATGTACATATAAGTTACATTAATCAAGCGGTTTCCCCGATATATATGATTGATTTACCTTAGAACAAGACAAAATTAGATTAGCAAATAATGATTGATTCACCTTAGAACAAGACAAAATTAGATTAGCAAATAAGCGAAAGTTAATATAGATAATCGAATACACTCAGACATCTATTGAGTTTCTAAAAGAAACTAACTTTGGGGGAAGGATATAAATTAGAGCTATTTTTTAAAACTGTGACATCCCTCAGGCATTTTGATGCTTTGTAACCAAATTGTAACGAGCCATAATGAAAATATTGTTTAGAAATCAATGTATATTACTGAAATATGCTAGCTACAATTGAAATTCCTGGGGGGCCAGCACCCCTTCGTGCCCTTATTATCCTCCGCCAGTGTTCACACGTAAAGCCGAGCCAAGCCGTTAGCTATTTAATACACAAAACTAAAAGGTCTTTGGCTCAAGTGAGTTGCTCAACAATCAAAAGTTGAGGGTTAAAGTCTCCCAAGAGACACATGCGTGTTATCGGGTTGGACTTTATTGCCGAAAATAGGCAAGAAACCCGAAGACTACGAGGGCTCGATCGATAAGTCGATATATCACGAGTGGTGGAGATTGGTCAAGCCTATGTGGGCTATTCAGGGCCTAATGTTTTTACGAGTAAATCCTTGGGCCTTTCAAATTGAAAGCCAGGTTTTTCTGTTTGGACCACAAGAAAACACGACAACAACTTAATTTTAAGAAATTTGATGGCATAAATTGTCTATTTACATACCCCACGTCCAATAATGTTGTTGTACATTCGTTGAACACTAATTGCACGTTTTGGTCCCAACACCATTTCAAATGGCGAATCAATTTAGAAGTTGTCGAATTGTTTGTCCATTATGATTATGATGTAACGAAATAAATGGCTACTAGTTAAATTTTTATGAGCATCTTTTTAGCTAAGATTTGGTTAACAAAAATTGCTTTTTATTAGTTGTACTATACCTAAAAACTTTGCAGCATTTAAGTTTAGAGTTTATAGCTTCGTTTACAGTATTTCAAAGTATATGGTCTCATCTATTATATATATTTAAAATTTACCTGAGTTTTTAACTCGACATTACGAACTGACTAATCATAAAGCGACTATCTTTTTGGATAGCTCGGAGTTGGGGATCGACTTTACAGTATATCAAAGTTTGTAGTTTCATTTACAATATGTCAAAGTCTGCTGTTTCATTTACAATATTTCAGAGTGTAAAGTTTCATTTAAGGCATTTTAAGATGCATGTCCAGAGAAGATGAATTCACATGTCACCATCGATAAATCTAGATAAGATATGTTTCAGCTAGCAAATTGAACCTTCTTATCTCCGTACATAATTTCTGGAGTACCTTTTTATAAAAAAAAATATATTTTAATTGTACATAGCATGCCCAATTGGTAAAATCCATGGTTATCCACTTATCCTCTACTGGCTTATTGGGTCCAAAAGTAGGTGTACTTTTAATTACATAGTATTTGTTTCCATAAAAGCAGTTGGTATAATGACCTAGGTTAAAGTTTAACCTCTTCATATCAATATCACAACAGCTTTAACATTTCACCTTAACTAATAAAAAAAAAACCTCTTATTATAACATTTCCAAAGTTAAAACTTAACACACATACTTTCAAATTCAACCCTTAAACTAAAACAAACATTTCATTTATTAAAAAAACATATCATTAATTTAAAAACATATTACAATACGAAATTAAAAAAAAAAAATTACAACGAAATAAAAAAAGACACTGCAAATTAAACGTTACAACATAAAGGAAACGACGAAAATACAATCTAGTGACGAGGTTGCAAGTTATATTTTTTGATGATTCGGTCTTTTTCGTCATTGATCCAAGCCACGACATTTGGATGTTTGCCATCAGTGTCAATCATCAAAAATTTTATCTCTTCCAACCTTGTTATTGTTTCATCTTTGACTTGTTGGGCCCGATACGCCGCTTGGGCGGTTTCACGTTTGATACGATACTCGTTTGTCATAGTTTCGGAGAATTGACTTGACGAACTCGTTCATCCGGTGCTCGCTCCCCCAGTACTTGTCGTGCTCTCGGATCTTGCTTTCTTTGAAGCACGTTTTTTTCCCATGTGGCGTTGTTGTTCATCACGACCAAACAAATCCTCGTTTGTTTGGTTTGGGACATCGCCGGTTAAATCAACCGGATCCGGCGAGTCCCATTTCTTATGATGACGCAAAATCTCCCAAGCATCATCGAGAGCAAACGGCGCGGATTTGTGCTCGTCACGATACATTTGCTTAGCCCGTTTCATGACATCCATCTCACTTTCCCCACTTCTCTGTTCCCGTTGCGCACGTTTGAAAAACCCGTTGAACTTTGTGCAATCACGGTTCAACGTTTTCCACTTGCTTGTTACCATATCTTTGTTGCGTCGTTGAAAATTGAGTTATTGAACTCATTTTTGACCCGATGCCAAAACGTATCACGATCTTGTGCACGCCCGATCATCGGATCTGTAGCAACCCGTAAATTTTCATAAGGCAAAATGACTATTTTGCCCTTTGACTTTGACTTTTGACTATTTGACTTTTACTATTCATACCGAAAAAAAATTTATTTTTATTTTACCATAATGACAAGATAAATAAAACTCGACAAGTCGTCCTAACGACGTACGTTGAATCCATACGGAACCGATTTCACAAAACCGTGTCTGAGAACTACTTTAGGGTTTAAACGACATCCGAGCATCACGTTATGTCCATAAAACACCGTAGACATTAAAAATATGTAATTCTACCATTTTACGATAATTCCATAAGTTTTGTAATTTTATGTTTTTCAGTTATGCGTTTTACGCGAATTACGCGTTGTTGACCCGCGTTTCCAACTTTAACAGCGTTTAAGCAACCCAATGGAACTTACCACTCATTTTATATTTTATTATGGAGTATCATGATAAGTTTAATCATTTCGAAAAAATTAATATTTTTATGATACCCGATTTTAAGTTTCGTGACTTTACGACTTACAGTTAGCAATTAACGGGAACAAAACTCACTCCGTAAAACACTAGATAATAACATAAGTCTTGCACCTCCTCATGAGACTTCCCTAAGAAGCTAACCAAGGTTACTTGGCATGATCTAATCCTAACTAAGCACAATATTGCTACTCATGGCAAAGCTTTGCATGTAAGATTTGTTTAGTCAACATTAGTAACCTCCTTTGACCAAGAAAGTCCCATATAACCCCCCTCCTCCATTTGAACGTATATCATCACACACACACTCTTCATTTGCTATTTTACTTCAAGTATTATCCAAAAGAACAAGATCCATATCAATTCCAAAGCTCTTGTTAAGTTTTGATTGATCCAAAGTCCTTGTTTCTTCCATCCTTTGGTGATCTTCCATCCACACAAGAAGTGTTCTAGTAGAGACTTCAAGTGCCTTCTCAAGTAGTCACAATTTGGTATCAAGAGTTTAAAGGTGTGAAAAGCTTGTTCAATCAAAGTCCTAATCCTTACTAAGTTAATCCTTTCTTTAGAAAGCCAAAAGTTGTAAGCAAGTAATCACCACAATCACTCCATTATCTTATGTTTATTATTCTTAATCTTGTCAAATACATGCTATATATATGGTTACTATGTTGATTCATGATGTACATATACTCAAACATATGTTTTAATTAACATATAGTCATAAAAGTAACAAACTAGTAAACTAGTCATATTCTACATATTTGAAGCCATTTAAAACAACTATACATGGACTTAGTAACTTACATATTACTGTAGAAAAAATAAAAAGGTAAACATAGCAACTTGAATCACCCGAAACGGACAAACGAGTCAAAAGCTATGGTAAAAAGAAGTTAGCAAAAACCTAGAAACACCAAATTGCTTATTGCTGAATCTGTCTAAAAATAAGTGGTATTTTTGGTCCGAATCATCAAAAACTTAAAACACGAAAGTTGTCCGAACGATGTTTTACGGCTACCGCAAGGGAACTCAGCCTAAAAAGACCAAATGATATCATTTACTGCCTAATATTTGTAAAACAGTTTTTATCGGCAAAAATTGGATATTCACAAGTTAAAATATAGAAACCATGTTATTTTCATAACTAGTTACATATTGAATTTTTATTAAAATTTCATTCTTGACTATATTAATAAGTTGTGATCACTAGTAAACTATGAGAACTTGTAAAAACTAGATGTTTATTAAAAACATGATAAACTTTATAATATAATAATCTTCACTCAAAACATATATTTTATCTACTAAGTGCTACAATACTAGAGAGCTTCATGTGAGGGGTTTCATTTGGGTAAAACGTATCGACGAGTTGTTGGATTTACGATTTAAAGTGTCCTAGCTCCTCGAACGTTTACTACATGACCTCTGAATTATGATGGCCCGAACGGTAGTACGATATCTATAAACTACATACGTTTTCACATATTAAACTGTTATTATAAACATCGAACTATAAATGACTACATCATGATCAACATAGAGACATATATAGAATGGTTTATGTTTTTCCTAAACATTATTCCAAACCTAAGTCGCAACATTCCATTTTTAGGTTGCACGTAGAAGTTTCCCGATTTATCCATCACATCCGTTAAAGTACTTAACATCATTAACTCTCGGTGAGTTCATAGCCCCACTTTCTATTACTTAATTATTTTACAAACTCTTGGGGGAAATACATGCTTTATTTTAAACCGAACACATTGCTTTCAAATTGTATGCTTATTTGATTGTTTTATTAGCACTAAGTTACCGCATTTGCCAAACATAAGTCCCTAAATCATGAACCATTAATCACTGGAGAGAGTGAGCATGAATATTGTGAATAGATCTATTGGGATTGACGAATCTCGTTTGTGTTGGCCTAGTTAAAGGCAAAAAAACGCACTATATTTGAGTAACATTAGGTAAAAATGACAATTTTACCAATTAGGGCTGATACCAACAATTTCACCAATTAATTTTGGAACACGTTAACGCCTTGGTTGCATGATGCTTAGTCTAATAATAACTGTTTTGTTTTCAAACCATTGGTGTGAGTCTATAGCTTACACTACCAACATAATGTATTCAACCATCAAACAAACTCTATGAACTTCACTCAACCTTTGTGTTGACAGTTTTAAGCATGTATTTCAGGTCCATAATGTCGGAAGCTGGCACGGAAGGGCAAAGACAAGATCAAGAAGGATATAAATATTTTATCATTCACAAAACATCAAAGACTTTATATTGATGTATTTTGTAAACAATGGAACCAACTGGGACCTATTTTGTAAATTCTGATATATTTGAATGATAAATCCTTTTTAAAACGACTCTTTTAGAGATCGTTTTCTATTATTATGACTGTTGTGCCATCGAGTAACACCCAGTTTGAATTCCGCTACGTATCACGAAATTGGGGGTGTTACAGATTGGTATCAGAGCCTTAATTATAGAGAAACGGGTCTAAATTGAGACCTAAACTATAACTACATTTACAAACAAAAACATTTTATAGCCTTCCGTTCTCCGTGCCTTCCATCCTCCAGACGATTATGTGACTTTTAAGCATTTTAAGCTACACAAACATACTAGTATATTGATATATACACTCGACATAATTTCAATCATAAACGATGTACTAAACATATCTGCGTATGCCTATTCTAAGGCATTACGGCACAATCATATTTTCCCAATCTCCCAATCATGCATCTACTCGTGCATTTTAGGATTACGAAACCTTATCCAAGACATTGTAACTAATTACAATGGACTTTCCTACTTCCCAGACATTGTGAGATACAATGGTCTCATTCATTTTTCAAGACACTGTGAGATACAGTGGTCTCTATTACATTCTCATACACTATAAATCCTACAGTGGTCTCTATTACATTCTCATACACTGTAAATCCTACAGTGGTCTCTATTACATTCTCAGACACTGTAAATCCTACACTGGTCTCTATTACATTCTCATACACTATAAATCCTACAGTGGTCTCTATTACATTCTCAGACACTGTAAATCCTACAGTGGTCTCAATTATATCCCCAGACACTGTAAATGAAGCAATTAACTTATTTATTCCTTAGACATTGTGAGTTATACAATGATCTCTCCATCATTTCTCAAGACATTGTGAATTACACAATGATCTCTCCATCATTTCTCAAGACATTGTGAGTTACACAATGACCTCTCCATCATTTCTCAAGACATTGTGAGTTACTGCTAGTCCCTAGCAATCTTTTGAGAAAACTTAATGGATTTGAATCTCTTTACCAAAAGCCATTACTTCTGGAGTAGCCAAATGTTTCAGTTCAAGTAAGAACTATGGTACACTGATAACCATATGATTTTGAGCAAATCACCAGCTTTCAACGGTTTTGATTTGTCTTTACCAGAAGCCGTTTGCTTCTGGACTAGCCAACTCTTAGATAAAATATCTTTGGTGAGTCGATTACCAATTATGGTTTTTCAACTGCCTTTACCACAAGCCATAAACTTGCGGGCTAGCCAACTCTTTACTAATTAAAGATATGGTGAGCTGAACACCATACAATTTTGGGCAAATTGCAAGCCGTCAACGGATTTGAGATATCTTTACCAAGAGCCGTTTGCTCCTGGATTAGCCAAATCCTTTTGTTTATTAGACATGGCGGACTGATAACCGTAATCTGAGTCAGTGCAAAACACTTACTCAAAAAAAAAATTGGCCAAAAATGGGGGAATAGGGTGGTAATACATATGATAAAATTCGTGAGAATTCCCCCCCACACTAGAAATGAATATTGCCCTCAATATTAAAAGTACCGGCGGTTATGCCGAAACATAGAACGTAAAAGGGAAATACTACGGCCATTATTTGATTTTTTTTTTTTTTTTTTTTTTTTCCAGAAAACTTTATATACAACAGCGGGGGGAAACTCCCCCACACTAGGGTGGTAGAAAGTAGAAAGAAGTCAGAAATACGGGTGAAAACCCATATAGTGTGCTACTGTTTTTGTTAACCGAGTCGCTAGCTTGACTCGATCCCCGCATTCATTGGTTCATGGGGAAAGTTTGTAGATCCGGGACAACCAAGGATGGTATGTCCCCTCCAAAATAATGCTTCAACCTATGTCCATTCACCTTGAAGTTTGGTCCGTCGGTTTGAGATAACTCGACGATGCCATATGGAAAAACTTTGGCAACGGTGAATGGACCGGTCCAACGGGTCTTAAGCTTCCCCGAGAAGATTTTCAATCTAGAATTGAAAAGAAGGACTCGGTCACCTACGTTGAAAACGCGGTTCTTAATCTTTGAGTCATGGATCTTCTTTGTCTTTTCTTTATAAATCAACGAGTTCTCGTAGGCTTGATCACGGAGTTCATTTAATTCATTGAGTTGAACTTTCCGGTGATCACCCGCGGACTTAAGGTCAAAATTTACATGCTTCAAGGCCCAATAGGCTTTGTGCTCAAGCTCGATCGGGAGATGACACGCCTTTCCATACACAAGCTTGTAAGGAGTACACCCGATGGGTGTTTTTTAAGCGGTACGGAAGGCCCAAAGTGCATCTTCAAGTTTGTCCGACCAAGAGGCACGGTTTTCACCTACGGTCCTCTCCAAGATTCTTTTCAAACCACGATTCGAAACTTCCACTTGCCCACTAGTTTGTGGGTGATACGCGGTAGAGAGACGGTGAGTGACACCGTACTTAAGCATGACTTTTGCGAATTGGTCGTTGCAAAAGTGCGTACCGCGATCACTAATGATGGCACGGGGAGTTCCGAAACGGGTAAAGAGAGACTTCAAGAATTTCACAACTCCTCGGGCGTCGTTGGTGGGGAGCGCTTTCGCTTCCACCCATTTAGACAAGTAATCAACCGCCACGAGTATATACTTGTTCCCTCGAGAAGACGGGAACGGACCCATAAAGTCAATGCCCCATACGTCAAAGATCTCGCACACTTGAATGGCATTTTGAGGCATTTCATCTCTTTTAGAGATGTTGCTATGACGTTGGCAAGAGTCGCAAGATTTGACGAGGTCATGGGCATCTTTGTAAATCGTGGGCCAATAGAAACCGGAATCAAACACCTTCTTGGCGGTGTAGTTAGGGCCATGATGTCCCCCCGTGGGTCCATTATGACAAGCCTTGAGAATTTCATCGGCTTCTTGGCCGTGAACACACCGTCGGATGACTTGATCCGCACAAACTTTAAACAAGTAGGGGTCTTCCCAGAAATAATGCTTAACATCTTTGAAAAATTTGTTCTTTTGTTGGGACGACATCCCTTTCACAACAAAGTTACCCGCATGATAGTTTGCAAAGTCGGCAAACCATGGGGTACTCGAATTTTCATGATGAGATACCACATTAAGAGTCTCGAGAGGAAACGTTTCATTTATTTCCTTTTTCTCGAGCACACCTTGATGTGGATTTTCAAGACGAGAGAGATGATCAGCCGCTAGGTTCTCCGCTTCTTTTTTATCACGGATAATGATATCAAATTCTTTTAGGAGGAGAACCCATCGGAGCAATCTCGGCTTTGCATCTTGCTTAGCAAAGAGATATTTGAGGGCCGAGTGATCTGTATACACTATGCTTTTGGACAAGATCAAGTATGGCCGAAACTTCTCGAAAGCATACACCACGGCTAGTAATTCTTTCTCCGTCGTAGTGTAATGTGCTTGAGCTTCGGTCAAAGTTTTGCTAGCATAATGTATAGGCTGGAAATGCTTTGATTTTCGTTGCCCCAAAACGGCACCTATGGCGAAATCACTTGCATCGCACATAAGCTCAAATGGTAATTCCCAATCGGGGGCAACTAGAATTGGTGCTTCCGTGAGCTTCTTCTTAAGAGTTTGAAAAGCTTCAACGCACTCATTAGAGAAGATGAAAGGAGTGTCTTTTTCAAGAAGTCGGGTCATAGCCGGGATATTTTTGAAAAGTCTTGAATGAAACGACGATAAAATCCGGCATGACCAAGGAAACTTCTAACTCCTTTGACGGTTGTGGGAGGAGGTAATTTTTAAATGACATCGACTTTAGCTTTGTCAACCTCAATCCCGCTCTTAGAAATCTTATGGCCAAGGACAATTCCTTCCTTAACCATAAAGTGACATTTCTCCCAATTTAGACAAAGATTCGTGTTTTCACAACGTTCAAGCATCTTGTCCAAATGGGAGAGACATGTTTGAAAAGAATTCCCAAAGACCGAAAAATCATCCATAAAGACTTCCATAGTCTTTTCGATCATGTCATGGAAAATGGCCATCATACACCTTTGGAACGTACCGGGAGCATTACACAAGCCAAAAGGCATGCGTCGGTAAGCAAATGTTCCATAAGGACACGTGAACGTGGTCTTTTCTTGATCTTGTGGGTCAATGGGTATTTGGAAATAACCCGAGAAACCATCGAGAAAACAATAGTATTCATTTCCCGCTAATCTCTCAAGCATTTGGTCCATGAAGGGTAATGGAAAGTGGTCTTTACGGGTGGCTTCATTTAACTTTCGATAGTCAATGCAAACACGCCATCCCGTAACCAATCGAGTAGGAATCAACTCGTTTTCATCATTTTCAACAACGGTAATGCCACCTTTTTTGGGCACACAATGAACGGGGCTAACCCAAGGACTATCCGAGATAGGGTAATCAATCCGGCATCGAGAAGTTTTATGACTTCCGCTTTGATAACCTCATGAATTTTAGGATTCACCCTTCTTTGGTGTTGAACCGCCGGTTTGAAGTCATCTTCCATGAGAATTTTGTGTGTACAAAATCTCGGGTCAATACCCTTGATGTCGGAAAGGTTCCAAGCGATGGCTTGCTTGTGTGACTTCAAAACCTTTATGAGAGCGGATTTTTCATCCTCACTCAAGTCTTTAGCAATGATGACGGGTGATTTATTGTCACCCTCCAAAAATGCATACTCGAGATGAGGTGGTAAGTCCTTAAGTTCGACCTCGGGAGGATCATTAGATTTTTCAATTGTTTTGATTTCCTCTTTATGAAGTTCTTGAGGAGGGAGTGATGAAGGATCTTCATTGAGCAACTTCTCGATGAGAAGAATATCTCCCTCAATGTCGATGGGAGCGTGATCAATTTCCCATGGAACAGAATCACTAGCCAAGTATGCTTCAATCTCTTCCAAAATAAAGTCACTTCCCTCAAACGGAGTGAGGGAAGGGGAAGAGAGAGCAACGATGGGATCAACCGAAGTGGGATTGCCACTCGAGAATCCAATAATTTCTTGAGAATACTCCTCTGACACAATGTCAAGGACATCAATTTTGTTGACGGAATTGTCTCCATAATTGGGGGAGTATTTTGTAACTTGATTGAGATTGAAAGTAACGGCTTCCTTGTTTACCCTCAAAGTGATTTCCCCTTCATCAACGTCGATCAATGCCCGACCCGTTTTCAAGAAGCACCTCCCAAGGATGAGGGGTACTCGGGGATCGGCATCAAATTCGACAACAACAAAGTCGGCGGGGAAATGAAACTTGCCTACTTTCACAAATACATCCTCGGCTATACCTAGCGGACGAGAACTTGTACGGTCCGCAAGCTCGAGGATCATACATGTAGGTGTAAGCGGAGGTAATGAAAGCTTTTTCCACATGGAGTGTGGCATCAAGTTAATGCTAGCACCAAGATCGGCCAAAGCGGAGCATTGAACTATGCCTTGAAAATCACATGGGATGAGAAATTTTCCGGGGTCTCCTAACTTTTCGGGAAGCTTTTTAAGGATAACCGCCGAACAATTCTCGTTCAAAGAAGTTTTAGCCATTTCGGAAATCTTTTCTTTGTTATTCAACAAATTTTTGATTGTTGGACTGAACTTTGGCATTAGAAGAAGAGCGTCCATGAAACTAATCTCGAAGTGCAAATCTTGAAAGATTTGGATAAGCTTCTCCATTTGTTGACTAGTTTTATCACGGAGCTTTTGGTCATTAAGCCTTGAAGGATAAGGAAGTGAAGGCTTAGGAATGGTCATCGGAACAACGGGTTCCGGAATTGGAGGTAAGACCACCGGAGGTTGGACTTGTGCGGTACTTCGTGGGCTTGAGTTATGCACCTTGTCCTTTGATACCTCGGTCTCTCATTCCACATCCCTCACCGGAGAAGGATTAGGCATCGAGGGTCCCTCATAAGATTTACCACTTCGGGTAGCAATAGCATTCAATTCACCTTTTGGGTTGGGAATGGTATTACTCGGAAGAGCACCCGAAGTTGAAGCTTGATTCTTTTGACTCATGAGACTAGCAAACATGCTTTCAATCTTGCTTTGAGATTGATCAATTTTGTTACTAGTAGCTCTAAGCTCGGAAGTGAAATCATCCTTCAAAGTGGTAATTTGATTCTGCATGGACACCATCATAGCTTCATTGCTTTTTATGTAATTAGCAATGTCAATGGAAGCTTGAGGAGGCTGGGCATGCATATTTTGTTGAGGAGCTTGGAATCGGTTTTGATTGAAATTTCCTTGATTTTGATTTTGAAAATTCCGATTCTGACTCTGATTTTGATTGAACTGATTATTTCTATTTTGCACATTTTGATTGTTCTGATTTTGATTAAACCCGGGTGGTCCAAGGAAATTGTTAGAATGATAGCTGAGAAGGTTTCGGTCTCCTTGCGGTTGGTAGGAATTACCTCCCGTATTGTAGGAACCCGAAGCGGCATATACGCTCTCTTGAGTGAAGCCACCGGAGGCTGGACACTCAAAATAAGGATGTGGACCACCACAAGTTTCACAACTTTTGTTCACGACATTCACTTGTTGATTGTTGTTATTTTGACTCATTTTAAGTACGGCAGTGGATATTTCTTCAATCTTTTTGGTTAGAGTCGTGTATTCCGAAGATGGAAGGGTGGTAGATCTCCTTGACTCACTCCTCTCGGCTGAGGAATCCCAATAATTGTGGTGGGCAGTCATGTTTTCGATGAGATCATAGCACTCTTCGGGTCGCCTTTTCATAAAGGTACCACCGGCAGCAACATTTATCGTGTCACGATGTCTCAATGTTAACCCGTTATAGAATGTATCTATTTGGGTGACAAGCAACATATTGTGGTTCGGACATCGATCAATCGAAAGCTTATAGCGTTCCCATGCCTCAAATAAGGACTCATCGGGATGCTGCCGAAAATTACTGATTTCATTTCGTAGTTTCGTCACCATCGACGGTGGAAAATATTTCGCCAAGAATTTGGAGATCATTTCATCGAAACTATGGATTGAATTTTTGGGAAGACGATCAAACCATGCGGTGGCATGAAGCGTCAAAGAATATGGAAAGAGGTATAAGCGAAGGGCGTCATCGGTGACCCCATTTTGCTTCATACTTTGGGTGACGGTGAGAAATTTGTCGAGATGCTTGTTGGCATCGTCACCCGGTGATCCGTGAAATTGGCAAAAACTTTGGACTTGTTGAATCATGTGATGCTTAAGTCCAAAATCCGTGGCCTCGATGTTGACCGGGGCAATTGGACCGCCCCGTCCATCCATCGTGGGTTGGCAAAGCTCCTCCATCGTTCGGAGATCGGGAGCTTGATTTTGTGGACCATGTACTTAGACTTGAGGTCCGTTCCCTTGGTTTCCAGCCATGGTGG
The DNA here is from genome assembly GCA_019973895.1 of Chrysanthemum seticuspe. Classification (NCBI taxonomy): domain Eukaryota; kingdom Viridiplantae; phylum Streptophyta; class Magnoliopsida; order Asterales; family Asteraceae; genus Chrysanthemum; species Chrysanthemum seticuspe. Next base: position 66,794,301 of record BPTQ01000009.1, read on the forward strand.
GTTGTTCAACGGTACGTATCTCGGGTACGTTTGCTTGGTTACGGTTACGAGCTTGCGAACGAGTGCGCATGCACTTCTGAAAACAACACTTTCAATTAAAACAAGACCGAGGCAAAACACAGTGAACTTAAACCAATAATCCCACGTGAAATGATCACTTCTATAAGTAAAACGCACAAAGGAGCGGAGAGACTTTGTAGGTCAGCGCGAAGCTTATTAAAAACCCGTCTCTTTTCAGCCGCAATTTAATGTCAGGCCGTCCTTATACCCCTCACACAGTTTGTTAAACCGATAAAAGTAAACCAAAACACGAGCGACACAAAGGCAAGTTTTAAATCTTTAGTTCGGGAACTTATAATGATAACACCTCAGTTGAGAATGTTATATTGATTGTGTCTTCTATTTATTTAAAACAACAAGGAAAATCTTTTTGTATTTTTAATCTTTTACATATATATACAAAGAAAAGAAAAATATTTTTGTATTTTTGTAACCAAAAATTTGATTCGTGTAAAGTGAGTGGTGAAAACAAACACAATATCAACGTATATCAAAATAACCGTAAAACCCGACAAATCAACCTTTTAGGAAAAAGGTTAACGTGCCAAACCTCACGGGTGTGATAAAAGTGATACCGGGAAAGTGATTTCCCGGGTCGTGTCCCAACGAGGTGTGAATGGAAGGATTCGTTGAGTTTCGTGATTTGAACTTGAATTGGTTTAATGATTTTTGGATTAGAATTACGTTTCTACAAATTAATTAATGGGAAAGTAATTAAGGAAAGGGAACCCTAATATACTAAAAATAAACTATCACTAAGCCTAAGGAATGATAAAACGAAGCTACACTAAGTCCTAGGGTGCAAAAACGTAAAAACGTAAAAACGTAAAAACCGGCAAACAACCCGAGCCATAAACGTAAAAATTTTGCAATTTAAGGGCTACGGGTGTGAAATCAATTTTCCTACGTTCTATTTGACTAAAAATAATTTTAGAAAAAGACCGGGTATTTTTTTGACTTTTAAATTAATTTTTATGAATTAAAAGCTATTAAACACTAATTAAATGATTAAAAATATTAGACTAATTTTGAAAAATCTGAAAAATTCACAGAAACTACTTTGATCTATGCTGGACCTAGGAAAAATAAGAAAACCTGGTATTGTTTAGGGAAATAAGCAGTGAATAAGCTCGAAAGAGCTTATAGGTAAAACTGACTTAAGGGTTAAATGGTTTGTTTGTGTAAAATCCAACGAGACAAGTCCCAAGGGCGCGTTGGTTGAGGTGTTGTGCATGAGCTGGATGGCGTGGGTTCGAGTCCCAGCTATGCCAGTTTTTTGCAAAACATTTTTTTTTTTAGATTTTTCTTTTTGGAAACTAAAGTACCAACAAAAATAAGACTTTCACTAAAACTGAAACTTGGAAAAAGCTTGAGATAAGCTGGAAACAGCTTATTCCTCAACTGGTTTGGACAAGTTTTTTGGACAGATTTTAAACAAGCACCTCTTAGCAAAACTTTAAGCAAAATGGAGCATGAAAAGCAGTTTCAACTGATGGTTAAGCTAACAAGATGACTAACAGACCAAATCATACATAAATAAGCTAACATTAAGCAATAATCTATGGGAAAAACAGTTGACTTTAGGAAATTAACTAAAAAATCTTAAAACTAAGAAGAGTGGGGATAAGCACTAAGTTTGTTTTAATAAGCACTAGGGGAAGTCTAATAAGCTAATCCTAAGCTAAGCTATCCTAACAGCACTAAAGCAAACCTAATAATCAATAGGAATCCTAAATAAGCTACTTAACTCTACTGATAAGCTAATTAAAGAATGACGAAAAAGGACCTGTGGTGCAGCAGGCTGCAACAGCCAAGGGGGACCTGTTTTAAGCTTATTTGAGAGCTGAAAAGTGGGCTTCCAAAGCTAAGACAAGCTACAACAGTGGAGTTAGGATAATGGAGATTCACAAAAAGCTGATTGGTGGTCAAGAAAGAGCTAATTACAGCTTAAAAATAAGCTGATAACAGCTTGGTTTGGCCAATATTTTACTGATGCAGAACACAAAAAGGTAGACAAATGATGGATTTCAATGTTCAATTTGACTAAGCTAGAGATAATTGAGATGCATACAACTGAAACAAAATGAAGTTATGGACAAAAGGATTTGAGAAAAACCAAATTTACCCACTTAAGACACCAATGAAGCTAAGAAAAATGCCCAAGTACAGCAGCTTCAGCTGCTGTCCTTTACAGTTAATAAAGACAGAAAACACCCTTTTTTTTTCAACTTGATTTCCACAGAACTTTTTCAAACTGGACTTAAACTTGTAAAAACTGATTAATGAGCTAAACTAAGTTTGACCTTAAAAGTCAAACGGGTAAAAAAGTAAATTTATGACCATTTAAGGGCTTGACCCAAACAACCCTTTAAGGGATACAATACTTAAACTGGTTTAAAAAAAATGGAATTTGGTTTCACTTGATGAGAACTGAATTTAGAACTAAAAAGAACACTTATAGAATGCAATTAAACTTATCACGACCAATAAGCAGTTAAGTATTATTGAGACAGAATTGAAAGAAAATTTTCATTAATAAAAGCAAAAACTACAACTGGAATTTTAAAAGAAAGAAACTAAAAAATAAAACTAAACTAGGGTGCCTTATCAATGTGGCTACAAGCTTAATTTATACTAAGTCACTAAGTCTTCCAAGTTCTCTTCTCTTGTGTTTCTTCTGTGAGATAAAGCAGGCCAAAGGCTCATTCTTGTGCTTCTTGAATTCATCCAAGCCATCCAATAAGTAGGTACACTTTGGGAGCAATCTGAGCCATCCATTGAGTTCTTTTGAAGCTGGGATTGGTGACTTGGCCATTGGAATGAGTTGGAAACATAAGTAGTGGGTTTGGGTTTTGGGAAAATCCGGGTAAAAGGGATTAAGGGAGAGTCAGGTTTTGGTGAAGGTGGGTAAAGAGAGGCAAAGGGGGTTGAGTGTTTGGGAAGCAGAGAAAGAGGAGAGTAGGTTTTGTGGGGAGTGGTAAAAGGGTGATGTTGGTTCTGGGTTTCAGAGAAAGGGGAAAGGAGGAGGGAAACGTTTTTATTATTGGTGATGGAGGGGTCAAAATGGAAGGGAGGTCAAGTGGGGATGGGGGGTTCAATTGGTTTGGTATTATAATCACAAGGACCATATTTGCCATTCCATAAAACTAGAGGGACTGAAACTACACTTTTCCAAAATTTATCAAAAGGACCTATTATGACAAGTTTAATTTTCCCAAGGACCAAAAATAAGAATTTTCAAATTAAAAATGTCCTGGGGTAATTTCTGTCAATCTTTGAAATTTCAGGGACTAAAGTTGCCATTTTTGCAAAATTGAATTTTATAAGGCTAATTTTGACAACTTGAAAATCCCTGAGGGCCTTTTATGAAAAATTAACTTGTTTTGAATAACCAGGGACTAGATTTGACAATTTATGCATAAAATACAGTCTAAATATTTTTTCTGTCTTTTTGAGACTTTTCAAAGTGTTTTTGACTGTTTTTGCAGTGTAGAAGGAATAAAAATGATGAGTATTTACACACTCATCAGTTACACAATGATCTCTCCATCATTTCTCAAAACATCGTGAGTTACACAATGGTCTAATTTACTTCTCAGACATTGTAGGTTATACAAAGTCTCTAGAAATTATCTTATAAACTTTATATGATATTGTTTTACATGAAACCCGTCACAATCTATCAATTTCCCTAATGGAAATACAAGAAATGGAATTTCTAAAGGACAAACTGATTCATCATCTACAAAAGCTGAAGTTCAGCAACTTTCTCTATATTCATCAAAGTCCTATTTTGAAACCTTCATTGTTAAAATTCGTGATTCTAGCCTGTTAGGAATTAGAAATTCCAGGTATTAAAGAGTCGGTCAGCTCAAGTATATGTAATCGTTAGAAAGCTCGTAGTCGTAGTTATTTTAAGTTAAGTAGTATTTAGTTAAGTAACACCATGGAGGACGGACGGGTCTTTACCCACTGTATGCCTGATCCACAGCCCGTTGTGTGGCGTTTTATGTAAGACTATAAATACTCTCTACCTCCCAAGGTAGAGAGTTGGAGCTCATAATAATATTTCTTCTTTCTCTCACTAAAGTTCCCAACCTCTAACTTTCTCTCTCTAAAAACTCTTGTACGCCTACTTTGTGTTATGGTTTGATGTGTATGTGAAATCCAATATCTTACAATTGGTATCAAGAGCCATGGTTTGATCATCTCTTACATATCTTTGGATTTCTAGTGGTTTTTAGGTGGTTTTAGAGTTTGAAAAAGTTTAGTGGTTTTTGCATCATTTGGGTGATTTCTAGTGTTAAAGTTTGAATTTTGATAGTAATTTTGTGTTCAGGATCATCATAAGTGTTTAGGTTTTGATTTGGTAAGCTTGAATCATCGTGGTTGGGTTGTTTTTGGATTGAAAATTGGTGTTTTGAGATTTTCTTGCTAGCGACTTGAGCCACGGATTGTTATTCTTGGTAGCGACTTGCTTTGTAAGTTGGTAGCGAGTTGCAGTTTAAGTGGTAGCGACTTGGTCCTAGCGACTTGTCTTTTGAGACAAGCCGACAAATAGTACAAGTTAGTGGATTCTCCACTACGGCTAGCGACTTAGTGAGGTTAGCGACTTGCTTCAGAAAGTGTTAGCGAGTTGCAGTGCAAATTGTTAGTGACTTAGTATTCTTAGCGACTTGGACCTTAGCGAGTTGCTGTTTAGCGACTTGACTGTGTAGCGACTTGGTGCTTAGCGATTTGGTGATTTAGCGAGTTGCTCTTTAGCGACTTGACTGTGTAGCGACTTGGTGCTTAGCGATTTGGTGATTTAGCGAGTTGCTACTTAGCGACTTGGTGCTTAGCGATTTGGTGATTTAGCAAGTTGCTACTTAGCGACTTGGTGCTTAGCGACTTGGTTCAAGGGTTATAGCGACTTGGTTGATTTTTACGAAGAAGAGGTTTGACCAAAGTTGACTTTTTACATCAAAACTTCAAACGGCCATAACTTTTGATCCGTAACTCTGTTTTTAGCGAAATACCTGTCAAAACGACCGAAACAGCCTGAATATTGTGAGGTTTCACACAATGTCGTGAAACGAATTTTTCGAGGCCCAAATCCTCTCCGAAAGGAAGTTATTGAGCTTTTAAGTTTTTAGACCTAAATTTCTCCATAAAATCGTGCAACAACCAACCCAAATCACAACCAAACAACATCTCTGCTTATCCCACAAACAATCATAAGACCTAACACACAATTGTCTATCATTGTGTCGATCCATCAGTTATCTTAACACATTCCATTGGTCATTTCTTAACGGTTTGGTCTTGATTTTAGTAAAATCCCGCGAAAGATTCTATTTCTCGGTTTAAATTATAGACTTGCAAAATCCCGTGCATTCTACCACATCATGTCTTACTCTACTGACCCAGTGATTTCAGAAGTGCTTAAATTGTATGATGTTGTGGACAACAATGATAATGAATGCTACACTGAACGATTAAAGATGCTTGAATTAATCAATGAGAATGTGAGATCTTCGTGTTCAGAGTCTGAAGAAAGAGAATTGCACCTGTTTAGACTACAAAATGCCATGCAAAAGGAAAGTAGCATTGAACCTTATCATCTACTTCACTCACACCTCATGTTACTCACACCGATAAGAATGGAACGAACATGCATTGCCATTTTCCGTCAAGACTTATCCACATTAACGGGAACGTTACTATTGAAATTAGAACAATTAGAACAACAACTTGATAAAGAAAAGGTTTAAAAGGGTAGTTCCAGTGCTGCACTTCAAGTGATCCACAACCAATTTCAGTCATTCTTAAGTAGGGAATTCACATCAGATTATGATCAAGACATGAGTGAAGTGTCTTTCAAGAAACACACTGGAATGGAAATTAGTGTGTTCATAGAGACACTTATCCATCTCATGGATAATGTGGAGAAGTATATTGAGGAAGTTACTCAGACAGATGAAAAAGTGGATGAGTGTCTGGTGCAGTTGAGAGATTGTTGTGATAAGTTGGGTAATGTATCTGTTGAAGAATCGGGTGTTGCTGAATGCAGAATGTCTGATACAACAAATAATGATGAGTCGGGTAAAACACCAGATGATGGATCAGTTGGCACTGAATACAGAGGCTCAGATATTGATAAGCTTGACACATCCAGTGGTCCAGTGACTCTTGTTACACATGATGTGGATGCAGATATCAGACCAGAAATTGAGCAGGTGTTATGTAATGAGGTACCCTTTACTGTTCAACATAGTGCATCTGCTAAAGTACTTAAACAAACTGATCATGATGCTGAACATGACTTTCATAAATGTTCTGTTACTGTGGCTGAGTATGAGATTAAGTGTTTCAAAACAAAAGATATGGTTGATAAGAAGGCTTTTGATGAACTTTCAAACAAATTCTCAAATCTTGAAAAACATTGCATTTCACTTGAAATCGCGATTCAGAGTAAAGAAGAAAGTTTTCAACTTAACAAACCATGTAAAAAACCGGAACTTCCTGAATTCCGTGAACTTTTTGAAATTAACACTTTGAAAGCTCAGCTTAAAGACAAACAGTCAACCATTTACAATCTGAAGAAACATATTTCTGTCTTGAATGAGAAAAGTAATTTAGTCATGAATACACAAGACATTGATGCTATTATAACAAGAAATAATGAACTGTCAATTTATGTGACTAAATTACTAAAGGAAAATGAGTCTTTGAGAAAGCATCATATAGAACTAAGTGACTCTGTCAAAGAAGCTAGAACTAAGTCAATGGAAAAAACAAACTCTTTGATAGAAAAAATTGATGAACTCAAAGCTCAACTTCAGGATAAGAATTTCGCTATTGTTGCCTTAAAAAATGAGCTTAGGAAAACTGTAGGGAAAAGTGTGAGCACTAAGTTTACAAAACCATCAACCTTGGGGAAACCAGTTTCTCAACCCATTAGAAACCGGTCTGTTGTTAGGCAGCCTACTGCGTTTATATCCGAAAGGCTAAAATTTTCAAAAACACGGTTTGCCTCCCAAGTTGATGAGATACAAGTTTTGTCAAAACCAGTCACTTCACCTGTGTTACCTAAGAGTCATGCTTCTAGTTCCTCTAAACCTCAACATGCAGCTACTTTTACTCCCAGCACCTCTAGGATTAGTTCGAAAACAGTGTCAAAACCAAGCATTAAAACCCAGAATTCATATGATATGAATGACTTGTGGAAGAACTATTATCTAGAAGAAGCTAGGAAAAAGGCACAGATTCGAAAAGACGGAATTTTAGGTGCAAGACCTAGGGTGATGAATTCTACGAGATTTCAAAGAACTGCTAGTAGTTGTAAACCACTACCTAGGAACACTCAAAAGACTATGGATTGGCGTACATCTAAGAGTAGTTACGTGCATAAGAATGCTAAGCATGTAGAAAACAAAACTAGAAATTCTGAGTCTTTTCCACATAAGAAACATTTTCCTAATTCACATGCCAAGGTACAATCCACTAAGACTACTAATGTGACTAAGGTTCAACATGTTATGAAGCAAAACAAACCAAAAACTTTGCCTAGATGGATACCAACTGCTAAATCTTTGGAAACTAGGAACAAGGATAAGTCTTCCACTATGCATAAGAAGCATTACAATTCTAGACCTTGCCATAAGTGGATACCGTCTGGTAGAATGTTTAAGGATGCTGGACTTAGGTGGATTCCTACCGGAAAGCTGTTTTCTGATGACAAAATCAAGGTTGACCGTGAACCTCCAAACGGTTTGGATACTAATGTCACTAACCAATATATATGCAATCAAGCTTGTAATGTTAGTGCAGGTAGTCCTTACTCAGTTGCATATACTTCGATCCTTCAATACATGGACTGGTTTAAAGTATGGATAACACAAGGATTGATATCTCATAATTCACGGGTTCAAGTAACTCAACCTTGATATTCAACCGGCTATGACGTATGAACTCAACAGTTCATGCCTCGTACTTTAAAGAAAAGAAAAGTGTACGTTTCAGTGCGCTTTATCTTCCGAAAAAGAGAAATCTTCTTATGACGTCTGTTCACATCAGTTCAGGCCTCGTTCTTCAACACTATGGCGTCTGCAGATAACACTTCAGGCCCCGTTCCTCAGAGAAAAGAAAAGTGTACGCTCTTATGTGCGCTTTATCTTCAGCTAATGAGAAATTCTCTCGTGAATGGCCATACTCATCTACATTCTTCATCAACAAGCTTCATGTTTTTCCACGCTCATTCAGTCATCAAGTGGATCTACGTTCATTGGTGTATACTCTTAATGGTTATACGACTTAATTTTTGATGATGATGAGTGTATATTCTTTTTGATGAAGAGTGAATATACTAAGGATAACTGGGATTCATTGTTTTGATTTTTGATGACTCTCCTCCAACGCCTAATGCTTCTCTTACTAAGGATAAATGGGAATCAATGTTTGGGATTCATTGTTTTTCAAAGATATGTTTGATGAGTACTTTCAACCTCTGACGAATGTTGATCATCCAGCTTCTGAAGCTCATGCTCCGGTTTCTATTGACTCAACTGGTTCACCATCTAAGAAGTACTTCTTGGAATTCTCAAGAAACCTTATCTCCAGTTATTTCACAAGGCGTTTATAATGACTATCATGATATTGTAAGTTGCACTATTGAATAATGATCCGCTCTTTGGTATTCCTGTGCCAAATCTTCACGGATTGTTGTTCATGGATAATGATTCGCTCTTTGGTATTCCTTTGCCAAATCTTTACGGATTATTGTTCCTCTCATTGTGTACGCTATAAATCAACCACATGAACATTAAGGAAAATGACTACCTCATTCGCTCGAAGACATTTGTGGTGAATCTTCCAGATCAGTCTCTACATGTATACCTTTTGGAAGAATGCATTAATGTCGAGAAATCATTTGTTCCGGTTCATTCAATGGATTGACGTACATCCGGTTGTACGTTTATTCACGTGTTGGGCATTTGACACAAGCTGATTACTTCGGAGTTAATCAATTATTACTTATTTGAGATTGAAGTTAAATTTCAAAGGCGTGTTCTTATTTGATAACTTGCTCGGGTCTAAGAATTTTAAGTTGAAGACTTGGTTTATCAAGTTACCAGCTGTCGGGATGGATGGTTGAAGATCTGGTTAACTATCACTTTAAGGAGTTACATAGTTTTACTCAGTGACACACGAAAATGACGTTGTGGATAATCGCAAGAGGTGTTAAAGTCTCATACTTTGGTTGAGTATTGAGTACTTAGAGATTTGCTTGAAGCATAAATTCTCGACACTGTTCTTCCAACATTAGTGCAAGCTTAAGATGCAAATGCAGGGAATTCTTCTTCAGTTTCAAGTTTGGTATATCAGGTTTTCTTCATCAGTGGTCACTTCAAATTGTCTCCATATGGGTTGATAAAGACAGTCAGAGAGAGTTTCTATCGCAGTGGTCCTATGGCTCCTGGACAATCCAGTTCTGGACCCTCACTTCAAAACAGTCCCATTGGCTCATCCCTTGTACCAAATTCTTCTCCAGCAACTCCATATGTACCTCCATCTGAAGATGATTTAAAGAAATTGTTTGATCCTATGTTTGATGAACTTTATGAGCCAAGTACTAATGAGGTATCGATTCCTACAACAGAGGCTGCTCACATTCCTGTGATTGAAGTCAAACCTTCAGTCTCAATATCATTAAGTCAAGAAGCGCCTGCTGCTGATCCTTCAGTCTCATCAACAAATCATCATTCTTCAAATGTACATCATGGAACTGTTTCTGGCATCAATGATGAAGTTAATCCCTTTGCTACTCCTGAAGATGCTCCATTTGAAAACATATTTGCTCCCAAATCTTCATCAGAACCATCTTCTTCAGGAGACATCGACTCTGCTACTTCAGTCCCTCAACAACTACCACCTGAACACCTCAGAAAATGGACTCACGATCATCCATTAGACAACATCATTGGAAATCCTTCTTGTCCGGTATCCACTCGTAAACAGCTTGCTACTGATGCCTTATGGTGCTTCTTTAACTCTGTACTCTCAAAGATCGAACCTAAAGATGTTAAAACAGCTATGAATGAAGATAGCTGGTTCAATGCCATGCAAGATGAAATTCATGAGTTTGATCGATTAGATGTATGGGAATTAGTACCAGCTCCAGATTGTGCTATGATCATTGCTCTTAAGTGGATCTTCAAAGTAAAGCTTGATGAGCATGGTGATGTTTTGAAAAATAAGGCTAGGTTAGTGGCTAAAGGTTATCGTCAAGAAGAAGGTATAGACTTTGAGGAATCTTTTGCTCCAGTTGCTCGAATCGAGGCAATCAGAATCTTTTTGGCTAATGCTGCTAGTAAGAACATGGTAGTCTATCAGATGGATGTGAAGACGGCATTTCTGAACGGAGATCTTAAAGAAGTCGTCTACGTCAGCCAACCTGAAGGATTTGTGAATCAAGAGCATCCTACTCACGTTTATCGTTTGAAGAAGGCTCTTTACGGTTTAAAGCAAGCTCCAAGAGCATGGTATGATACACTGTCAAAGTTTCTTCTATCTACCGGATTTAGCAAAGGAGCAGTTGATCCTACTTTGTTCACCAGAAAGTCAGGCAAACACTTAATTCACGTTCAAATTTATGTTGATGATGTTATTTTTGCCTCGACCGACCCAATGGAATGTGATCGTTTTTCTAATGAAATGGGATCAAAATTTCAAATGTCAATGATGGGACAAATGTCATTTTTCTTGGGATTACAAATTTCACAAAGTCCCGGAGGCATTTTCATAAATCAATCTAAATATGCAAATGAGATTTTAAAGAAATTTGGATTTGATTCTAGTGACCCTGTTGACACTCCCATGATTGAACGAACCAAGCTGGATGAGGACCACTCAGGGATCATGGTAGATCAAACGAAATATCGTAGTATGATTGGATCCCTGATGTACCTCACAGCTAGTAGACCAGACATCTTGTTCGCTGTGTGCATGTGTGCTAGATATCAGTCTAAGCCTACTAAAAAGCACCTTGAAGCGGTTAAACGGGTCTTTCGGTATCTCCAAGGAACCATCAATATGGGACTATGGTACCCGAAGGACAAGGTATGTCACTAACGGCCTATGCAGATGCTGATCATGCAGGTTGTCAAGATACACGTCGAAGTACGTCTGGAGGTGCTCAGTTTTTGGGTGATAAGCTTGTGAGCTGGTCTTCAAAGAAGCAAATGAGTACTTCTATTTCCTCTACAGAGGCTGAATATATAGCCATGTCATCTTGTTGTGCTCAAATCTTATGGATGAGATCTCAATTATCTGACTATGGCTTTGAATTCAACAAAATCCCTCTGTACTGTGATAATAAAAGTGCTATTGCTCTCTCATGCAACAACGTTGAACACTCAAGAGCAAAGCATATCGACATTCGACATCATTTCATCAGGGAACAAGTGGAAAAAGGTGTGGTGGAACTCTATTTTGTGAGGTCAGAATATCAGTTAGCAGACATCTTCACCAAAGCTCTTCCAAGAGAACGTTTTGAGTTTATTCTTCCACGTCTTGGCTTGAAAAGCCTTCAACCAGAAACACTCAAACGTCTTCAGGAGGAAGACGAGGAGTAAATGTCTATCTTCATCTATCTCTTGTATATATCTATTCGAAAAAAGAAAAAAAAATTGTCAATTTGTTATGCTTTTTCTCGGTTCGAAAATATCTACGGTCTTTGTGCTGTCATTCAAAGAATGACACGGGACTTTAGATGTTGTTCGAATTCTTAAAAAAAAAAAAAAAATTAAAAAATCAAAAAATTATTTTTTGGGAGAAAGAGAAACAATGGTTTATTGTCATTTCAGGCAGTAACCCGCTTTTTAAAGAAAGAACAGAGCCATACTTTATCATGTTTTCAAAATTCCGTGCTCTGATTCTATAAACCTTTATCTGATGAAAACTAACTATGTTGAAAAATAACTCGGACTCTATTTTTGATAATCATCGGGACTTATTTGTCAAAATATCAATCTCAATCAACAACCTATGTCATTGATTGAGGGGGAGAATGATTTCAATTAAATTAAAAAGTTATTTGGCATTAAATTGTTTTCAAAAGATATTCATGCATGTTTTACCAATGGAGTTTAAAGTCTTTAAATCCGATCCTTATCAGTTAAAACGCTTTCATAATCAAGTCACAATTCCCCTTAAAAGCTTTCAAAATCAATTTAAATCAATAAGAGATCACAAATCTCAAATGATTTGATAATTGTGATCGGGGGAGAATGTGTGATTTAAACTGGATTTAAACTGATAATTCGGTAAATGGTTTTATAAGGATGTACATGCTATCCTTCCCACATGTGACAAACGATTTCAAATTTTCCATGCACATGTTGAGGGGGAGCATCCATCTTAAACCTATGATTTAAAACGTGATCACTTATCTCAATGTGCAGGTTCCCTCTAGTATGTGCAAAACTCTTTTCAAATCTAGAAGCACATATTGAGGGGGAGCAAAATCACGAAAATCTCATCCTTCCCCAAAATGTTTTATCTACTTGATTCGTTTTGGGAAATGATGTTGATATCTTTTAGAAAATGGTAATCAAAGAAGTTAATTCTTCCTCTTGCCTCCGTGTGCAAAACGATTTCAAACATTTGATGCACATGTTGAGGGGGAGTACTTGTTCTAAAAATGTCAACAACAATTCAGGTACAAAATATTTTGATAATATATCACAAGTATCTGGATTGATTTTCAAATGGTTTTTCAATTGGTTCCAATGGCAGATGAACAATACCAAATAGACCGACCAACGTTACTTTATGTACGGTGATATAAGGATGATAAGGTTAGGTATGTGTTCCCATGATCCGCCAGAACCGGAAGGATCTCCCCAGGGACTATCCACTAGTTAGTGTAGAGTTCTTAGGTATGATGATAAAAGGAGAAAAATGAGATATGGGAAGAGTGCGGACTGAGACTGAGCTAGTACTGGAATAAACCCAACAAGGTTCTAGCTATGAAGTCTCGGTAAGCACTGAAGGGGTTAAAGAATTAAAAAGAATTGAATGAGAAAAGGGTGAAAACAAATAGCCCTCCATATATTCAACCTTAGGGCAGAAACCGGGTTCAATTCATATGCTACTGGTGGTAACATCGGTATTGAAGACAAGACGTCATGGACCCAGTGACGCACTGCACTTCAACTTTCCAAACCACTCAAGTTCCTCTTAAAAGGACTTGTTTCATTCTCACAGGGAACCGACGTTATCTATCGACTTTCTCTTAGATATTGTAGATATTGAAGAAGGAGACCCTCTCCCTAGTCTCCGGCACAGGATCCAAATATGCACAAATTGAGTCTAGAGCCACGAGATCATCAATAAATCTCATTAGGACACTTTCAATGAAGACTCTCTGTGTTGGGATATGAAAGTGCTGAAGATATCAAAGTACTGAAGATATGAAAGTACTGTAAGCTGCAAAGAACTGGAAGAAGTCAAATAGTCAAAGTACTGCTAAAGACAGAGTCAAAGTACTGCAAGATAAAGTCAAAGTACTGCTAGAACAAAAGAACTGTTATATTCGTTTATGGAAAGTATTGTATTCCATGTTTAGATTACTTGTCGTACAAGGTTATCAATTGTAAACCGACTAGGATATCCTTGAGCCTATAAAAGGACTCCTAGATTGGCATTAGATGTACGATTTCAAAAAAAGAGTTTTAGAGTTTACGAATTAGTATTTTAGAGAAAAGTTCGATTATCTTAGAGTTGTATTAGAGTATCTGCATAATAAGCAGATTTAGAGTTTATAATAAAGTTTTTCTTCTTAGCTTTGTTAAGTAAATTCCGCGTACTTGATAAAGATTGCTCAGTGTTTCTTTGTTAATAACTTAGGATTTATCCGAGGTTATTAAACCTTAACAAGCTAGTTAAGTTAGTTTGACTAAAGTATATCGATCCAACAGGGTCATTTAAGCCCTTAATCGCCCACTTTTATATCCGTTACTGCTTAATTTAATTCCTTTTCACTTTTTAGGTCTCTTGGAAGCAAAATGCTAGAATGATTCATTTTTGGACGAAAAGGAGTGAATATATGAAGAAAATGGCTAAGTCAAGATCAAGACACTTAAGCTACTGGAATTACACCTGACGGCGTCCCAAACAAAGGGCGACGCCGTCCCTATTTTGTGACGACTCAGGAGAGAATTTTCTATTTTGCACCATATGGCGTCAGGATTTGAAGAGTAAGGGCGTCACGAAGACTTTTCTTCTCAGACAGCCTAGATCCAGATTTAGACGACGTCACAGCTAAAGACTGACGACGTCACAACCACAACCTTACACCGTCCCAGTGATGACTTGGCCAAGAGGAAACCCTAATGGCGGCGATC
>BPTQ01000009.1:66808847-66890495 GCA_019973895.1 Chrysanthemum seticuspe
CGAGATTTCAAGGCACTACTAGTAGTTATATGAAGAAGAATGCTAAGCATGTAGAAAATGAACCTAGAATTTCTGAGTCTTTTCCGAATAAGAAACATTTTCCTAATTCACATACTAAGGTACAATCCACTAAGGCTACTAACATGGCTAAGGTTCAACATGTTATGAAGCAAAACAAACCTAAAACTTCACCTAGATGGATCCCAACTGCTAAATCTTTGGAAACTAGGAATAAGGATAAGTCTTCCACTATGCATAAGAAGCCTAACAATCCTAGACCTTGCCATAAGTGGATTCCGTCTGGTAAAATGTTTAAGGATGTTGGACTTAGGTGGATGCCTACCAGAAAGCTGTTTTCTGATGACAAAATCAAGGTTGACCGTGAAACCCCAAATGGTTTGGATACTAATGTCACTAACCAATATATATGCAATCAAGCTTGTAATGTTAGTGCAGGTAGTCCTTACTCAGTTGCAGATACTTCGATCCTTCAATACATGGATTGGTTTAAAGTATGGATAACACAAGGATTGATATCTCATAACTCACGGGTTCAAGTAACTCAATCTTGATATTATTTCGGCTATGACGCCTGTTCACATCAGTTCAGGCCTCGTTCTTCATCTCTATGACGTCTGTTCAAATCAGTTCAGGCCTCGTACTTCATCATAATGGCGTTTGTAGATAACACTTCAGGCCCCGTTTCTCAAAAAAAAGAAAGGTGTACGCTTCAGTGCGCTTTATCTTCAGAAGAAGAGAAATCTTCTAGTTTAAATGACCATTCTCATCAACATGCTTCATACTTTTTCCATGCGCTTTCAGTCATCAAGTGAACCGGACTACTGTTGATGGTTCTCTTATTCCACTTGCTTAATATAATGAAAATGGCGACATCATGTGCTAATTTTGCGGTGAAGAAGTGTGAATAGAATACATTTGGATGATAATCACTTGTTTAATCAAGAATGGCATCTCCATATGCAATTCTTGAGGGGGAGAAGAAGTGTGAATTTTTTGCATGATTGATTGATATTTGAGAATAAATGGTCAAACGGCTCCAAACTCATGTAAGAACCGAGCTTCTTCTTATCGGATCATCTTTACATGGAGTTTCTTCTAAGAGCCGTTGGTTGACATCTTCACTCGGATTGATGAGTTTATCGACAAAGTGCTTCCTGTTAATGCTTCACGTATACATCAACATGATGATTCCGAACAATCTCTCTGTTCTTGTTTGATGTGATGGGTAGTTTCGTGTTACCATCTTGTGTGTTCGTTGCGGCCTGATTACTGATTTCCTTGATAAACATCTTTCTGTTCTTGTTTGATTGGGAGGGATTTTAGTTAAGGGGATTTGCAAGATGTAAGTTAATTGGGATGCTTTTTGGTGGGATGCTTTTTTGGTGTGAGTTGAAGATGTTAACACTCTATTCCCCATTCGGACAATCTTGAAGAAGGTCGAGTCTACAGTCGGTTCTACATTTTCTGCTACATGTTAGAAGACTAAAGACGAGTTGCATTTAACGATCTAAAGACTTCTTCTTAATCCTGGCTGAGAAGAGCACTTGAAAATCTTCGTCAGTTTAGGGGAGAGCACTAATTGGGGGAGATTGAAAAACCAAATTTAATCCCCAATTAGACTTGCTCATATTCTTTAGCAATGATTCATTGTTTGATTTTTGATGACTCTCCTCCAACGCCTAATGCTTCACTTGCTAAGGATAACTGGGATTCATTGTTTGGGATTCATTGTTTTTCAAAGATATGTTTGATGAGTACTTCCAACCTCCGACGAATGGTGATCATCCAGCTTCTGAAGCTCATGCTCCGGTTTCTACTGACTCAACTGGTTCACCATCTAAGAAGTACTTCTCAGAATTCTCAAGAAACCTCATCTCCAGTTACTTCACAAGGCGTTGATAATGACTATCATGATATTGTAGTTGCACTACTGAATAATGATCCGCTCTTTGGTATTCCTTTGCCAAATCTTCACGGATTATTGTTCCTCTCATTGTGCATGCTATAAATCAACCACATGAACATTAAGGAAAATGACTACCTCATCTGCTAGAAGACATTTGTTTGGTAAATCTTCCAGATCAGCTTCTACATGTATACCTTAAGGAAGAATGCATCGATGTTGAGGAATCATTTGCTCCGGTTCATTCAGTGGGTCAATGTTCATCCGATTGTATGTTTATTCACGTGTTGGACATTTGAAACAAGTTGATTACTTCGAAGTTACTCATTTGTCACTTATTTGAGGTTGAAGTTGACATTCACAAAGGCGTGTTCTTATTTGATAACTTGCTCGGGCTTAAGAATTTGAGTTGAAGTCTTGGGTTATCTAGTTACCAGCAGTCGAGGTGGATGGTTGAAGACCTGGTTAACTATCACTATTAGGAGTTACTTTATTTTACTCAGTGTCACACGCATATGACGGTGTGGATAATCACAAGAGGTGTTAATGTCTCATACTTTGCTTGAGTAGTGAGTACTTAGAAATTTGCTTGAAGCATAAATTCTTGACACCGTTCTTCCATCATTAAGTGCAAGCTTAAGATACAAATGTGGAAAATTCTACTTCAGTTTCAAGTTTGGTATATCGGGTTTGCTTCATCACTGGTCACTTCAATTTGTCCACATATGGGTTGGTAAAGATAGTCAGGGAGAGTTTCCGTTGCAGTTGATTCTCACAGGATTCATTTGGGCTATTTGAGTTTTTCTCACAAGATTTCGAGTTTTTGGGTATATTATGTTTTGCTGAATCTGAGGTATCAAAACCAGCAAGGGGGAAGGAGACATATATCTAAAAGCACAACGAGTACACATGATGAACTTAACACTTCTACCTGATTGAAGTTATCCCGGAAAGACAATGGTCATAACCGTAGAGAAACTCAGTGTTTAACTCGTAGCATTTGGTGTATTATTCCAACTAATTGGGGGAAATGGTCTCTGGAGACTTTTGGTATGTGTTACTTTAGCGTTCAGTTAGAAGACATGTGAAAAGAATATTTGGTTCGTGAGATGATATTGCATATCGACATCTTCTATATGATTTATGATAAAGTGCTTCCGGTTAGTGCTTCATGTACACAATGTAATGATGATTCTGATGAGATCGCAACGATCAGGGGAGATATATGTGTACATCAGGGTCGGACAACAATTCACGTGATCGAGCTTAATCAGTTATTCTAGAGTTGACATCCGTAGAGGAGATCAGTGATTCAACCAGTAAGTGTGATGTTGTTGTCTCTACTCTGGTTGGGTACTTGTGTACATTATGGGCTGATTGGTTATATGGAATATAACTGGAATGCATTTAGTAAAATGAAGATGTTGATGTATTGTTACCCTGAATAAGACAACTGGTCAATCTCGAAGAGTAATGTAAACATCGGGGGCACACAACAGGTTCATGTGATCGGTCTTCATCAGCTATTCCGGATTTGATAACCACTAAGACGATCAATGTTTCAACTTGTTACTTTGGTGTTCTCATGTTCTTCGGGGTGCTGAGCTTCATTCAATGAGACCGTTTTTGTCCATTTCTAATTCTTGGAGAAATGGTCTTTGTTCTTAGTTTGTCAGTTTGGGGGGAAGCTACCAAAGTCTCACCTTCTGAAGGCTCAAGTTCTGACGACGATTCAAGAGCCTCAAAAGCTTTGGTGGTGAAAGTTTAAGAGATAATGACTTCTATCTTCTACAAAGTGCCAAACGATATCCTTATCTCGGTACTCGTATCATCATCTTCTTAAACTATTTCTCTATCTTTGTAAATATTTATCTAAAACCAAATACAAAAATATAAAACCAACAAAAGAAAATAGAAAAATATAAAATCAACAAAAACCCATAAAAATCAGAAAATTTTGAAAAAGACCAAAAATATTATTTTCTCAAGACATGTCTTCTGGTATCGATAACATTTACGGTCTTAGAAATGTCATTCAATAATGGCACGGGACTTTAGATGAAGTTCGAACAGAAGGTATAAATATTCTTTTCTATTCATGTCTTAAAAAAAAAAATAAAAAAAAAAATAAAAAAAATAAAAAAAAATTGGCTTGCAGTTACGTCAGACTGTGACCCGCGCCTTAACTGTGGCTTGCTATTATTTCAGATAGCAACCCGTTCTTCAAGAAAGGAAAGTGCTGCGCTAAATCAATTTTCAAATATTTCGTGCACTTATCCTAAAAACATAACAAGGAAAGCATGTCGTCAAAAGGACTGCTGTTCCTACACAAATGTTTTTCCGTCTAAAATTCTTCAGAAAAATATTTGTTGTGTTTTCAAAATGGTGGAAAATGAGTTGCTTGAAAATCTATCAGATTCAGAGTTTTTCGTTAAAATTGAAAAATCAATTAATGACTTCAGCGCTTTTAAACTTTTCATAAAATGAGTCATTGATTGAGGGGGAGAATGTTTTCAAATCTATATCATCTAACGAGCTTTCTTAATTATCCTAATATGCTTAATTAAAAATGATGTTAACCTATGTTGAAGGACTAGGTGCCTAGGATATGATTGCTAGGATTAGATGATTAGTGTTTGATAAACACATTATTCCCATACCTTATATTATCTGATTGATATGTTGGAGTGACTTTTATTAGTCGATTGATGTTTGGGTGATGTCGACCACCATATATCTGTATGTATGTTCACTAACGTATGCAGATATCATGGATATAAGAATGTTCCCGATCCGGATCCCACTAATGAAGATGATTGGATGCCGAAAAGAAAGGGTAACTATTTCTTGGGTTGACAAATGAAGAAACGGAGCTTAATTGGACTTCAATGGAGAGTTGGCATTAATGCAACGTAAGAGGTCTCACTGCATCAGCAGATGGTTTTCTTCTAAGTGATTGAAGAAACAGAGCTTAATTTGACCTCAGTTGGCATTCAAAATGCAACGTAAAAAGAAGTCTCACTGCATCTGCAGATGGTTTTTCTTCCAAACCCTATAGTAACAAAAACAGAAGCTTCTCATCCACCTAACGTATCTTTGTGCAGGGATAATAGTGATGATACCATTTTTTTCTAAAACTTTGTATAATATTGTTTTTGAAAATGGAAAAATATTGTTTTGAAAATAAATTGGACTAAAATTTGAAAATCACCGGACTTCTTTTTATCAAAACCTATGTCACTCAATTATCGACTTCAGTCATCGATTGAGGGGGAGAGTGATTTAAAATAAATTATTTTCAAACAATATTGCTTCATAAAAGTCCGGATTGTACAAAATAAGTGGTGAACTAAAGATTTAATGTTATGTCATGGTATGATTTTTTCTTTAGAATCAAGATCTTACAAAATGAAATTTTTTCTGTTCTTGTTTGATTGTGAAATTGTTTTATTTTACTTAAAGGTATCTTAAAACAATCATACCTGACACTAACAATCTTTAATGTCTTAAAATGGTCCTTATCTGTCATCTTTCAAAATTGAATCTTGCCACGTCTTTCCCTAAATTTTTCTAAATGATTTAAATCAGTTGGGATCACAAATCTCAAATGGTTTGATATTTCTGATAGGGGTAGAGATTGTGATTTAAATCTCAAATCTGTTTTAAATGGAATTGGTTTTAGTCCTTTAAAGGCACTCCTACCTCCATGTGCCAAACGATTTCAATATACATAATGCACATGTTGAGGAGGAGGATTTATCCAAAAACCAGATGAGTATTTAAACAAGGCCACATTTTCTCCCATGTTTTCTAAACCTAATTAAATCACTTGGGATCCAAAATCTCAAAGGGTTTGATAATTTTGATCGGGGGAGAATTTGTGATTTAATAATGAAATTTGATAAAAGGTGATCGTTTTGATTTAATTGTGCACGCTGCTCTCTCATATGTGCTAAACGCTTTCGAATCTTGAAGCACATATTGAGGGGGAGCAAATAAACTATCGAGGTACGAAAGCTTTTTAAAGTGATTTATAAATTACCTTGATTGAGTTTTCAAATGGTTTCTTAAATGGCTTTTGTAATCGTGGATGTGCTTCAAAAGAACTCTTGCCTCTATGTGATAAAAAAAAATGATTTCAAATATCATATGCACATATTGAGGGAGAGAATTTACCAAAGAAAATCAAATGGCTTTTTCTAAGGAAATTGTGATCAAGAAATTATTTCAAAGAACTCTTGCCTCCATGTGCTAAACAATTCAAAAATCATATGCACATGTTGAGGGGGAGCATTTCTAAATGATCGAAACTATTAAGGTACAAAATGCTTTGATCTCGTATCACAAGTACCTTGATTGTTTTTCCAAATGATTTTTCAATTGGTTTCAAGGAAGAATGAACTGTACCAAAAGGCCGACCATTTTACTTTATGTATGGATTTATAAGGATGGTGAGGTTAGGTATTAGTTCCCACGATCCGCCAGAACCGGAGGGATCTACCCAGGGACAATCCACTAGATAGTGTAGAGTCCTTAGGTATATTGAAAAAAAGGAGAAAAGTGAGAAATGGGAAGAGTGCGGACTGAGACTGAGCTAGTACTGGAATAAACCCAACAAGGTTCTAGTAATGAAGTCTCGGTAAGCACTGAAGGGGTTGAAGAATGAAAAAAGAAATGAATGAGAAAAGGGTGAAAAGAAATATCCCTCCATCAATTCAACCTTAGGGCAGATACCGGGTTCAATACATATGCTACTGGTGTTTACTAAAGTAACACTGGTATTGAAGACAAGACGTCATGGACCCAGTGACGCACTGCACTTCAACTTTCCAAACCACTCAAGTTCCTCTTATAAGGGCTTGTTTCATTCTCACAGGGAACCGACATAATCTATCGACTTTCTCTTAGAGATTGTTGATATTGAAGAAGGAGACCCTCTCCCTAGTCTCCGGCATTGGAACCAAATGTGCACTATTGAGTCTAGAGCCAAGAGATCATCCACAATATCTCATTAGGACACTAAATTAATGAAGACTTGCTGTTTCACACAATGTGGAAAGTAAGAATATATTAAGAGTCCTACGCATTATCCTTGTGGTATTGCCAGAACATCTGAGTGATATGTAAGTATTCACGATGAAGATGGAAATCCTTCTAGAGCCAACATCAAACAAGCTCTTGGTGGGTGACATGTGAGATCTTTCTAAAAGATCAAACTTGTGACAACTGGATAGAAACGATG
The DNA here is from genome assembly GCA_019973895.1 of Chrysanthemum seticuspe. Lineage (NCBI taxonomy): Eukaryota > Viridiplantae > Streptophyta > Magnoliopsida > Asterales > Asteraceae > Chrysanthemum > Chrysanthemum seticuspe. The sequence continues at coordinate 66,816,014 of BPTQ01000009.1, forward strand.
GGGCGATTCACTCGTGAATCAACCTTGGTCCAGGAATGGAATTGACGAATACTTTTGGAAAAACCGTTCGATGTGCAAATCTTCTTTTCTCTAGCACATCGAATGTGTATTTATGTTTTCAAACACAAAAAAGTATCTCTGATTGAAAAAATACTTTTGGAAAAACCATTCGATGTGCGAATCTTTTCTTTTATCTAGCACATTGAATGTGTACTCTTTTCAAATATAAAAAGTATTTATGATTGAAAATTGATCTTTCTCATAAAACCTTTGTCGTATTGCAAAACTCTTTCTTCTAAACAATACGCGATTGTTTTTCAAATCATTTTTCATCAATCAGTGAATCTCAATTCGCTGGTTCACTCACTCCGTGTTGTCTTCTTTGAGACGTTCCGGTTTGAGAACAGTTAGAACAGCTGCGAAACCCTGTCAAGGAGATTCATCGGAATTATACCTGATCACAGGCAGTACTTGTACTGATCAACGGGGAACCGTGGGCCGTGTACCTCAATTCAACGAAAGTGATCAAAGACACTTTCGTGTGTTTTATTGCTAACTGTTGTTTGCAGGTACATTTGGACGGTTGCAGCTGATCAGAATTGAGAAGTCAATCCAAAGCCGCATGCTCACAGCATCCACACTTAATTGAAGAAATCATGACTGGTGCATATCTACATAACCTGGTTATGATATTTTTATACTATGCTTTTGCTACGCTGCTGCAAATATCATGAACCAGTAAAGCTTTCGCTACTCTGATGGAAATATGTCATGATTCAAAAGTGTGAGCATGTCGGTCCGAAAGTCACAACTTCACATGATGGCAACGCAATAAAGGGTGATCCAAAGATTTACTGTGGTTGATGATCTCAATGAAAGCTCGAAGATCATCAAAGATGTGGATCAGTTCAAAAACCTCCACTTAAAGTACAATGTTATCGGACTTTATAGAATCACTGCTAAAGCACAAAGAATGCGGAAATTGAAGAATTTGAAGTCTACGAGCTCAAGACTAAAGATAAAGATAGAATGCTAGGATACAAAATGTATTTCATGGGGTGACCTCCCTTAGGGGGAGATTGTTAGGAATTAGAAAATTCCACGTTGAAGTATCGGTCACCCCAACTCTAGTCTAGCATATGGTAGCTCGTAGACATTACGTTATTTATTAGTTAGTTAGTTAGTTTGAGCAACACCGTGGAGGACGGATGGGTCTTTACCCATTGTATGCCTGATCCACAGTCCGAAGGAGGACGTTTATTATGTAACTATAAATACCCTCTACCTCCCAAGGTAGAGGGTTGGACCTTTCAATCTAATATTCTTTCTTTTGTTACTTTCTCTCTCTAGAAAGGCTCCCACACTACTTTCTCTCTCTAAATTACTTCATCTCATTCGAACCATACTTTGATTTGTTATGTGTTTATGAAATCCAATATCTAACAGTACCAAAACTTTTCTAATCACACAACCAGCCACCCCTTTGGTGATCTCAATCTTTTATTAAAACAATAAACACAAGTGACAAGTCCTCAAATGAGTGTTTGCCTACAAAAACAAAGAAAGATTGATAGTCCCCCTGCTGGGTGCTATCAGATAGAATACAAGTACTCATACTACACAAGAGCCTAACCAAACTATACCAACAGTCAAGATCAAGATGATCTTGACAGATACAATAAAACAAACTGTAAAACTAACAAACTAGATCTTCAGATCTTGTATAAACCAAGAGAGAGAAAACCAGTCGTGAGTGATAATAGAAAGAATAAAAGTGATGAAACCCTAGCTGCACCAATCCTTATGTACAATCATTTTACATTTTCAACCCTGCACATAGGGGTGTTATCGAGTCGGGTTATAGAGTTATCGGGTCGGGTTGAGTCAGGTTTTCTACTAGAGAAAGTTGACCCGCAACCCGACCCGATAAGGAATCAGGTTATTGGGGTTCGAGTTGTTATCGGATCGATTTATTTCTGGTCGGGTGATTCGGGTTATCGGATTGTATATGAAACAAAAGTGTAGAAATAAGTAAGAAGTGCGGAATACAAAAGTTAGCATACAAAAACGCAAGTTGTGTAATTGTAAAAACCTCAAGCTGTACAAGTGATAAGAAAAAATATTCATTCTACAAAAGAGAAAGAAATGGTTCTAGTAGGCCAAAAATATAATGATGCATTAGTAAGCATTAAGATATAACATTACATAATAAATCACAAGATATAGTATTACCAGTACGTAGGTAAAAATAGCATAACCGGTAAGGAAAACTTTCAAATCACACTAATAAAAATCACAAGTGAGCTGCTAATTTTTTATAAAGCAATTATATATTATATTTCGGGTCTTATCGAGTTGACTCGATAACCCGATAAGATAAATAATCCAACCTGATCCCGACCCTATAACCATATCGGGTTATCGGGTTCGGGTCAAAACAACCTGATAAGCATTCCCAACCCGATAAAACCTGACCCATATAAGCCTTGTCGGGTTCGGGTTAGAGTTTGGGTCGGGTCAACCTGACCCGTTTGACACCCCTACCTGCACATACACAATACTTACAAACTGTAGGATCGATAATATTATTGTGTTGATGATTCGGGTGGTCTTGGATGATCAAAATACATGTTAAACATTATAGAGAGAGAAAGTAGAGAGATGGTGTTCTTGGTAGAGAGTTGCTTCAATAAAATGTAAAAGGTTAGATTGCCAAAACACACCCCTGCCATGGATGGAAGGGGTATTGTTGGGAATTATGTGAAGTAGGATTTCTGCTGTCATTACTGCCGAAGGATTCTGCTGAAGTAGAAGCAGAATCTGCTGAAGAAGAGATTCTGCTGAAGTATAAAGTCGTGCCGTGTTTCTGCTGAAGAGTGGAAGCTGACTAGGATCTGCATGCGCTGTATTATTTAAATGCTAACCCATCATTATTCTTGAACTGCCCAAGTTTAGCATGGGTATTATTGTACTGCTCAATATTGTTTAGTGTTTTAGTCATTAAATGCATGCTTGCATGTTTAGTCGATTGGGTAGTAATAGTTTAGGGTTCCTTGTCTATAAAAGGAACTTCATAGTTTGTAATAGATAACAATTCGAAACATAGAGTTTCAGTTAATAAAAAGATCCATAGAGGATCTAAGTGTTCTTAGTTATAACAACTTGTATTTACATTCCGCTATAGAATACGATTTGTAGAGATTTTCTATTAGTTTGCTTATGATTACATAGGCAACACTAACGATCCACGAGTGCTCAAGATATGTCAAGGTCTGTCTGTGTTCAACAAGTGGTATCCGAGCCTCGGGAGAGTCTCTACGATACTGAGAACCATATTTTACCTCACCCCCACACAACCAAAAACATATTCACCATGCCCGAAACTGATGATGAATCAGAAGTCACCAACAACAATATCAAAAACACCACCTCTATGCAGCAACTTAGTCTCTCCAATAGTAATGGTAAGTTTCCTTATCTGAAAAAGGAAGAATATGATCTGTGGACCATGAAGATGCAGAACTGGATCTTCAATATTGATTGGAGTCTGTGGGAGATTGTGAAGAAAGGGAACAGTATAAAGAAGACTATCCCAGATCTTGATGGTAAGTTTACCATTGCCCCTCCCAAAACTGCTGAAGAGATTCTAGCTGTGCAGAGAGAGCACAAAATAAGAACCATCCTTCTTCAAGCTATTCCTGAAGATCACTTAGGTGATTTTCACCCCATGGATGATGCTAAGGACATATGGATGGCTCTTAAAGCAAGGTTTGGTGGTAATGAAGAGTCCAGGAGAATGAGGAAGTCCATGCTGAGACAACACTTCCAAGAGTTCAATATCTCTGAAGAAGAAGGTATCCACAAGGGATACGACAGGTTTCACAAGATTTTGAGTCAGCTAAACCAGCTAAATGCAAAACCTGACAATGATGATTGCAACTCAAAGTTCCTTCGATCTTTGCCTCCATCATGGTTACATGTCAGTATAGCTCTTAAAGCTAAAGGTGGGCTGGACATGCTCTCTTTGGATGAGATGTACAACAAACTCAAATCTCTTGAACCTGATGTCAGATCTCCCTACCGTGCATCCTCTTCTGGTCATTCAGCCTTTGTTGGGACATCACACTCCAATATGATGATGCATGCTCCAAGTCCAACTTACTTACCATCATCATCTTATCGTCCAAGTCCATCTTGTCCTCAAACTTCATCTGGTAGTATCTTGGAGGATGTTCTTCATTCATTTGTTGCTGATTATGATACTCAACAGCATCTTGTCTATGAAGACTTTGAGCAGGTGGACCTTCTAGAGATGGAGGAGATGAAACTGAAATGGCAGGTGGCCATGCTTTCAGTTGATGTCAAGAGGTTTGAGGAGAAGGCAGGAAGAAAGTTTGGCTTCAAGGGAAAGGATCCAGCTCGTTTTGACAGAAGAAAGGTCAAGTGTTTTTCTTGTCACCAGATGGGTCATTTCTCAAGGGAATGCAAAGACAGGAAGAGTGGAGAGGGTGCTAACTACAATTCCTATCAGCAGAATCAGAAGGGAGCTAGCACTTCAGCAGCTCTTGTCACCTTGGATGAACAGGTCAACTGGGCTGCACATGAACCTGTGAATAAGGAAGCTGCTGATACAGAGAAGCTTGGATTGCTGGAAAGATGCACTTCAGAAGATAGGCACAATAAATTTGCCTTGATGGGACTCTCTCAGGTACACAACTGTATATTTGGTTGTAGTGAAAGATACAATGAACTTAAAGAAGCTTATGATACTATGAAACCTAGATACAATGAATGCTATGTTGATAATGAAGCTTATAAACTCTCGTTAAAAACATTAGAAAGGCAAAAGGTGTGGTTTCAAAAGAATCAGATAGCTTATGAAGAAAAGATAAAGGTTTTACAATTTGATCTAGATATTGCAAACATTAACTTTAAACGCACTGAAAAAGAAAAAGCTGATGCTATTGCTGAGAACCTAGAGCTTAAAGAGAAACTAGCTGAGGAAATAGCTAGACATAAACAATGGCTAATATCAGGTGACAATCTAGCTAGAGAAATCTATAGTAGTCAGTCAGTGATCTCTGGAATAGGTTTAGGTTTTCAAAAGTATGTAGGATTGGAAGCTAGGCAAAATGGGCGTAAATCTACACCTGCAGGCTTAGAACATTATGTTAAAGAAGGTGATTTGCATGCTGTCCCTGGTCCTATTAGAGGTGAATTCATGCCCACTGACCTGACCATTACTGTTGACTTTGATGGATCACACCATCTGTATGGCAAAAATTCAAAAGACTTGCCAGACAACGATGCTTCATCTTATGACTTTGTCTCTTTCTCTGACAGTGACAATTCATCAGATCAAGGGTCTACTTCTAGCTGTGATTCAAATGATAAGTCAGACCTTCCCAAGCCCTCACCTGAGCCTACACCCAAGCCTGCACCCAAGTCTATCTACAAGCCTTCTAGGGTAGCTGCTGAGGAATCAACTTCCAAGCCTGTTTCCCCTGAAGACTTGTCCTTTAAATCTTTGCATAATTTGTCTGTTAAAAACAATTCCTTTAATGTTTCTGGTTTAAGTACTTCTACATGTAATAGAACATCTTCTTTGTTGAATACATCTTCCAAAAGGAAGACATGTTTTGTTTGTGGCAGTAAACTTCACTTGATTAAGGATTGTGATTATGAGCAAAGATTGGGTGTATGTGCTACTCAGCAGAAACCTAGACCAGTGTGGACTAATGTTAAGAATATTCCACCTTACGTCCCACAAGCTACTTATACTGACTCTCCTTGGAGGAGATCAGCTGATAGACCTTATGTGCAACCCACTAGCCCATACTTTAAACATGGTTATTGGCCTGCATATGTTGACTCTATGAATAATGGGAAAGGGTGTTGGGGTACTGCTGTCAAGTCCTCAGCAGGTTGTTCTTGGAATAATAAGGGACCTAAATTTCAATGGAAACCCAAGAACAATGGTGGATCTTTCTCATCTGCTAGACATAAATCTTATGATCCACAAGGCAGGTTCAAGTCAGCAATGACTTGAGCCTCCTCTGTATACTAACATTCTTTTGTATATATGTTTGTTTCTGTAGGATCATCCTCTTAAGCATAAAGATATTGGTATTGTTGATAGTGGTTGTTCAAGAAGCATGTCTGGTAATAGAGATATGATGCACAATTTTGTTCCTATTGAAGAAGGAGGCAATGTGACTTTTGGTGGAAGTGATGGTAGAATTACTGGGAAAGGCACCATCAAGACACCCCTACTGAACTTTGAGAATGTGTACTATGTTAGGGAACTTCAGAACTTCAACTTGTTCTCAGTCTCACAAATTTGTGACACCAAGAACAAGGTACTCTTCTCTAAAGATGAATGTCTTGTGCTTTCTAAAGAGTTCAAACTTCCAGAAGATACTTCAATTCTGCTGAGAGTTCCTCGAACTCACAATCTATACACATTCAACCTCAATGAAGTTCATCCTGAAGGTGACCTCACTTGTTTGCTGGCTAAAGCATCATTGGATGAGTCCAACAAATGGCATAGGAGAATGGCTCATGTGAATTTCAAGACCATAAACAAACTCCACTGACTTCCCATCTCAATGCTGTCAAGAAGATCTTTAAGTACCTCAAAGGCCAACCTCATTTAGGCCTTTGGTACCCAAAAGAGTCTCCTTTTAAGTTAGAAGCATATAGTGATAGTGATTATGCTGGTGCAAATCTGGATAGGAGATCCACAACTGGAGGCTGTCAATTCCTTGGAAAGAGATTGATTTCTTGGCAGTGCAAGAAACAAACCATTGTGGCTACCTCCACTACTGAAGCAGAGTATGTTGCTGCTGCAAATTGCTGTGGACAGGTCCTTTGGATTCAAAATCAACTGCTGGATTATGGGTATAACTTCATGAACACAACTCTTTTTATTGATAATCAGAGTACCATATGCATTGTCAAAAATCCAGTTTTTCACAGTAGAACCAAACATATTGAAATCAGGCACCACTTTATAAGAGATGCATATGAAAAACATTTGATAAATGTGGCTAAAATTCATACAGATGATAATGTGGCATATCTGTTAACAAAAGCTTTTGATGGACCAAGGTTTCAACACCTTGTGGTCAATATAGGAATGCTTAACCCTTAACTGCAAAGTTTAAAGGGAGGCATAGGCCTCAGGGGAGGCATATGCCTCAAGCGAGGATTTTGTGTTGTTTGTTTGTTTGTTAATTTCTTAGTTAAAAAAAAAAAAAAAAAAAAAAAAAACTAACTTTCTCTTGCAGGTTTGCTGTATTTTAGTTGATGGTTTTTAACTCACCAGATATACCTTGTGTATATCAAAGAGTTGGCTAGTCCAAAGGGTACAACTTTGGTAAAGACATGTCAAATCTGTTGATAGCTGTAATGATTTGCTCAAAATCATAGGGTCTGCAACCACCCATGCTTAATTGCTAAGAGTTATATGGTCATCAATTCACCATGGTCTATTCCTTGTTGGAATCCAAGAATTGGCTAGCCCACAAGTATATGGCTTGTGGTAAAGGCAACTGAATCCACATTTGGTTATCAATTCACCAATTCTAAGAATTGACTAGTCCTGAGCAAACGGCTACAGGTAAAGACACATCAAATCCGTTTATATAGTTGCTGATTTGCTCATAAATCAGATGGTTATCAATGTACCATAGTTTTCGGACTAAAACATCTGGCTACTCCAGTAGTGATGGCTATTGGTAAAGAGACATCAAATCCATTATTTTCAATGATTCACCTCTCACAGGAGTTAACACACCTGGATGTGATGAGAATAGTATGCAACTAATGAGTTTTGATGTACATTATGTCTTTTGTTGCTGCAAAGACCTGGCGTTTCAAAGATTAGTCATCACAGAGATGAGATTGTTATTGGTTCTTTGCTACTGATGTTTGAGAACAATCCTCTAGTACTGCAGTCTATAAAGATCTATCAAGGTTAGGAAACTGGAACTTAACCAAGTCAAATTCCAGTTTAGGGGAGGATTGTTGGGAATTATGTGAAGTAGGATTTCTGCTGTCATTACTGCCGAAGGATTCTGCTGAAGTAGAAGCAGAATCTGCTGAAGAAGAGATTCTGCTGAAGTATAAAGCCGTGCCGTGTTTCTGCTGAAGAGTGGAAGCTGACTAGGATCTGCATGCGCTGTATTATTTAAATGCTAACCCATCATTATTCTTGAACTGCCCGAGGTTAGCATGGGTATTATTGTACTGCTCAATATTGTTTAGTGTTTTAGTCATTAAATGCATGCTTGCATGTTTAGTCGATTGGGTAGTAATAGTTTAGGGTTCCTTGTCTATAAAAGAAACTTCATAGTTTGTAATAGATAACAATTCGAAACATAGAGTTTCAGTTAATAAAAAGATCCATAGAGGATCTAAGTGTTCTTAGTTATAACAATTTGTATTTACATTCCGCTATAGAATACGAGTTGTAGAGATTTTCTATTAGTTTGCTTATGATTACATAGGCAACACTAACGATCCACGAGTGCTCAAGATCTGTCAAGGTCTGTCTGTGTTCAACAGGTATTTTTACTTACAAACTACACGACCTCCTATCGGCCTGTGGATCAGGTATACAGTGGGTAAAGACCCGTCCTTCCTCCACGGTATTACACTAAACTAATCTACGCTACAAACTAACTAATAAACTTCAAAATAACATAAATAACTACAAGTCTATGAGCTAACTTATGCTAGATAATATTTGGGGTGACCGACTCTTCACTATGGAATTTTCTAATTCCTAACAATCTCCCCCTAAGGGAGGTCACCCCATGTTTTACATTTCGAATCCTAGCATTCTATTCTTGACTTTATTCTTGAGCTCGTAGACTTCAATTCTTCAATTCCGCAATCTTTGTGCTTTAGCAGAGATACTTCAAAGTCCGCATAGTTTTGTACTTTCAGTGGAGGTCTTTAACTGATCCACACCATTGATGATCTTCGAGCTTTCTTTGAGATCATCAGCCACAGTAAATCTCTCTGGATCATCCATAGTAGTGTTGCCTTCATGTGATATTGTGACTTTTGGACCGACATGCTCACACCTTTCGGATCATGACATCTTTTCATCAGAGTAGCGGAAGCTTTTACTGGTTCATGATATTTGCAACAGCGTAGCAGAAGCATAGAATGAAAATATCAGAGCCAGGTTCTGTAGATATGCACCAGTCATGATTTCTTCAAATTAAGTGTGGATGCTGTGAGCATGCGGTTTTGGATTGACTCCTCAATTCTGATCAGCTGCAACCGTCCAAATGTACCTGCAAACAACAGTCAGCAATAAAACATACGAAAGTGTCTTTGATCACTTTCGTTGAATTGAGGTACACGGCCCACGATTCCCTGTTGATCAGTACAAGTACTGCCTGTGATCATGTAGGATTCCTAAGAATCTCCTTGACAGGGTTTCGCAGCTGTTCTAGCTGTTCTCATACCGGAACGTCTCAAAGAAGACAACACGGAGTGAGTGAACCAGCGAATTGAGATTCACTGATTGATGAAAAATGATTTGAAAAACAATCGCGTATTGCTTAGAAGAAGGAGTTTTGCAATACGACGAAGGTTTTATGAGAAAGATCAATTTTCAATCAAAAATACTTTTTTTATTTGAAAAGAGTACACATTCAATGTGCTAGATAAAAGAAGAGATTCGCACATCGAACGGATTTTCCAAAAGTATTTTTTCAATCAGAGGTACTTTTTGTGTTTAAAAACATGAATACACATTCGACGTGCTAGAGAAAAGAAGGTTTGCACATCGAACGGTTTTTCCAAAAGTATTCGTCAATTCATTTCCTGGACCAAGGTTGATTCAATATTGAATCTCCCCATTGTTTCTATCCAGTTGTCACAAGCTTGATCTTTTGCAAGATCTCACATGTCACCCACCAAGAGCTTGTTTGATGTTGGCTCTAGAAGGATTTCCAATTTCATTGTGAATATTTTTACATATCACTCGGATGTTATGGCAATACCACAAGGATAATGCGTAGGACTCTTAATATATTCTTACTTTCCACATTGTGTGAAACAGCAAGTCTTCAAGAATAGTGTCCTAATGAGATATTGTGGATGATCTCTTGGCTCTAGACTCAATTGTGCACATTTGGTTCCTATGCCGGAGACTAGGGAGAGGGTCTCCTTCTTCAATATCAACAATCTCTAAGAGAAAGTCGATAGATAATGTCGGTTCCCTGTGAGAATGAAACAAGCCCTTTTAAGAGGAACTTGAGTAGCTTGGGAAGTTTAGTGCAGTGCGTCACTGGGTCCATGACGTATTGTCTTCAATACCGGCGTTACCTTGGTAACCACCAGTAGCATATGTATTGAACCCGGTTACTGCCCTAAGGTTGACTTTGGAGGGCTATTTCTTTTCACCCTTTTCACATTCGTTTCTTTTTCATTCTTCAACCCCTTCAGTGCTTACCGAGACTTCATAACTAGAACCTTATTGGGTTTATTCCAGTACTAGCTCTGTCTCAGTCCGCACTCTTCCCAATTCTCATTTTTCTCCTTTTTTCATCATACCTAAGGACTTCTACACTATCTAGTGGATTGTCCCTGGGTAGATCCCTCCGGTACTGGCGGATCGTGGGAACTAATACCTAACCTCACCATCCTTATAACTCCATACATAAAGTAAAATGGTCGGTCTTTTGGTACAGTTCATTCTTCCTTGAAACCAATTGAAAAAATCATTTGGAAAAACAATCAAGGTACTTTTGATACGAGATCAAAGCATTTTGTACCTTAATAGTTTTGATCATTTAGAAAACCTCCCCCTCAACATGTGCATCATATATAGAAATTGTTTAGCACATGGAGGCAAGAGGACTTTGAAATATTTTCTTTGATCACAATTTTCATAGAAAAAGCCATTTGATTTTCTTGGTAAATTCTCCCCCTCAATATGTGCATAGGATATTTGAAATCATTTTATCACATAGAGGAAAGAGTTCTTTTGAAGTTCATCCACGATCACAAAAGCCATTAAGAAACTATTAGAAAATCAATCAAGGTACTTTATGTTGAAACATATAAATCTTTGTACCTTGAAAGTTTGTTTTCTTTTGAAATGCTCCCCCTCAATATGTGCTTCGTTATACGAAAGAGTTTGGCACATATTAGAGAGAACTTGCACTTTTGAGTCAAAATGATCACTTGTTATCAGATTTCATATTTAAATCACATTTTCTCCCCCGATCAAAAATATCAAATCCTTTGAGATTTTGGATCTCAAGTGATTTAAATAGGTTTAGAGAACATGGGAGAAAACTGTGTTCAGATTAATTTAATTCTGATAGTGGAACAGATTTAGACATTAAAAGATTGTTAGTGTCAGGTATGATAATTTTTTAAGAGATCTTTTAGGTTAAATAAAACATTTTCACAATCAAACAAGAACAGAAAAAATTTCATTTTGAAAGACCTTGATTCTAAAGAAAAAATCATACCATGACATAACATTAAATCTTTAGATCACCACTTATTATTGTACAATCCGGACTTTTGTGAAGAAATATCGTTTGAAAATATTTTATATTAAATCACTCTCCCCCTCAATCGATGACCGTAGTCGATGATTGAGTGACTCAAGTTTTGATAAAATGAAGTCTGGTGATTTTCAAAATTAAGTCCAATTAATTTTCAAAACAATATTTTCTATTTTCAAAACAATTTAATCAAATTATTCAAAATTGTTTAAAAATGGTATCCTGCACAAAGATACGTTAGGTGGTTGAGAAGCTTCCGTTGTTGCTGTAGGGCTTGGAAGAAAACCGTCTGCAGATGCAGTGAGACTTCTTCTTACGTTGCATTTTGAATGCCAACTGAGGTCAAATTAAGCTCCGTTTCTTCAATCACTTAGAAGAAAACCATCTGCTGATGTAGTGAGACCTCTTACGTTGCATATATGCCAACTCTCCACAGAAGTCCAATTAAGCTCCGTTTCTTCATTTGTCAACCCAAGATATAGTTACCCTTTCCTTTCGGCATCCAATCATCTTCAATTGTGGGATCCGAATCGGGAACATTCTTATATACCAATATACCTGCATACGTTAGTGAAGACAAACAGATATATGGTGGTCGACATCACCCAAACAACAATCGACTAATTAAAGTCAATCCAACATATCAATCAGTTCATATAAGGCATGGGATATGTGTGTTCATCAAACTCTAATCATCTAATCATAACAATCATATCCTGGGCACCTAGTCCTTCAACATAGGTTAACATCATTTTTAATTAAGCACGTAGGATAATTAAGAAAGTCCGTTAGATGATATAAATTTGAAAACATTCTCCCCCTCAATCAATGACTCATTTTATGAAAAGATTAAAAGCGCTGAAGTCATTGATTGAGTTTTGCAAATTAATAAAAATTTTGAAACTGATTGATTTTGCAACTCATTAACCACCATTTTGTTAAAACAAATATTTTTCAGAAGAATTTTAGAAGGAAACATATTTGAGTAGGAACAACAGTCCTTCGACATACTTTCCTCAAATTGTTTTAGGATAAGTGCACGAAATATTTGAAAATAGGTTTAGCGCAGCACTTTCCTTCCTTGAAGAACGGGTTGCTATCTGAAATAATAGCAAGCCATAGTTTAAGCACGGGTTACAGTCAGAAGTAACTGCAAGCCATGGTTAGAGACATGTTTAGAAAGAAATATTTACACCTCCTGCTCGAACTTCATCTAAAGTCCCGTGCCATTATTGAACGACATTTCTAAGACCGTAGATTTTATCGATACCAGAAGACATGTCTTTGAAGAACAATATTTTTGGTATTTTTAAATTTTCTGATTTTTATGGGTTTTTGAAGATTTTATATTTTTCTATTTTGATTTTATTGGTTTTATATTTTTGTATTTTGTTTTTCTGAAAAATATTTACAGAGATAGAATAGATGATATAGTTTAAGAAGAATGATGATACGAGTACCGAGATAAGGATATCGAGCAGCACGTTGTAGAAGATAGAAGTCATCATCCCTAAAACTTTCACCACCAAAGCTTCCGAGGCTCTTGCATTGAAGAAAGAAATTGAACCATCTGAAAGTGAGACTTTGGCAGCTTCCCCCCAAACCGAAAATCCTTTAGCTGAGCAGATTCCAAGCTTTCTTTCAAGCTTCTCTTAGCCAGGTGCACAAAGAAGCACACCATTATCATCGAACTTACTGCTTCTTCTAAGAATAATCAGTGTGATTCATCGTTCGGGGTTATATCATCCAATAGAAGAACAACAACGTATCATCCCACACATAAATAACTCTTCTCAGATTCCATAATCACTGAAGTCTGAAGCAATCCATTCCAAAAGGTGTCAAGAGAACACTTCCCCCAAGTAGATGAATTGATGCAGTCAGTCTCTTAAACTAGAGCTCACGAACCCGAATACACATACCCGAAGACAAAGAAACTTATACCATCGAAGTAGTAGATTAAGTCCAATAGCCAAAGAATAACCCCGATGTATACTTTTCTCTCCCCCTGAAGAAAGTGTATGAAGCTCAAGAACCCGAAGTACCCGAATGCCCAAAGGGAGAATAACCGATAACATTGAAGAAGCAGGCCGAGTCACTGATTATCTCTGCGGATGACAATCTCTGCGGATGTCAACACCAGAATAAGTGATTATATCTCTGAATCACTGATTAAGCCCTCAAGTAAAACAGCTGAGCATCCCCAATGTACACAATCTCTCTCCCCTGATGATTGTGATAACATCAAAATCATCACACACTTGTGTACCTCTTTCATCTTCAGAAACTAACTCTTCCATCTCTTCCCCCACATAGTTGGAATAAGAACACTAAACGCCTTGATGAGTAAAACCTTGAGTTTCTCTGCGGTCATGACATTTGTTTTCCCGGGATAACTTCAATCACTTAGAAGTATTAAGTCCATCAAGTTTACTCGCCATGAGTCAATCCTTGAGTTTCTCTGCGGTAATAACATTTGTCTTCCCGGGATATCTTCAATTACTTAGAAGTATTAAGTTCATCAAGTTTACTCGCATTTAGATACGTGTCTCCTTCCCCTTTGCTGGTTTTGACACTTCAGAATCAGCAACTCTTTGAAAGCCTAAATACTAGAAATCTTTAGAGAAGAACACTTGAAGTCTTTGTGAGAATCAACATGCTGAATAATGTAAGCAAGTCTAATTGGGGATTAAATCTGACATTTCGCCCTCCCCCAATTAGTGCTCTCCCCTAAACTGACAATGCCCGGAATATGAAGAAGTCTTTGGATAATCAAATGCAACTCGTCTTTAGTCTTCTAACATGCAGCAGAAAATGTAGAACAAACTGTAGACTCGACCTTCTTCAAGATTGTGCAGTTGGGGAATAGATAGTTAACATCTTCAACTCACCAAAAAATAAGAACATCACCTAAAAGCATCCCAATTAACTTACATCTTGCAAGTCCCCTTAACTAAAATCCCTCCCAATCAAACAAGAACAGAAAGATGTTCATCAAGGAAATCAGCAATCAGGCCGCAACAAACACACAAGATGGTAACACCAAACTACCAATCACATCAAACAAGAACAGAGAGATTGTTCGGAATCATCATGTTGATGTATACGTGAAGCATTAACCGGAAGCACTTTGTCGATAAACTCATCAATCCGAGTGAAGATGTCAACCAACGGCTATTAGAAGAAACTCCATGTAAAGATGATCCGATAAGAAGAAGCTCGGTTCTTACACGAGTTAGGAGCCGTATGACCATATATTCTCATAAGTCAATAAACCATGCAGAATTATCACACTTCTTCTCCCCCTCAAGAATTGCATACGGAGATGCCATTCTTGATTAAACAAGTGAACATCATCCAAATGTAGTATATTCATACTTCTCCCCCGCAAAATTAGCATAGGATGTCGCCATTGATACGCTTACACAGCGCGTTCGGGGTCAAAGGAACTTCCTTTTCGTCGAGCAAGTTTTTCAACACCCTAGGCAGTGAACCTAATCGTTGTAGTGTAGTATTAGGGTAAGCCACGGGAATTGATATCGTTCTCTAGGGGAATAGGAATGCTAGTGAGAAGTTACTACGCTAAGGTTGGGGTTGAGGAAGATTATTTTTTATCTTTTTATGTTTTTTTAGAAAAGGAAAAATACGAATCTCGGGGTTTGGATTTGGGGGGTTGGTATTTCTACCGATTACTCTAATATTATCTAATTATCTAAACTAAGGTGGTGGTAGTCTATGTCTAATTATTGTGTGCTCGTATGATAGTTTAAAGATGTGTTTACTTAGGTTTTACTACTCCTTAATTATCTTCTATTGGTGGTTGAATTGTCACGTCCTTATTCCTAGTTGCGTTGTGTGTTTAAAGTTGTAGGGTATGCGTTTCTCCCTACTCTTTGAAGTTACCAAAGGGTCTCGTCTACAAAGCCCACTAGGGATGATAAACTCTAACTCTAAGGCCTCTTTGGATAATTTAGCTTACAACAACTCAAAGTGCTATAACATAAGGTTCACAAAGATTAATCAAGCATTAAGTACACAACGAATGACCTATCGCATTACTAGATCATTAATCAACTAAGATAAGAAACAACCAATCAATATTCAATAATTAAGTTTCATATTCCCTAAGCAAACACACAAGTAAATTAGCCGGACATGGAGAACATGCAAGCATACACACAAATAATTGAAGACATAATTAAATTAATGAAGTAAACAACTTATCTTGGTGTAAGATAGGGTTTAGAACCCTAAAATACGACCTTGGTTCGGTTTAGGTTTTACTCCAAAAGTTTACCCAAAAGACTACTCTCTAAAACTGAAAAATTCGGATTCTATATATAAGATTACATGTGCGACGGCGTCACCTTATGATTTGTGACGCCGTCGTGTCGCCGTCATTAGGGTTTCGTCTTGGCCAAGTTAATCTTGCGACGGCGTCACCTTATGCTTGTAACGCCGTCCTCTTTAGCTTCTGACGCCGTCTGGATTGAATCTAGGCCGTCTGAGTTGCGACGGCCTACTCTTTTAAAGCCCGACGCCGTCCTCCAAAAACTAGCAATTTCTCTTCTGTATCGTCACAAATTCCTCCGACGGCGTCGCAGATTAAGCAGTGACGCCGTCCCCTTGTAATTTAGCAGCTTGAGTGTCTCGATTCTTGACTGTGGCCATTTTCTTCATATATCCGCGCCTTTTCGTCCAAATAAGTGCCATTACAGCAGTTTGCCTTCAAGAGACCTAAAAAGTGAAAAGGAACGATATTAAGCAATAATGGATACAAAAGTGATCAAATAAGGGCTTAAACGACCCCTCAAAAAGGTACATTTTAAAACCTTATCAGCCATCGTCATTATAGTTGAGAAAGTGGAATCAGAAAACAATCAACAGTAGCCCGGTTCACTTGATGACTGAAGGCGCATGGAAAAAGCATGAAGCATGTTGACGAGAATGGTCAAAAATAAGAAGATTTCTCTTCTTCCGAAGATAATGCGCACTGAAGCGTACACATTTCCTTTCTTTAGAGAACGAGGCATGAACTGTTGTGTTCATGCGTCATAATGTTGAAGTACGAGGCCTGAACTGATGTGAACAGACGTCATTATCTCTCTCTTTTCAACTTTCTTAGCAAAACATGTAATTATCACCATTATCATTCAGTAGGCTCTTGGTAGTGACAGCTGATGGAGAAAACCCAATATGATAAATTTGACCGTGAAGTAAACTAACCCGAACTCGTGACTTAAACTTGCACATATGTAACAAAGAGAGGTGTCGATTTCCATTAGCATCTCTAAGTACTCTCTATGTACTCTATACTCTTCAACCAACCAACCATCAAGTATAAGACGTACATTACCTTTTGAAAATCCATAATTGAATGTGACACTGAGCACTACAACGTAACTCCTTAAAGTGATAGTTATTTTGTGGTGGTAAGAGCCCAATTCCCCCAAGTGGTAAAAGAAAAGGTAAAAGACACCCAACAATAAATAGATTTCCAAGTCTTCATTTTTGATAATAAGCTTGAACAAGGATCATGAAGAATCTTCATCCAACCATCCCCGATATCTTCAGATACTAAGTACACTTGCCCGTGATATTTCACTTCAACCTCAGATAAATAATACTGAATTAACGCCGTTGTCACATCTTCTTGGTTAAAAGCTCAACTCTAGCCTCCTTTTACTTTTTAAGTGAACTCTGATAATGGTTTCATCCCGACCATGGTTAAAAGCACATAACCCCGTAAAACCATGTAATAACCAAACTGCCTTGACGAATATCCAAACACACATCCAATTCATGAAGTACACCCTTTTATCCCTTCTTCGAAGCAGAAATCGTAGCACCAGCATCAGGCAGATTCATAATTACACTTTCCCTTTCTCCAGGATGGCTCCATCATCACGGGATTTTACAATTCTATAGTTTAAACCGAGAAATAGTTTCTTTCGCGGGATTTTACAAAACCAAGAACAAACCGTAAGATAGATCCGGAAATGCACTTTACTATTACCCGAATGTTTCCATTGTCACGGGATTTTACAAGTCTCTGATTTAAACCGAGAAATAGGTTCTTTCGCGGGATTTTACAAAATCAAGACAAAACCGTAAACAATGTCAGCTTGAATGTGTTATGACAACTTTGGTTTCGGTGAATATCTGTTTTAGGGGAACATGCAACAGTTCATCAACGGTTCAAACACCAACATCAATAACATCATCAACCATCCAATTAAACACTTTGGTAAATACTCCAATCACGCATTCTGTCGGCTATTGTAGTGACCACATGGAGAAATAGACACGATATGCCAAACTTGAACAAGACGTAACATTCCCCGGATTTGTTACTTAAGCTTGCACTAATCCTTGTGAAGAAGAAACGGTGTACCCAATGTACAAAACCTCTTGACATATCCTCAATTGCGTGAGACACCGAAGTGATAGTTACGTTGTGGGTTAAGCGAGAAAGAATCACAACTGTAACTAAATAGCCAAGTCTTTATCACACTCAATAAATGCCCAAACAAGTCACCGGAAAAATTCACTCCAAATCCAACTAAGAAATATCGTACAAACAACCCCGTAGTCAACCTTGTTCAATTATCAATTCAAGCCGTGACAGAATATTCCGTGAAAATGTATAAGCCAAAGTATCAAAATAAATCTCAACATCATATCAAATCTCATTATCAACTCACATCATCAAGTCTCATTGTCATTAATAATTATCCGATCTAAAATCCATTAAGCCCGGTTCAATTCATTCAAAAGTTTAAGTCCATTTAACCACGAATACAACATACCCGATTCAATTGCACTGAACGACCCAGTCCATTGATACACCTTCAAGCCCAACATCTAACATCCGATTAACTCGATTTGATATGAAAATATTATCAAGTCCAAGTTTATTACAACTCATGGACCAACACTTCAATACCAAATCCATAATACCGGACAAGAACCTCGAACATATTCAAGATCAACTAAAACTCAAGTCGTGAATAAATGCCTCGTGAAATATTTACACCAAAATTACCACACTATTAAAAATTTGCATCCTCTAACCGAAAAATGTGATAATTCGATTTAAATACCAAAGCCCAATGTATCAATCGGCCACGTTAATATCACAATATTTTAGCTTTTTGATAACCATGACACTAGCTAACTTAAAGACACACATGATACTTCCACGTTAATATCACAATGATTCTCACTCACTGTTAATATCACAATCTCTTAGGCCCACGAACACTCATCCAATTGAAGACATGAAGTAACACGACCCATTATCAATCCAGATCCAGTCCACCAGACACCACAGCATGTACCCTAATATCACGGGTATAAAACACAACCTAATCACACATAACCCTAAATTTTCTCACCTTACTATCAAGTGCAGTCACAAAATAATATTAACAAACCCTAGAATATCTTGACTTATCACACGCCTCCCACTCCTTTTGCTTATCAAACACAGAAAAATCCCTCAAACCCAAATCGCTTTTCATAGTTCATCCGCCCCATCATTACTTAGAACTTCCAAGGACATCGTTTGTGTTCTGCTCACTCGATTTAGGCCATACGAGAACCTTTTTATATATTGACCTCGCCACAGGGATGGCAAGAGGCTCAACATTAAAGCCACAGGGATGGTTAAAGATAAGGACCTTTTGTAGCAGCTACGAAATCAGAATCATAGAACACGGTAGGTTTTGAATGTTATGATTTCTGTTTTACTTATAACCGAACATGAGGAGGGATGAAATCAATGGTTTTGTTCTTCCTTCACTTATTCGGATATTGAAAGGAGTGATACTCCAAAATAGATCTATGAGGTAACGTTCCTGTGTGAATAGATTAAATGATATCTATGAGTTTGAAGTACCACTCACACAAGGAACAATAACTGAGATCGATTAGGCAATATTCATTAAAGTTTTCATTTAATCACTGGATCTGTGACGAAATCTTTACTTCGTGCTTTAGACCTTATGGTCTTGATGTAACTCTTGAGTTCCACGAAAATAAAGAGACTGAGATCGTTAACAATTTCTTGTCTTGATATATTAAAATGAAGCCGAGCTTCAAAAGGATCAATGATGTCATTTCATTCTTTCGATTTGTCGACCTCTAGAGGTTTGAACACAACTTGGATTGTAACAAAAGAAGATATTAACTGAGATCTTGTGAATGATAATGATAGATGAGTCTTGCACATGATTTTCTGTTTTGAATAAGATATGATGTAGATGTGATCTTGATTTTGTTTATGTTGGATTGAGACATTTGGATGTTGGTTATGTGGTCACAAGTCTTTCATCTTCTTCTTCATTTCTGTCTTGAGTCGCTAGCCAAAGTTTAGAGTCAAGTCGCTAACTGTCAAAATCTTAACAACTCGCTAACCATTTTTAAACAAGTCGCTAGCCAAAGTATTTAGCCCAAGTCGCTAGCCAAATGAGTCAAGTCGCTAGGATTAGTAACAAGTCGCTACCTGTTTTCAAAGCAAGTCGCTAGGGTCATGAGTCAACTCGCTAGATAAGTCAAGTCGCTAGCCAACTCGCTACAGTTGTTGACTCAATAGTCAACAACTCGCTACCAGGTACAAGTCGCTAAATATAAGGTACAATGAACCTGGACACAAAGACAAGTCGCTAACTTGATAAACAAGTCGCTAACTTGATAAACAAGTCGCTAGTATGATTTTTGAAATTTTCCGATGAATTTTTCGACTAAGTTCCGACCAACTTCATGATAAACCCAGAAAAACATGACAAACTTCACAAATGACCCATTTTGACAGTTAAAAATCTGACCAGATACAACAGTTATCTTGAAATAGACTCAAAAGGACTGTTTGGACAAAAAGAAAACTGTTATCTTAAAAAATAGGAAACCAATTTTATTTCGACCAACAAAATACAAAACAGTTTGAAACATGATGCAAACCACAAACACAAATAACCAGGTACGAACCACACAAATCAAACACAACACAAAAACCTTGGCTCTGGTACCATTTGTAGGATCGATAATATTATTGTGTTGATGATTCGGGTGGTCTTGGATGATCAAAATACATGTTAAACATTATAGAGAGAGAAAGTAGAGAGATGGTGTTCTTGGTAGAGAGTTGCTTCAATAAAATATAAAAGGTTAGATTGCCAAGCCACACCCCTTCCATGGATGGAAGGGGTATTTATACTTACAAACTACACGACCTCCTATCGGCCTGTGGATCAGGTATACAGTGGGTAAAGACCCGTCCTTCCTCCACGGTATTACACTAAACTAATCTACGCTACAAACTAACTAATAAATTGCTAAATAACGTAAATAACTACAAGTCTACGAGCTAACTTATGCTAGATAATATTTGGGGTGACCGACTCTTCACTATGGAATTTTCTAATTCCTAACACAAGCCAAGCTCAAAGTTAAAGATTAGTAAAACAGTTATAAACAATTTACATATTTAACCCCTAAAGTTTCATAAGTTTGCTAAGTGATGTTATGCTTTCAACTGAAGGCATCTATTGTTGGGTCTGATTTTTGACCCATTTTTCTCTGACAAATATTTAAATATAAAATAGCCTAATTTATAAGTCTCTGATAAGGATCAGAGAGAACAACACTCATTGATAAGGATCAGAGAGTAAGACATCCCTTGATGTAAATCAAAGGTCATACTCTCTGATGGTTATCAGAAAGTGTTACTCCCTGATGGTTATCAGAGAGTCTCACACGCTGATGGTTATCAGTGAATGTAACTCACTAATGATCATCAGTGGATGTAACTCACTAGTATAAGAAATCATTGAGAGTTGTATAAGGCTCAATTAAGAGTCAAGCTTCAGGGAAGTCGAAGACCAACCGAAGAAACACTTTGTAATTGATGCGGTGTCCGGGAGCAAGGTAAAAGGAGCCACAAATGCATTAATTTACATTTTGAGGTAATTATTTAATTATTTACTTTTACTTATTCTTTTATTTTTAGGTAAACTTACTTTTTCGAGTAACCGGAAAAGTTCACTTGGGTACGTCGTTAAACGAACATTTAACTCAAACCGACACTAGACTATGCTCAGTCTAAATATTTTATGCATTTTGATTTCTTTTCATACCCATTTTATATGTCACATTTTTAATATCTCATTTTAATGTAAACATTTTACATTTTACGTTTCGCGTTTTAAAAACTTTACGTTTTCAATTATCGTAATAAAACTCTACACTATAACACAAAATTATAACACAATACACCTCATGGGACACTTGTCCCATGAGTGCACACTTTATGTATTTGTTAGACACTTGTTGTCTAGATGTAACAAGTGTTACACCTTATTGCATGTATGCACTAAACAAGACTCTCTCAACCATTTCATTTGATCAAAACAAGAAAGCTCCTAGCTCTCTCTCCCTCTCTTGGCTGCATCGATCCACAAACACCCCAAAACACCACCATCAAGCCTTGATTTAAATCATGTTTCATTTTAAGTTTGAAGGTTAAGTTAGTTAACAAGTTTCCTTGGTTCATTTCTCCTCAAAACTACACCAATCGAATCATTGTTCGTGGGTTTTTCTTGAAGATTTGGAAAAGGTTTTGCATGTGTTGTAGTATCTTTATCTAGAGTTTTTAAGGGTGGGCTTTTGATTTGGAAGCTTGATTATTGGTTGGGTGATTTATAGAATAGTTAGTTTGTTCTTGATTCTTGTCTCATTTTTATCTCAAATCTTTGTAACGAACCAATCACTACCTTTTCATTCCATCTCTGTATTTTTATGCATGTAATATGTTTTATATGTTTTGTACACTTATTGGACTTGATTATGCATTGTATATGATTTGTAACACTAGAAAACATGATTAGGACTTGATTTCAAAAACTGTTTTGGACCAGGAGCAAAAAAAGAATTAACCGATCTAATCAGTAGACATTGGACCTTAGATAAAAATATAGAGTTGTAGATCTATATATTAGATGCGATTTTCCAGGAGGCTCATTTCGTAACTCCTCTCGATGATTAAAATAGAAAATAAATGGTAAACGATGTCAAAAACTACACATTGAACTTTATTGGCTAAAAGTCATATAAATTTTTAAGAACCCTCAGTTGGCATTCAAATAAAAGATGTAGTGGCCTCTTTAACTTCAATGTTGCCGCTTGAATGGGATAAAACGGAGTTGTAGAACTTAAGATATATCATTTTGGTAGGACTGATTTGTGCAGTCAAAAATCTGTTTTGACACTTAAAGGTATATTAGTAATTTAACATTGGTTATAAAAGTTTTAAAACAGTGAGACCTGTAAATTTGATAAAAAAAAACATTTAAATACTTTTCTGAGGACGTAAAAACCAAATAATAACTCCTTACAGTTTAGAAGTAGTGAAGTTTCAAAGTCGGGATACTTGATAAGTAAAAACTCAACTTTGACAAATTAGTAATATTTGAAGTCTTTTGACCTCTTTTACATATAACCGAAGTGGTATGACCTACTATCGAAAAAAAGACTCGTTTACCTTTTTATACACTAAATAAACTTAGACTTGACTATTTAATGATTATAACATATGGACTATTAATAGCGACATAAAAACCAAAAACCGGATAACTTATAACTTAGGACTTGTAACTAGTTGTAAACTTGTTAAAACAAAACTCTAACGTTTGTAAACTTCATAAACTCTATGTACGATGTTATAATTAATATAATAACTTTATAAGACATATTTGCATATTTACATTATCATTTTAAAAACCTAAGACACAACGTATTATTTTAGGTTTCTCGTAGGGTTTTCTCAGCCTATTCATCAATTTATTTGCACATTGCTTATCATATTTGCTTATAGTGAGTTTCAGAGCCACACTTTTACTTGTTTATACTTGTTTTTATATACTTTAGGGTAAGAATACATTGCTTGTTTTTACATATAGACACAAGTACATTAAACATTTGCTAATTGCCTAAGTTGCCTCATTTGCCATTAAAGTCCCCACAATCATAAACATTTAATTATGTAATAACCGCGAGTGTTGTAAATAGATCTATTTGGGTAAACTCCCCCGTCCGTGTTGGTCACTCCAACTGGAAACATACGTATTTCATTTAATGTCGTACATGTGTTTGGCAAAGCACCTGGTTTGGGTGATACATAACTAACTTTCAAGGATTTGGTGTCATGAGCTTAGTGTAACAGTAATACTTTTCATGAACATATTTGAATTACAATTGTCGTTGAAATCTTGTGGTCCACACTACTTTTACATACTTTAACCTATGAACTCACCAACCTTTGTGTTGACACTTTTAGCATGTATTTTCTCAGGTTCGTAAAGCATGATTTTGGATTGGAGCATTAGAGTCACACAGTATGTTTTGAAGAATGGGATGCATCATATTTTATCATTCGATAACTTTTTAAATTTTTTTTATGTAACTTAACACTCGGAACCTCTTGTTTGTAACTATGATATTTCATATTAATCGAATGATAATTTCTTTCAAAACGTCTCATTTAGATGTCGTTTTCTGTAACTTGTACTTTGTGCTATGAAGTAACACCCCATTGACACTATCTTCCACTGCGTTAATTTGGAGGTGTTACAACAAACAACACCAGATGCACTGAGATCTGCCAAATGTATTAATGACCCTGAAGACTTATCTCTAAAGAGAAACTTAGTCTCTGATGAATGGGCGGAAAACTTCTTGGGAAGATAAGCATACGATCTTATCAAAGGATGATAAAGCAACATTTGGATACAAAAAGTTGTCAGCACTGGTAAACCAAAAGTACGCTTAACCTAGTATACTATGCACGTGCTATCTAGTGTAAGTTGACAAACTATTGTACCCATGTGATTCAATAACATGTCCCTTCCTATTTAAACGAAACTTTGTAATCGGAATAAATAGAGATCCTAAACAAACACATAAAGTAATACTTAGTATTATAATTGACAGGATCCCCTCTCCTAGAAACTAACTAAGCAAAGCTAGCTGCCACTAGTCATTCTATTAGGAGAGTTACATTTGTCATCAACCGGAATAGTGTGCCGTAAGCTATTTCATCGTAAATCTTTGATTCATTTCTAATAAAATTTATAAATGTTTAAAAGTACAAATAGTGTTATTCGTAGACTAAGTGGTCTTGAATAAAAGACGTCCCTTCTTAATGTTTATATGGTAATATGGTATCGTCATTTGCTCAAACTGCGTGGACCAACATCTATCTATCGTGCATAAAGGAGTTTAATTTTAACTAAATTGATCGGGTGGATTTATTTTTGAAAGTACCATGTCTTTAACATTGTAAGCCACAATCACGTCTACAATTTCCAATCCAATACAAAACCCATTTAAAAATTTACCCACATTTCCATAAAGAAACTTAATGTCTTGAATGTTACAGTGTTTTAATTATTTTCTCAATGATCACCAACAATTTATGCAGTTTCAGAATTCCAGCTTAGACAATGTTCAAAATCCGAATAGAATCATCAATGATCACTGACAATTTCTGAGATTTTTAACGGAAATGCGGAGTTTGTCTAAATATTAGCAGATTTATAAAATAATTTTTTTTAACAATAAATGTTGTTAGCATTTCCCTAAAATGAAAATTGGAATAATTCTTTGTAGAGGTTTTGCAGCAGATTGGAACAAAGGCATGTGGATTAGGGACATATAGTTACTAGTGTAAGTAAGGATTAATTTGTCATATATAGTCAATTTTAAAGTGTGTATAGCTTCCCTAAACTGCTTATGTACATTGTAAAATAAATCGTTTTTCATAATTGAGCTGAATTTTTGTATTCCTAACTACTTGTGCAATTATTTCAAAAAGTATGATAAACATCACCTAATAACTAATATGACAATTTTAAGTTGAGAAACCCTATTTAATTATCTGATACATACTTTAGTTATTTGTGTATATCATTTTCAAAATTAATATTCGCTGAAGATACAAAATTTTATTCATGGCCCGACCAACCTAAATAAATGCATGCCCCTACATTGAACATGCACATGTTCATGTCTCACAGAATTTATAAACTAGATTTCAATTTTTTCTTATTTATTTGTCATGCATGCATTCAGTAAACCTGTCATATATAATTCGTCTGTAATTTTCCCCCATACTTACGCGTTATATGATGCATTAATATTATTGGCTCAACAATTCATGGTATATGACATCAAATTGGACATTAAATAGGACTCTATAGTGCATCAAGTCAATCAAATTTCATATCTGAAATACGTAAATATAGCAGCATGAAGGATTGAAGATAACTAATTCTTCACGTACACAGTACTTATAACAAATTTTCATCAATTGGTTATGTTACAATCCACGAAATAACAGTTATATATACTTTAAATTGACATTTGGTAACTAGGGTTTTCAGATATGCTACTATAAAAGTAATGTTGAGCCCTAATTATTAGCCATGTTTAACTATAAACTAAATAGAGTGGATTATTATTGATAATCTAAGACATAACACAATTGGTAGTTTACGTTTCTAGGTTCTTGCTGGTTCTTTCCATATCTGATTTTTTCAGGGGCGGAGCTAGGATTTGAAGTTAGAGGGGACCGACTTTAACGTAAAACTATGACAACAAATATCAGTTTCAAAATGAATCTATAGTTTTTTAACCGATTATTCAATTTAAAACTACAACACTAACTAAGCTAAATTAGAAAATTATTTGAAATTTTAGTAGAGAATAAAGGGGCTAATTGCAAAAATTATTAAGAAATTAGCTTATAGACTATAAAACTAATGAATAAAAGTCACCTTACTAGCTTCGCCTCTGACCGTTTCGCTAAAAGAACCATCATAAGAAGATTTAACATGTTACCGTTACGACAAAATAAAATCTAAGACATAACACAAGTAACACACATCGATTAGCAAACATAGTACTACAACAAATCACCAAAATAAAGGCTAGAAACCCTTGATTTTGGTAGCACATATTCAAGATACAAGATTTTATTGTTGCTTTTCCTATTATGTCCATAAATTCAAATTAAATCACACAAGTTTATATTATAAATACATATAACTTCTCACGATATAATCAACGTTCCAAGTTCCAAATGCACAAAATAAATATCTATATAAAATAATACGTACAGTTACGAACCCTACAATCTGCTCAATCGACCTCGAGTATTTTTGATCTCATATGCCACACAAAGATTGAAAGAGCAAGATGTCGAAGTTGATATTTAGCTTCTGTTCTTGCATTTCTCCATAGCTCTCGGTGCTGAAAATTGGAACAAAAGAGAACAAGTTATAATAAGTTGATATATTAACTCATGTACTATGATTTTGTTCGAATATTGAAAAACTTTGCTATGTTACTTACCAAGTCCAATTGCTTCCTTTCCTTTCATTATACGTAAACGCTTGCATGAATTAACGAACATCCTGATGCAAATTTAAGAGAAGCGAATCACTTAATTAACTACGAGTAAAATGGATTAGTAATCCGGGGAAGAGATCCAATGAAAGAAAAATTATCATGAGAAATTTGAGAAGTATTTCTAACCACATATTTCAAATAAGAGTAAGAAATTTAAAGAGAGATGCATTTATTTTTATAGATGCATCTAAAATATATGGTTTGTTGTTTCTTCTACCCTTCTTATTTTAGTTTTAATTTTCATTTGATCATAACTCTAGTAATCCGAACTAAAAGAGTGCTTGGTGATAAAACGAAAATTTACTCCCAAGGGACATCGCCGACGAGCATCCAATCTCCATCTTTGTCTTCATAAGTCGGGACATAGTCTGAATTGTTCAAGAGGTCCATCAATTTGCTCTCGTTCATGAAATCCTTCAACCCTTGTGATCCACAATTACCTAGATAATTTATTTTTACCAAAAGCTTAGAAGAATCGTCATTAATTAGTTATATTTAGTGACTAAAGGGTGCTTGAGATCGTGTTTAGAAATGATATGCATTCCGAATAATCACATAAATACTTAGGGTAGGATACCAAACATGGGTAATGGCTTTGGTTAGCAAATAATTTATTTAGACACTCGAATTATATTAATTAACACAATAATGAAATAATTACCGATGGTGAAGGAACTGAACATGTTGCCCAAAGCATCTGAGAGATCTTGATAGCTTTTGTACATTCTCAAGTCGACTTTACGAAGGTAAGGAGCTCCATCCATGCTGACCTTCACAAACGCGGCTCCTCCACCACCATTCCCCTTAGTCCCAAATGATGGTGAAGAATCGTTGCCTTCCTCGTTGTGGAGGCTACTCTTCTTTTGGACTGACAACATGTTTTTTCGGTAAGATCTCACCGGTGGCCAACCTACCACTTGTGCCCTATAATTCATTTCAATAATTTTTTTGAACAACTTATATTGAGATAACATATTACAAACATGACCCACAAGTAACATGGTAGCTAGAGGAAATACATCTACCTTAGCATCTTACAATCAAAACTATATCCATACAATCACATCTAAAAAGACTCTATACAAACACAATTAGGAACCCGAGTCGCTTCATGTCTTGACCCCAATTTACTAAAGAAAGTTTGTATGTAATTTATGCTTGAATTAATTTTAACCAAAATTAACATATTAATTGCATAGGGTTATGCGTTGTAACGTTTATTTTACTTAGCATACTGAATCTGCAAGTATATGTTACAAATTATTTTTGATGCAAGTGTATGTAATTTTAATGCATCAACTAGTAAAACACGCAAGGATATTGCATTAAAATGCAAGTATGTTATGCAAAAGGGTAAAAATCATGTTAGAATCTTTTATGCAATAATTTACAGGGCCTTTTATACATAAGTTTTATTTTGTTTTTAGTTTTTTGCTAGAAACCTAGCTCGAAAAACTTACTTGGCAGGAGGGTTAGCAGAGGAATGCTTCTTTGGATCATGATCAATCTTTGTTTCTTGATCATTTGATGAAAGTTTCAGCTTCAAATCCATGATGGTCTCATCATAACCTCTCTTTCCAGAGTTATGCACCGCCGTAGCTCCGCCTTCGATGGTCTTGTTGCCACCACCGCCCGGTAAGCCTAGCCGTAACTCAGTTTCGTCAAAGGATGTCATCTTTTTCACACACTTGTTGTGTTTGTTGTTGGTGAAATATTATTAGAGAAAAAAGGGAAGTGAGAGTTTGTGTCTGGGCAAATTATTCGTACCAATAATATTATACTTTGGGTATTTTAATACGCTAATAATAATGAAGTAATAATACCGCACAGTGTAATAAAAATATTCATATGCCAGAAAATCTTATTTTTTAAGTTGGCTTTTTGTTTAGAAATAATAACTTAGAAAAAAATATCTAATTTGTCAGTTTTTATTGTTTCGAGAAACGTTCTTTTTTTTCTATTAAAACATAAACTTTTCAAATTTCGACCTTTTAATGTATCGGTTTACCAACTTAATAGGTCAGCGGTTTTTTTTTTCGACCTATTAAAACATAAACTTTTCAAATTTCGACCTATTGTATGATTTCACGATTTTTTTTTTTTTTTTTTTTTTTTTTTTTTTTTTTGAAACAACAAGATAGGTGAAAGCGGCCTGCTTGGACATGTGGTCATCATGAAACAGGGACTGGTTATGGAACATGTGGTCACCAGGATGTTTTTGAGTTGGCATTTTATAAAAAAGCAATGCTATACCCACTCACAAAATTCATACAAAAAATTTACCCGCTGACGTGTCAGCAGATGATTGGTGCATTTTCTGGCAGTTTATCTCTCCTCTATCTTATTAAACCAATCACCCGCTGACACGTCAGCGATTGGATTTTTTGTGTGAATTTTGTGAGTGGTTCTTGCATTTCTCTTTTTAAAATGGGAGGAGGTATTTTAGTCATCTCTCTAAGTCTGAATCATTTTCAGTCAACTAAGTAGGGCCTGAGGCCCCCTATGAATCCGTAAATCTGAGGAGCATGTCGCAACAAAAGGATGGTCCCCTATGCATTTCATTTTTTCCAGAAGGGAAAAAAAGAAGTACCCCCCATCATAGTGAACCTCTCCTTGTGATCGGGATGAGGTAGATGCCTCCCAGCCGGGGGGCGGATCGAATCGGAGTTTCCTTAGGTAGCGACCGACCTACATTTATCCTTAAACTTCCGTTCTTGGTGGAGAAGAATCGAACAAAGGTATGCTCGCTTGCTGTCTTGTTCTCGGTCGCGAACTGGGATCGCTCACCAGCTAGGTCAGATTGGAGCAAAATTGTATGAGAACATATTACCCATATTCAGGGACAAGGTGCGAAACGACCTCTCGATCTACTTACTGCAGCCCAGGAAGAAAAACATCTTTTAGGCGTTATGTTACGAGTTTATATGACATCTTAAATATCATGTACGAACCTGTATTGAAAGATCAAACTTTGTCGGGTCTTTTGATTTTTCAAGTGTTTCTAGAAATATCAAAATTTAATTTTGATGTTGGGGTTCGATTTATTGTTGTTTGTGGTTTTTAAAATGATGTTAATGGAAGAAGATGGTGGTTGGTGGTACGGTTGGAGATGAAGATATATAAAGAATCTTTTAATTGTCTTTTCCATTTCCTCATATTAAATACCACAAAACACAATCATTTTCATGAATCAAATTCTAAGCTTTTAAATACTACTAATTCGTTACAAGCTCAACAAAGTAACCCCCAACTAAACTAAGACCAACACTAAGAAGAATCGATACATTGCAATAGCTAAAAACATTCACACACGTTAAAAATGCAACTCCAATACAACACCAAAATCATTGCAACGATGAACTGGCACAATCATGTGGATGAACCATGGTTGGCTTTCACATTTGAACAATATAATATGATATGCAAATGACAAACCTTGGCTAAACATGAGTAAATAATAAAAAAAAAATGGAAATAGCTTTTTACAACTACAACCCTATACTCAAAACCCTAACCCTAACCTTTCGATGACCAATTTATCTCACGAAACTCTAAACCTTAACCCTAATTGAAACCCCAAACATAATCGACACCCTTAACAAATACCTTATAACCATGGATCGAGGCGAGTTTGGTGGTGGGAAAGATGAATGTTCTGGCGAGTTTTTGTTCGTGCGACAATGTGGTGTTGGGGAAAGTGAATATTCTCGTGGGTATATAGATTGGGCTTTGTGACAATACACCGAAACATTTTAGCAGTAGTGTATTGAAGAAAAAAATTGTTGCATGAATTTATTAAGGAAGGAGTCAAAATGATTGGATGAACAATTGTTTTGTTGTTGTTTACAGTAATAAAACGGATGGGTGATTAGGAGGGGAGGAGTAAAAGTAAAAAGTTTAAAGAGGTGTTTAGTTTAATAGAAAAAAATAATATAAATAATTTTTTTTTTTGCCTATGTGGAAAAAACGTGTTGACACATAAGCAATAACCAGTTATTAGGTCATCGGTTACATTAAAAGGTCAAAATTTTAAAAGGTTTTGTTTTAATAGAAAAAAGTAAATTACACATAACAAATAAATTGACAAGTTAGCTTGATACATTTCCAAGTTATTATCCTTTTTGTTTATATATTTATCCACTGTTTTACATAACTAATTAAATACGTTCACAAATAGTAAGCTAATACATATCTTTATCTTTTGATGTATTCAATAATTCATATGCGTGGCCGGTTTGAGCTTTTGATGGGTTACGTCGTATGTGTTAAGATCATCGTAAGTTCGTAAAAGGATCGATCTATGTATTATGCATGTTTTCATCCGCGACAATTGCACTTAGTGGCCGGTATATGTTGTGTTTGGAAGGTTTGGGTCAGCAGTCGGCACTACAACAATAAGGAGGACGGGTGACGGGGGTTTTGGTGAAGACATATATGTCCTTGCCAAAACCCGCTAAACGACAAAAATCTATGTTCTAGACTTTGACGAGGAAGAAAGTGGAGAATATTATCAACTAAAAGTCAAAAACCTTTAGCAATGACATGTCCTCGCCAACAAATTGACCAAAATTTATATTTCCCACAAATTTTCATTTTGGTTAATTGTTTCCCTCTAATATAATTAATCAATTAATTGATTGATTATATGATTAAGATTTGGCGAGCTACATGTCCTCACCAAAGTCCATGTGGGCTACGGATGGTAAACTTTGACTGCGATTTGCGTGGGTCCCACATGGTCGTCGCCAAAGGTTATAAAATCCGTCGTCGCCAAATGTATTAGCGACAGTGAACATGCGAGGTCTTTTTGGCGAGAACATGTCCTCCCAAGAGGTCTTTAGCGAGGACAAGTCCTCACCGAAGACGTCAAAAAGTCCTCGGGCTCATATCTCCGTTGGAGAAGTTGAAAATTTTAAGGGACGTGATTTGTACACTTTCAAAAATGATTGGGACACTCATATTTTGAGTGTTTGGACATTTATACCATCACATTATTCCAAACACTCAAAATTTGAGTGTCCTAATTATTTTTAGGAGTGTGCAAATCACCTCCCAAATTTTAAGGTCGGTTTTGTGAGCGTACAAGAATCAAATTGGCTGGTATGAGCCGTACGACTATCAAGTTAATGTCGTTGTATATTAGTTTCGTGTACAATAATTTACATATTACTGGAAAGGTCAATAACCACGAAAAGCAAAATGTACATGTTTGGCTCTTTCTAGAAATACTATACACCTACTTCAATTACACTATTAAGTACTTAGTGATGATGTAAATGATAAAAAATAATAATAATAATAATAATAAATTCTCCAAATCCGTATTTTCATGAGACTAGTAACTTAATTCAAAATTGCTACAACTTATGACGACTCAGTTAATAAAACTTGAATTTCGAAAGCAATTAATCGCGGGGTGAGTTATCCACACCCTCTCATAGGGAGGGTTTGCAATGATTGGACGCATCGCCGGGTTGTACGGTGTGCATCGCGAGATGTACAGTGTGCATCGCGAGATGTACGGTTTGACTAAACCCCTATGATGTGACAATGGGTCCTACTATTGGAACTCTCCCTATGGATGTGACTCCATAGGGAATATTCCCTTTGTCCCCTTGTTTTTCCAGCACAACGCAGTTTTTTGTCAGTTTATGTTCCGTATTTCTGACAGTTTTAAGCGTTTGGCTTATTAAACTTTATATTTACAGTTCCGCATTTTCAGGTTTATAGCTTTTTGATATAAACAAAATTATAAAAATAAAATAAAATAAAAAAAAAAAAACAAAAAAACCAGGGGGGGTCCTAATAAAAAACTAGGAGGGGTCTTAATAACTCAGCCCTGTGATAATATAGGGAGGGTTCCTATATCACATCCCTTAATCGCCCAAGTTTATATTACAACTATGTCAAACCTTAATTTTGAAAATTTTGCCTAAGCATGCACTGTTTGTATGTTTGTTTATGCCATGCATGCATTTAATAAGATTTACTCAGAGTACGTTCTTGTTCTTCATCTGTTTATAGTTTATACATTGTACGATGGTATAGTACACAGTAAACTGTAAGTGTGTATCTTGTCACATTTATTTTGACAACAAGACTTATATGGTACCTATTTGGATTGATACTCTGAGCTAAAACTATGATTCAATATAGTTAGCATACTAAATTTTCATAGACCATTTAGTATAATGCCGACATAATCCAAGTCTCTACCAACATATTACATAAACTTCGCATTTTCATAGCGTAAAAATATAAACGATCGAATATGAGTAGGTCCATATGGCATGTGGTCCGATCATAGAAGGTTGAAGATGGTCCATGTGAAATTGTTAAGAGTGTGTCACCATAAGGTCAAACCCCATTCCATGTGCGCCGCTATAGGGTATCCCACCACCCTCACTCTTAACTAAAATCATTGTAATGAATATAGAATCATAATGCAAAGAAAAGGCATAAATATTGGTAATAATAACTCATGCATTGAATTTGTTTGTGCTAACAAAATGATTATATGAATTGTGAATCTAATATACATTGTACAAAGATCATTTGATTACAGTATTATTATTTTATATGGTCAAAGCTCAATGGTTGGTAATGTAAAGAAGTTTGAACACTAGTATGCTTATTTCATATTTGTCAAAGTTTCCAGATGTATCAGTAATTCAGTATCGTGTCTCTTTGACTTTAAAGTCAAGGTTATATTTTGATACTCAAATGTCTATGTTATTTATTATATAAAATTTGTCAAATGTTTTATAGTTGATGAACAATAAAAGTATTTAACAAATAAGTTTTAAGATTGAAGACGTTAACAATAATACTTTTTATCTTTGTGGTAATGTGTTGTAATTTCTAAAAGAGGTCCTTGGCATCCTTTTTTACAAATCTTTCTTACTTTGACCCAACGTTAAAACTCTTATGGGCCTTTTTATAACGTTTTTAAGACAACGTATGTTCTTTTAAAACTACAAGTCTAAGCTATTTCGTATAACGAGGCATTTTGAGTCGTGCGATATACTGGTTTTGTTTTTCGATAAACTATTGAACTTATGCTTATGTCTAAAACTCAATTTTGTTATTTGTTATTATAATTTATAAATAGCTTCGAGTCAAAATTATGTATTTTTTTTCTTCTTTCTATTCCTTATTTAAAGTGATATTTTTAATATGTCGTATTTTATTATTGTAGCAAACTCTTTAAAATTATATGTTCAAATCGGGGTGTACTAACAATCATCGCTACAAAAGAGCGTTATTTTACCTTTATCGGTGGCATTGTTCCTACATTACGTGTAGCGTATCAACGCTGTTATTTGACCATCAAAAATACATTCTTCATGCAAGTGATGCAAGCATAATCTTACATACCTCACTACTAATATGTGTCCGGTTGCTCATCATAGTCATGCATAACCAAATATAATTATCAAATGTAATTTTTTAGTATTTTATCGATTAAGCAATGCTCTATATTCTTCTTTAGTGTCAAAAGTTTTAGTATTTCCATGTCGATACCGCGTACATGGAAAGTTAGTGTAATCATGTATATATAATAATGCCACATATGTAGTTAAAATTCTTACTCTCACATAAAAAAACGACAACTTTTGTGCTCATGTATCTCGCATGAGTTAAATATTACTTTGTTGACATATTATTTGTGACATGACGTGTATAATGGGGGTATTGCCATATCAACATGCATGTAGTATGGCAAGCTTCTGTGTAGTGCTATTTTACAGAGACATTACTTATTAATGCTTAGATGAAGACAAAAAGGTTTGAAACGATTTTTGTAACTCAATTTAATTAATCTTATTTAGTATAGAAATTTAACTCAATTTAGATGAAGCCAAAAAGAATTAAAAAAAAATTAGTAATGATTTTTTTTTAACAACCAGCTCACCATGGGACTCGAACCCGGGTCTTTTGACTCATAAATGATGTTTCAACCACTCGAGCACTTGTAATTTGTTATTATATAATGAATTAAAATACATTTAAGCATTCTTTGTGTTGTGCCACATTAATACTTAACATTAAATACAGACTCAATCTTTTAATATAGGAGGCGTCCAGACTTGTGTGATGCACATAGGTTGTATCTAATTGTTTTTTACGTAATGTTTGTGTAAACTGTTGAAGTGCAAGTAAGATGTTGCATCTAATTGAGACGTGTTGCCTAATGTTTAACTAAATATAAGTTGAGTTAAATGAATCTTAAATGCAGACGGCTCTATCAAACTAAGGTTTAACAAAAAAAAATGGTAATAAAGAATAATTCTCGTAGTCACATATGCTCAACAACACCAAATCTAGCCGTGTAAAAATTAACCAACCCGAGAAAATTTTCATGTCTAAAATACCACTCTTTATACCATATTATTATCAAACATTTGGCTAAATCACACAAAATATTATCTAAGCATTCCTGTCCAACTCAATTCTTATGATCGTAACCCATGTCTTAATATTTTTCAAGCCTAAAACCAATACAATTCCTTTCAGCCCAGTCCAATATAAATGATATACCCCGGTCGAATATCCAGTCCAACCAAAATGATAAGCCCGGTATTAAATACTTACCCTAATCATTCGGATATCATATGACCTAATCTCACACACACACTTCGGTTTATCCGCCTCCCACCTAAATTTCCTCTCTTATCAAATTACTCATCTCCTTCATCTTGTCAAAATACATTCGTCTCATCTCTCATCCCATCATTATGAAAAACCGAACAAACACCTAAATAAATCAACCCACTCATTTGTCTGATGTTTGTGCTCAGTTTTTAGTCGGCATATTTGGCTTCAAGATCCTTTAAAAGGATCTCGGGTAAGGTTTTGTATGTTGTGTTTCGTTTTGTTGTGTCAAGATCAATGATGAGTAGGTTCAAACTTAAGTATCATAAAAGATTTGCAACAAAGTTCGAATAATATGAGATTTTTGTTTATTTCTTTCAAGTTTTGAATCTTATTTGAGTGTTGGGAGTGAAGGTGAGGGTTTTTGGTAGTGTCTAGATATAGGTTTTGTGTTGTTGTTGGACTTGGTCTTAGTTTGGTGTGTTTTGTTGATTTGGTTTGAGTTTAAGCATTTTGTTTTTGAGATTCGGTGTTTTACGAAACTAAGCTTCAAATAGATCAATGATGGGTTATGTATTCAACTAACAAAACCGATATAATTTTCAAATGATGGTGATGAAGAATTGTTCAAAAAAAGGATGGTGGCGAAGATGGTTATAGTTTGTTATTTATAATCTTCAAAAATACAACTGAAAAGTCTACATTTAAAGACTTGTGATGTAATTATTTGTAAGCAACTCAAGAGATGTGAAGATTTGGTGGAAAAAAAACTGCAGCAACACTTCATATTCAGCAAAAATTTATATTCAACTTTATGGTTGCATTGAATTGGTGGGAAAAAAAATGCATGAACACATCATATGCAGCATATTCGCTTGAACAATTTCGATAAACGAGTTAAAGATTTAAGACTCCACATTGATAATAGGACTGAATCTTTTAGTAGATATATATATATATATATATATATATATATAGTGAAACTTTATTTTCAGAACCCACCTTATCTGCGAGAACTGCGAGAACCACTTATGTACTCCTAATACTACATAATTTACACCATATTAATGCAAAATGGCATTTTTGAAAATATATGTAACTTAATTTGAAATAAAAAAATTAACTAAGGGTAATCTGGGAATTTAATCATTCCTTGAAAATAGCATCTCATACACCAAAACCGTTTCCCTGATTTATTCTTTTCACAATTCTGTATCTCAATCACCTTTGATCCTCTCAAGAACCCTAGCCGCCCAATTCAATTTCCCTTCCTTAACCGCCTCTCTATCTGTTGACAATATCTGATTCGTTCATTGGTATGCAATCAGTTATATTGGGAATTGTTTTTTGCTTGAAAAGTGGCGTGCTTGATTAATTGTTTAAACCCTAAAAGTCTCTTAAATATTGGCGACTTTCCGATCCCTAAAAAACCGATTCAGTAAATCTCCTTTGTGGTCTATCATTAAATTATGATTAGTATTTATCATCGTGGGTCGGTACCTTTGATGATTATACGCTGCTTTTATGGTCATTGAGTTACATTCCAAAACCTTTAATATTAAATCTACTTTGGTGGGTCAGTTATGTATTAATACCATGACTGTTAATCAATTAATTTGCAAATGCAGGCCCCGTGAGTTTCTTTCTAAGCTTGGTGATCTTAGTCAAACCCAAATATTTGCTAAAATTGAAAATGTTGAGGTGATTGTTTTTATTTTTGGTTACCCCTGATTACTATGTTTAAGTTCCATATCATGCTTAATATTTTTATTCATTTATAATGATTATTCAAGTATTGACAGGGTTTGAATCACTTTGATGAGATCCTTCAAGAGGCAGATGGTATTATCCTTTCCCGTGGAAATCTTGGCATTGATCTTCCACCTGAGAAAGTAAGTTCTAATTAGTTTAGTCGGGTGATCGTTGTTTTTTTTCTTGTAGCTGGTCAAGGTTATTATCTTCAATCTAATTAATACTAAACTGACTTTTTAATTTCGAGGGTCATGTGATGCATGGTGTTTTCATGGTTTATTAATTATTAAACTGGTTGGGATTATTTTACCTGCACTTTGAGATCCCGTAATCGTTTCTACGATCTTGGGTCTATCTTTAACGGATTAAAATGGTGGTGTGTATGTTTTAAAAACAAGTATGTTCTAAAAATTAATTAAAACTGATATGTTCTAAAAATTATGGTTCAAAAGATGCATATTTCATAACAATTATGGTTCAAAACATGCATGTTTCATAACAAATATGGTTCAAAACATGCATGTTTTAAAACACTAATGTTTGACAACAAGTCTGTTCTGAAAACATACACGTTCTCATGAACATGTATGCTTATTAGTTTGTTAGTAGTTAAATGTTTTGTGGGATGAGTTTGATCGAAAAGTGTGCTTTTATTATCTTTTCTGCCTTACACTATCTATGCAAAGTTCTAGGTATTACATATATGTTTTAAATTGTGCATACGTGTTTGATTTGTTTTAAAGCTAATATAAAATCATTGGAATGGTGCATATGTGTTTTTCGGCTTGTACAAAATTAATAAAAGTGACGTGCATATATGTTTTAAGATTAATATATATTCAAGGATAAATAGATGCATACATGTTTTAAATTGTGCATATTTGTTATGCTAGTTATTATGATTAAAAAATTTGTTTCCTACTTGTTTGTGTTATAAAATATCGTTTTCTTTGTAATTCTATTTTAATAATATTAATGTTGCTAATTTTTATATTTTTCTTTGTTTCAGATGTAACTAAAAGAATGTTCACCGCTACAAGAGTGCCTATATGTCCGACTTTTGAAAATGTTGATGGCTACGCGTGTGCATATATGCCGGACTTTTAAAAATATTGATAATAACGAGTGTGAACATATGTCCATTTGTGTTAAATAGTATTAGTGCTCACGTGTATAAATCGATTAGATTCATGTATTTATACTTTTAGAAATTTTTATTTTAATTGTATTTCAATCGATGTCGAATTTTGTGTATAACATTTATGTTCTTGGTTTGCTATATATTTACGTTATATAAAAAAAACACATATGACTATTTCTGAAAACATATCCTGTAGCACTAATCTGGAAATATGTTATCTTAAAAAAACATACATGCACTAAATCTGGAAACATGTCTGTTTAAAAACATATATGCAGTAAATCTGAAAACATACTAGCTTAAAAAAAAAAAAAAAAAAAAAAAAAAAAAAAAAAAAAAAAAAAACGGATTTAATAAAAAAAAACCAAAAAAAAAAAAATTAATAGTCTTTTACTATTATACCCTTTTAGATTAAATAAAAAATCTAATATTTAAAAAAAAAATATAGATATTTTCAAAAATGTCATTTTGCATTGATATGTTGCACACTATGCATTATTAAGAGTACATAAGTGGTTCTTGCAGTTCTCGCAGATAAGGTGGGTTCTTAAAATAAAGGGACTCTATATATATATATATATATATATATATATATATATATATATATATATATAGATAAAAGAAAATCTTTTTGATATAGGGATTTTTAAAACTTCTTTTATTAGGTAATAATTGAATTTTTATTTTGGACATAATAATTATAAATTCCTTTTTTTTATTTGTGTAAAAAAAAGTCTAAAATATATATGTACTCAAAATGTATTAGTTGATACATTTGAACCAAATTGTAAAATGTAATAGAACTGTCGATCTTTTCCTAACTCACGTCATTTTTTTTCTTTCCCGCCTGAACACTCACGCTTTTTCCACACTCATCTATCACACCCACACAACCGTACAACAACCTCAAAAAAAACTTAATTATACCGTTTGTTTTTTATTAACAAAGTAATGGTATAATTGAGCTACAAATATATCCTCTAATTTGTCATTTTGTTTTGTCTAAAAGATAATTTTATTCTTATGAACTTAAAACCCTCATGGTCACTTGTAAATTAAATATGACATGATTAGACATATAATCATTTTCTCAACCAATTTTGTGATTCAAAACTGATTCTAAGACACGATATCTCATTCGTATTAACTTCGTTTTGGACACTCTTTAGTGTGTCGCGAAGCCCTCACCAACGAGAACGCAAAATCAACTAACCAACAAATTTTTTTTACAACATATACATATATTAAATCGTATCCAAAGTTTGCAAATAATTATTTCTTAACCAATTTTGTACATCAATAATCTACAAATATCACACAATTAAATCCACTACAAATTTTTTATTAACTTGTGTAAGACATCTAAAATATTTCACGTGTTATGACATGGCATGTATTTTTCTTTTATTTTTTTTTTTATTTTCGTAAATGAGGGTGACGTGAGAGTGACAAGTGTAACTCGTGTAAGGAGTATATTCGTTTAAACGAGTTGCAGGTCCAATTTGATAAATCAAGAATAGTCTTCTTTTTATAAACATACCTTCTGATAGACCAACCAAGTAATTTTCGCAACTATTAATGTTTATTGATGCAATGTTGTAAGTTTGATGGGATGTTAGTTTAGTAAATGCCCGTAGCCCTTACTATTACTTGTTTTTTTTAGCTGCTATTTTTTTATTGTTGTTTTATATATTAAATATTGTAAGCATGAAACAAGTAATATAATTATTAGCTTCATCTTTGGTAGAATATCTCTTTTGAGGAACACGAAATTAACTTATAGCATCACATTTGAGTAACGTTATTGATAGAGGATACATGTGCAATGTCTTGCTTATTTTGGAACCAACCATTCTAAATGAAGATGCATAGACAGTGAGTATGATATTTTGATTGTTACAAGAGAACTTTAACTCAAGGAAAATTTAAAGTTTAATACATATTATAAAATTTTGTAACAATTTAGATATATTTTACAGAAAAAAATGATATAAAGAAATTCTATCCAGTTCATGTGAACGGGTAAAAATAATTAAAGGACAACGGATAGCGAATTAAGGGGTTTTTGTCTCCTGGTTGGTCTGTACATGGGCTGATC
The DNA here is from genome assembly GCA_019973895.1 of Chrysanthemum seticuspe. Taxonomy (NCBI): domain Eukaryota; kingdom Viridiplantae; phylum Streptophyta; class Magnoliopsida; order Asterales; family Asteraceae; genus Chrysanthemum; species Chrysanthemum seticuspe. Next base: position 66,856,605 of record BPTQ01000009.1, read on the forward strand.
CTTTATGCTTAAAGGAGACACAAACTTTAACATTTGATCAATATAAGTATGTAATATAAATTTTTTAACAACAGATACTTTTTTCGTCCTAAACTTATAGCATATCTATATTGCAACTAGCTATAGCTTGGCTAGGTCTTGTTTTGATCCCCAACGACCAAGTAAAGGCACTTTAGAATACGAAATCAAAACTTTCCATTCACGGATAGTGCATTGAAGTAGTTAATTTCGACCTACTTGGCTTGAATGGATCTCCGATCCAGTTCCCGCCACAAACAACAGGTTGTAGACGTAAATTTCTCTAGCTTGTTGTCACCTTTCAAATAAAATTCGTTCTTCATATAAATCATAAACATATAACCATATATTGAAACGAGAAAAAAATAAAAATAAAATACAGGATTGTGCTAGTTGAACTTCTCCAGCTAAATGTAGTCCCAACTCCCAAGGTTGATGCTGAAATATCTGCGGCATATGGGAGTAGCAAAATAAAAGACATGTATACATATAAACTCCTAAAGGCATGAAACCATAGAGGCATGGAAGCATGTAAAGAAATATGAATTTATGTGCATATAAATTCTAGATCACACGAGGGCATCATATAAAGAAATATGGATGTATGTGCATATAAAGTCCAGATTACCCGGGGGCAGCATATAAGAAAAATAAATCAAAAACAGATAGAGACATTAAAAGTGCAATAGAAAAAATTATAGAAGTATGAAAAGTTTGTTTTATTAATTTGTTTTGGGTCTGAATCTAATTATTGCAACTTTATTGTTAAGAGGTGTTTGAGAAATCTGAATCTAAATCATATAACGTTGTTTGTTTTTTTAATTTGGTAAAATGTCTGAATGGTGTCAAAAATTGCAATTTAAATATGAAAAACGTTGCATTTAATTTTTTAACAACTCACTAAATGTTTCAGCAATGTCATTCGCAAATTTGTAACACATTTTTTGTAACATTTTTGTGAAACAAGAAAAAAAAAAGTTAAGAAAATGTAAGAAGGTATAAATATAATTATAGAAAAAAGAAAATTAGACAACAAAATTGTAGATCATTAAAAGTTAATAAGATACTCTTTTCACCTCATAATAAGTAAGACCCAATAAATCTTATCGAGTCTTACTGAAATTGAAATAACAAATACCCCAACCCTTTATCGTCTCTTCCTAAGTCATAGGTAACAGGCAATAATAAATTTTTTTTTTAAACAGACGCCCTCTTAAGCATACAAGCATACATGCATGTATACAAGGAACCAACTCAAACAACCAAATGCAGTGGCGGAGATAGGAGTGAGGCAGGGCGGGCACGTGCCCTATAACAAATAAATTGTAGTATAAATCTTTTAAAATATTCAGCTATTTTTTGTAAATTTCCCCACATCTAACGAACAAATCCGCAATGTATTTTTTAAAAAATTATCAAATTTTACCCGTTGTACAGTAAATTTCTGGCTCTGCCTTTAAGAAAATGCGAAATATATGTGATATAGGAAATAAGACCATAAAAATAGGGATGGCAACGGGTCGGGTTCGGGGCGGGTTTTAGCGTACCCGTACCCGCACCCGTTTATAATATCCGAAGTCGTAACCGTCGGATACCCGATTAATATTATCCATCGGTTTTTTGGGTTTCCCCACAGGTATCGGTTATCCCTAATTGAATATTATACGGACAAAATGGCAGTATTAAGATTAAGTTACACTAAAATCAGCAGAAAAAAAAATAATAATAAAAAATAAAAAAACTAATATGTTCAAATTATTTTAAAGTTAAAGAAAATGAATATCGTATTAAACGATTTAACGCTTTTGAATTATTCATGTACAAAATAAAATGTGTTATGTAATAAAGATACTTATATAAAAAAATATAATGAAAGAAATTATATATATTGTATATATAATGAAAGAAATTATATATATTGTATATATATTCTATTTAATTATAATATCAATAAAGCAGGTATAGATTCGGGTAAACAGATACGGATACGGGTACGGGTAATCAGGCGGGTATTATCAAAACCCGTACCTGAACCCGTACTCGGCTAAAAGAAATTATCAATACCCAAACTCACATCTAAACCCGTCATAGTCGATTCAGGTTTTGATTTTCTCCGTCGGTTTCAAATGCTTTTGTCATCCCTATATACAAACATACATGGGCCGTAAGGCGGGAAAGCATTTGTGTCCTTTGTTATAACAAGGACTTATATGTGATCGCGTATAACTATCATTGAATAATCAACCAATCAAACCATTTCTTTTGTGTGAGAAAAACCAATCATACTAAAAGTAAATGAACCAAAAGGAGATAATTCATTAGTTATAGTCTAAAACTACAGTTGCCAAATACTTGTATAGAGATATATCATATGAATTATTTTGTAATTATATTATACTCAGCTCTTACTCGTTTGAGTATTGTCATTGTACATCGCATGTGAAAATGATAGAAATCCTAAAAATAGACCAAGGCAACAAAAGATTGGTTCTATGATATACCAAGGTCGTAACTCGTAACTGTGACATGAAAATAAAACTACCCCCTACCCTCACACCACTTCGCTTTTATCTCAGCGTCACATCAGTTTTTTCTCTTTTTCACCACTTTCACTTTTCACTCTCAACCATCTCACACTACTCCACCTTTTAACACATTTTTTTTATGTATTCAAATACCACGCTAAATATCTCTCAAACACTCACAAACTAAAAAAAATATAATAAAATACCCATTATGCACGCAACCTAAAAAGTGAAACATTCACCTTTGAGCACAAGGTATGAAAGGACCCAATAACACGTTATTGGTATGTCACCTCAGTGTCACATCATACACCTCCCAATAACACACTAATAACTCAAACAACCCTCTCTCATAACATACCACTAACATCACCTGTAGCCTGTAGGTCTCGCAAAATACCCCACCAAATATACCACTCACTCACAATAAAAACACACACACGCACACACAAAAGGTGCATTTGGCTTGAGCTAGTGGAATGGCTCAAAACACAAAATAATGCATTTGGCACAAGTTTGGCATGTTAGCCGATAAGGGTGGCACACCAATGGCTCACCAATGACACCCCATACATTGTGCTCTTTGACTGCACTTTTCATCCTTGCCAAACCTTCACCTCATCTCCCCCAACCCTCCTTGCCGCGTGACTCCCTTTGCCGATCCCTCACTGAGCTCCGGATGAGAGTAGCCTAAGGTGGCATGTTTTTAGTGGAGGGTCATATTTTTTCTGTAGCATATTATACTGTGTGCATGAACTCATGTACGTTTGAAGAATAGAAGGTTTTGTGATTGATGGGCATTGAGATTGGACCTGCTGCCCTAAAATGAGACACACGAATTCAAATATGGCCCATTTTACATACCCAAAAAAGTCCAAGTTTGTATGACCCAGTTCACGTGTGGGTATTGGCCCACATTTCGTATTCACATTTAATGCCTTGCACGTGTGGATCCTTCAACTGTTCCATATGTTATAAATGCACATTACATTATCTTTTACAAGTTTATGCTTCCAAATTGGCAAATAGAAAGTGAAGTGATTCAAAATCACACAAGAATCTTGGTTGAGTTGCACTTATTTCAGCAAACGGATAAGGTTTTACATGTTGAAGTTAATCGGGAGAGTGATTTTTATGGACTTAGACTAAGACGACCTAACTAAAGCATTATCGTCACTGTTTTCAAACTTTTTTGGTTCACCTCTAAAATGTCTAGCTAATATTGTTTGAACCTAAAACTTCTTATAAGAAGATTAGAATCTCACCACCAAGTCACCTTGCTAGTAGAACGTGATAGAATATGGAAGCATAATATGATACTTCTTCCATCTCAAATTTATTGTCCACATTTTTTTTGGGTTGTCACAAATTAGTTGTCCATTTCTAATAAGAAATTTAGATCAAGTTTACAATATTACCCTCACTTGAGTCTATTAGTACAAATTTTAAAGAACTTAAAGTTTAGTAATTAGTTAAAGGTAAAACTGTCATTCTAAAAAAAAATGTAACAGTAATGTTTTTCTTAGTTTTTGTCAATAGACAATTACTTTTAGGACGGATGGAGAAAATATTTTAGCTACATATACCTAGGAATGGAATTACGGAGTATATGTGCATGTTTTGAAATGTTTGCTTAAGGGTTTTGCATTGTTAATGAAATAAATAAGAAGTCATTGTGAATTGACTGATTTCTCGATAATGAGACTAATATAGCTAAACATTATGTCACAGAAGAGCTATGGATATTTTTCGTACTTTCACAGTTTCACATGTATTTGTAACCATATTTGCATATTGGTTGTAGTTCTCGAAGATATGTACATTGTATCTGTAGTTCATGACAACTATCAATTGTTGATTTTCTTAATTCATTGGCTTCTTATGTCGACCAGTAAATTGACATGATGTGCACGAAAGTGTTGTTATTTAAAATAGGGAAAATTGTCTAAAAAGGCATATAACTTGTCATTTTTTTTTTTTGTATGTATCAAACTTTTAATTTTTCTATTGTAGCATCCAACTTTTTTAATTTTCTTATTGTAGCATCCAACGCACAAAAAGTGATGTGAAAATAAAAAAATTAAAGATGTTGGATGCCTACGAATATAAAGATTAAAGAAGTTGGATGCATACAGTATGATGATTAAGAAAGTTGGATGCTACAATAGGAAAATTAAAAAAGTTTGATGCTACAATAGGAAAATTAAAAGTTTGATGCCTACAAAAGAAAAAAGTGGCAAGTTGGATGCCTTTTTAGACCATTTTCCCTTTAAAATGTGAGTTAATTGCATTTTTAGTCCCTGTGGTATGGCCAAATTGCAGGTTTGGTCCCTAAAAATTTAAAAGTGCAAGGATAGTCTCCATTTTAAAGTTTGGATTGCATTTTTGGTCTCTGGATAAACAGAAATGACTAAAATACCATTTGTCTTATTCAGAAAAGACAAGGGTAATTTGGTCATTTCACACCGACCAGGGACCATAAATGCAATCTAAACTTTAAAATGAGGACTATTATTGCACTTTCAAAGTTTTAGGGACCAAACATGCAATTTAGCCATACCACAGGAACCAAAAATGCAACTAACTCTTAAAATATTGAATAAGTGTGCTGGCCGGTATTTGGAGACATGCATTGATGGGGTGACGTTGCCCACTACTCATCGGTCATCTCAGCGGCGCATCAAAATATCTTTCCTCTCACTTTTGCATTGCAATCATCACTACGCCCTCTACCCTCTTTTTATTATCAAATAACCAAAACACACACACAAATCCTTCACCAAGGATCGGGGCTCGATTTGCGCATGTTTTGCAAGTGATCACCAAGAGATATGATGCAATGGTGAGTGGTGACCCACACCCACCCCGACCCCCGTCCACCCGAGCAAATTCATGCGCGGATGCTTAATATCACGATAGTGAATGATTTTAATTCATGATTATGGAAAAAACCAATTTTTTAAAGGGAAAATATTACCTGCATCAAAAAAGCAGGTAATTGCGTGCTTTGCTTTGTAAAAATTTTAAAAATTTATAATTAAGCCATTCCATTATCTCATACGTACATGTTTCCCCCTCCTTTTACAAAGGAAAGCATGTAACTTTCCTGCTTGGAAAAGCATGTAAGATTTCCCCTTTTTTAAATGCCTTAAAAACTAAAACATGGTCTCATAAATACCTTAAAAAAACTCTTCCTAAAATAGAATTGGTCGATTGGACGAATGGGTGACTCCACCCAAATGTTGACACATGACACATTTTTTATTAATAAAGTAAATGGGCGACTGAGGCGATTTTACTAAAATTTTGACACGTGTCACATATTTCATTAACAAAGTATAAATCGTTCAGTCACTCCAGTCGTACAAATAGCTCAGCCGACTCAGTCTATTACGAGAAGTGATTTTCTTTTAGGATATATATCGGACTAACTTTTACCTTTGGCTTTTTGGAGCATTTAAACAATTTTCTCTTAGAGCAGTTGGTATAATAACGCCCCCCCTCCCCCCGTTATTCCCACGTTAAGGCCCGTTACCTCCGTTACCCACACCCCCTCCCCCGTTAATCCCACGTTAACGTTTGCATGTTAAGCCTATAACGGGCGTTAGCCGAATAAAATAATAATAAATAAATAAATAAATCACTTACTCCCCCCCCCCTAACGGCTACTAGCCATTGTGGTTAAAAAAACTCATTTTAAACCCCCCCCCCCTTTTCAAACGGCTATTTCAAAAAAAAAAAAAAAAAAAAAAAAAAAAAAAAAAAATCAAAAACATTTTTTACCACTATAAATACCCAACTAAAACACCAATTTTCACACTTCCACTACTCAATCCTCTCAATTTTATACTTCCAATTACTAAAAAAATGTCGGGAGGCAACAACGATGATACATTCAAGAATCTTCTCGGTGGTGGGTGGAATACCTCAAACCCGGGTTCATCTTCAAACCCGAACGCGGATTCATCTTCAAACCCCAACGTCTCTTTTTCCAACCCACTAGGCTTGTCGAGCCAAGATCATTTCCTACAACATCAACAATATCTGTTTTGGCAACAAAATCAACAAAACACATTAAACACTAACTTTCAAAATCTACAATTCTCACAACACTTACAACAATCACAAACTGAAACACAAGATATTCCAGAAACACCCACTTCTCATCCAAAGCCCAAAAGTCGTGGTAAACGAAAGACCAAAAAATCCAAAGACCCGTTTGTCCGTTTCGGGTGATTCAAGTTGCTATGTTTACCTTTTTATTTTTTCTACAATAATATGTAAGTTACTAAGTCCATATATAGTTGTTTTAAATGGCTTCAAATATGTAGAATATGACTAGTTTACTAGTTTGCTACTTTTATGACAATATGTGAATTAAAACATATTTTTGAGTATATGTAATGAATCAACATAGTAACCATATATATAGTATGTATTTGACAAGATTAAGAATAATAAACATAAGATAATGGAGTGATTGTGGTGATTAGTTGCTTACAACTTTTGGCTTTCTAAAGAAAGGAGTAACTTAGTAAGGATTAGGACTTTGATTGAACAAGCTTTTCACACCTTTAAACTCTTGATACCAAATTTTGATTACTTGAGAAGGCACTTGAAGTCTCTACTAGAACACTTCTTGTGTGGATGGAAGATCACCAAAGGATGGAAGAAACAAGGACTTTGGATCAATCAAAACTTAACAAGAGCTTTGGAATTGATATGGATCTTTTTCTTTTGGATAATACTTGAAGTAAAATAGCAAATGAAGAGTGTGTGTGTGTGTGATGATAGACGTTCAAATGGAGGAGGGGGTTATATGGGATTTTCTTAGTCAAAGGAGGTTACTAATGTTGACTAAACAAAGCTTACATGCAAAGCTTTGCCATGTGTAGCAATCTTGTGCTTAGTTAGGCTTAGATCATGCCAAGTAACCTTGGTTAGCTTCTTAGGGAAGTCTCATGAGGAGGTGCAAGACTTATGTTATTATCTAGTGTTTTACGGAGTGAGTTTTGTTCCCGTTAATTGCTAACTGTAAGTCGAAAAGTCACGAAACTTAAAACCGGGTATCATAAAAATATTAAACTTGTAGAAATGATTAAACTTATCATGATACTCCATAATAAAATATAAAATGAGTGGTAAGTTCCATTGGGTTGCTTAAACGCTGTTAAAGTTGGAAACGCGGGTCAACAACGCGTAATTCGCGTAAAACGCATAACTGAAAAACATAAAATTCCAAAACTTATGGAATTGTCGTAAAATGGTAGAATTACATATTTTTAATGTCTACGGTGTTTTATGGACATAACGTGATGCTCGAATGTCGTTTAAACCCTAAAGTAGTTCTCAGACACGGTTTTGTGAAGTCGGTTCTGTATAGATTCAACGTACGTCGTCAGGACAACTTGTCAAGTTTTATTTATCTTCTCATTATGGTAAAATAAAAATAAAAATTTTTACGGGATGAATAGTAAAAGTCAAATAGTCAAAAGTCAAAGTCAAAGTCAAAGGGCAAAATAGTCATTTTGCCTTATGAAAATTTACGGGTTGCTACAGTCTCTACCCCTTAAAGGAATTCTGTCCCGGAATTCAGTGTGTGTTATCCGATGTTGAAGTGTTCTAGGAAAATGTGGGTGTATGCGCCGAATTTTAATCTTTGCGTTCTCAAGTTTCTGGTCATAGAATGTGTTATGTACAGTAAAACCTCTATAAATTAATACTCGATAAATTAATAAACTCGATAAAATTAATAATTTGTCCGGTCCCAACTTGGGACCAGTACAAATTTTGACACCAATCGATAAAATAATAAGATAATAATTTATTTTAAACCCCAGTGTATATATATTGGTCCCTAAGAAACTATAAATTAATAATTACATAAAAGTTTATATATATATATATATATATATATATATATATATATATATATATATATATATATATATATATATATATATATATATATATAAATGCTATACGTAATTAGAACTTGTACAAATTCAAATAATTCAATTCAGGTCATACGTAATTGAAACTTGTTCCAACGAAACTAAATTTTTACTTATTCTAAAACAATGAACTTGACAAAGTCAATTAATTTGTAAATGTGAATTCATAAATTGTTATTTAAAACCTGTTTTTCTAATTTATTTTTCACCTCTAATTATTATACATTGTAACTAGTATATTGGACATGGAAATTTAAAAATCATACATAAAACCGCTATAAATTAATAAGTTATGAATTTATCGATATAATAATATCTCGCTAAATTAATAAAATATCTCAGTCCCAACACTATTAATTTATAGAGGTTTTACTGTATCATTCTAAGTTTTTAGTGGTGGCTTAAGTTGATAATCTAAAGGGTTTTGTTAAAATCTTATAGAGTCCAATATACCTCAAGTTTGGCTTTTCCCGATTCTCAAAACGAAGCATATGTTATTGTATCGAGGCTTTCAACAAAATCTTAATTTCCAACATGGAGTTTTTGTTAAATTTTAACTCCTTACATCTATGAAATTTTCATTTCTGGCGATAGTGTGCGGCATGCAGCCTAATTTGTGTTTATATGGTTTCATTAGTTGTTTCGTGTGTAATATCTGAACATCTTAGTTCAACAAATGGTTGACTGACACTTTCGTCTATATAGTGCCTTAAATGGAATAGTTTTATTGTTGTTAGGGTAACTGTTGTTAATAAAAAGGTGTAACATATTGTTGATGTGAAATGGTTTATAATGATGTGATAATTATCGTTGTAGGAAAGTCTTGCTAGTGGCAAGTGGTTATCCAAAACCATTTCCAAAGTCGATCATGTATTAGGTGGTTTCTGGATGAAGGCTATATCGTATAGTGTTTATGTCTACTAGTGTTTGAAAGAAACGTGATACTGTGAAGTTTTACAAACTGACTTACAATGGGGTTCAAATAATGATGTAATATGTTGATGATTAGAAGAGTGTAGTGTATGTTTACTGATTTGATCGTTTTTGTACATAGATATTTTCCGAAAAAATACAAAGGTATGTATTTCCCGGGTCGTTTTCCCAACGAGAGATGAATGGAGTTTGACAACTCACGTCGCGATTCGGGATTTGAATGGGAAATAAGGAATTTTGGGTTTTCTAATCTACAATGCAAGGAAATATAAAGGAAAGCAATAAAAACTACAGAAACTATAATGCAAATAAGTAATTACGACTAGTTATGCAAATTTAAACTAAAACCGCATAAAACGTAACTAAAGAAAAGCGAATTAAATGCAACTATGCTAATTAAAACCCGTAAAAATGAACTTCTATTTTTCTACAGCTAAGAATGATATTTGAAAATTATTTATGAATTAAAACTAATTTTTTAGGATTTTTCTTGATTTATTATGATTTAAAAACTAATTTAAGACATTTAAAATAGAGCTAAAATGCTAAAAATTAGGAAAACATGCAATAAAAATACAAAACTATTTTTAAAAAATCTTAAATGACTAAAAAGAATTTTCAGAATTGGAATAACATTTTTTTTACTTTTTCTCAATTTATTATGAATTTAATACTATTAAAAACTAATTAAATTCCTAAAAAATACTAAAATAACTAGGAAAAATCTGGAAAAATACTTTTTAAGAGATTTTTATTTTTCTAAAACTAAGAAAATTTAAATTGAATTTTTCTGAACATTTTCTGAATTATTTGGATTAAATGCTAATTAAAAATGCTAGAAAATGACACAAAAATGCAGAAAAATAGCAAATGAACAGTAAAAAATATGAAAACTTCCAGATTACTATAAAATAATATAGAGAACTAGGGAAAAATAACAGAAACCAATTTGGAGTACAAGAACTATGATTTGGGCACACTACTAGAATGAATAAGCACTTAAAATGAGCAATAAGCTAACCACAAGCTACAAAAAGCTACCATAAGCTAAAACTACCCTATTCTAACTGAAACTAAGCTATTGCAACTGTTTTAGATCTAATAAGCACAAGCTAGAGGCATTAAGCTACAAATCAAGTTTCTAAATCCATTATGCCAAACGCCCTTAACTAGCTACTTTAAGCCTAAAACAAGCTAGTTAGAAAAATTCCTAAAAATAAACTAAAATGGCCATGGAGTTCACATCCAACCCAACAGCTTAAGTTCAAAATTTTAGCTCAAAAGGATGCAAAATGAGAGAATTAAAAATCAAAACTATAAGCAACTTGGGACACAAAACACCTAATGAGCAGCTTAAGGGAAATAAGCAAATGAGTTAAGGATCTAACTAGGGGAGGTTTGGGAAAGGGAAATAAGCTGAATAAGCTGAGAACCTAATCAGTTTTAACAAAAGAGCTTAAATGCAAAAAACTTGAAACTAATAAGCTAAAATGGGATCTACAAGCTAAAAGCTGGTCCTAAAAGGCTATAAAAGGCTATAATGAACCTGATGCAATCTAAATAGACCTAATAAGCTATACTAAATGAGATATTAAGCTGAGATATGAAAAATAAGCAAAGTGGAGATACTGATACGACAGCAGCCTGGGAAGGCCACTTGCAGACACTTAATAAGCTAAATCATAAGCTCCTACAGGGATACTAAAGGCAAAAACATAATTTCTATTCTACACACTATCTATGGAAGCAACAATCAAGCAATTCCTACATCTAAACAAACAAATAACAGATATGAGAAAGCTTAAATGGAACATGAAACTCACTGTGATGCAGGGGAGAAAGGGCTCAGACCACCAACTTCTGATCAACTAAAAGCTATCTAAAACATTTTTTTGAATTTTCTCCTTTTGGACAAAGCAAAACCAGCAACTGAACTTGTGATTTTTAATTTTTATAAATTTTACTAACAACTATAAATGCTAAGAAACACTGATGAAATTAGACAGTTTGGACAAAATCAGAAAAATGAAATCGCTTTGGCAAAACTAGGAAACATTAACACTGACGTGAAAACTTAAAAACTTTGGTTGAGACTATTCTAAAACAGATTTCTAAACTCGGAAAACTCAATTTGAAATCACAAAAAGCATTAAATCCCGTAAATCAAATCTAATCCAAACAATCCTTAAAGCTCTAAATTGCAAATTATTACTATTAAAACTGATGAATTCTTCATGAAAACAGATGTAAATACTCAAATTAACTCAAAAACTCAACATCTTAACAAGTTGAAACAGAAATTATCTAAAACTGAATTGACTCTCAAATTTGACCCGTGTTGACTTTTGTTGACTTTTTAACAAAAACTGAGATTAAAGCACAATTAAACCACTACCAACTCACATAAGCTGTGGTGAGCTTATGTGAGCTTAATGAGCAAGTAACAAAGCTAATGGAACAATATCAACTTGAAAACGATTTAACAAGGCATTTAAATTGAAAATTCACTTTCATTAATAAAAGAAATTATACAAAATTAAGAGAGAATTACAAGCTGAATTAAAATACTTAATCTAATAAAACAGTAATTGACAGAAAATTAATGGTAACAAATTCTCTAAATACAGTGAGAAATTGGACAAGCTTCTTCAATTGTGAGTGAGGGCTTTTATAGCTGATGAGGGAGCTTGGGGTGCCTTTCAGAAACTCCTAGAAGTCTAATCTCAGCCTTAGATTCTTCATCTCGTCATCCTATCAAATCAGAGCCCTTAGATCATATTTGTGAGGTGTTTTGCCCAATCAAATGCCTCCATTCATCCATGCTGGCGATCCAAGGGTGATATACCACTGACACGTTGTCAGGATCTTCTAGAAGCCACATAAGTTGGGGTTAATTGGATTGGATCAGGGTAAAAGTGGATGTGGTGGTGAAACAGTAAAACTGGAAGCATTTGGGCGCGCTAGGTACTGGTGGGATTTTTTTATTTTTCTTTGACTTGGGGTGTACTTGTTTGACCGTGAGTTATAAAATGGAACCGGGTAATATTATTTAGGGGATTGGGCTTTTGGTATAAAAATGGTAGTGTAACATTGGGCTTGGGGTAAGATAGGTGTAGAATTATTTTTTTGTTATTTGGACTTGGTATTAGTAAGTGAAAAATCCAAATCATAAGGTCCATACATGTAATTTTGAAAACAACAAGGACTAATGATGTATTTTTGGAAAAGGTAAAGGTAAAAATGGTGTTTTGGGTAAATGAGGGGTGAAATGTGAAAAATCCCAAAAATAATCCGGAACTCCGTAATTTAACTTTTTGAGCATCCAAATCCCATAAAATAGCATCCCGGCATCGGCTTTTGCACTCTTCTTTCTCTCGTGCTCGGTTTTCTTCGGTTTTGGCTTTCTTTTGTCTGTTTTGTCATATCTGTACCTGCACATGCATAAACTCAAGAAACCATTAAATATTAGCAATAAACGGCTCTTTCTTGGTTATTTTGGGTCATATTTGATAAAGAAAGGATATGTGTTTTTGCACATATCAAAATACCCCAGACGAGACCATTGTCGTGTCCTCACGCAATGCAATCAACTCACGCTTCTAAACCAAGGATTTCAATCTCTTTCTACTAAACCTATGAAGAAGTAGCAAAGATTCCTCAAAAGAGATTAAGAAATCCTTAATTCTAAAAACGCCCCGTTTACCTTTTTATTCACATATATAGATATTACGATTAAGCACATTCCGGTTATGAGTGATGGTTTGTTGAACTTTCATGTCGATCAATAACTCCAACATTTTTCAAACGACACGTTAGGATCACGGAGTAGGAAACACAACACAGCGCGAAGTGACCATACAGATAGAATACATCGTCCCTGATTTTTCACAAGTCCCAAACTAAGCGTAAAATCGAAATCATTGTTAAGTATGATTCTAGATGCTAACACTACCCATGGAAGTTACTTGTGTAATTACCTTTTGCTCCCATTTTCCTATTTTCCTCTAGATTTTTTTATTTTTGTGAGAAATGAATTTCTTCAAATTTCTCGTTTCGATAAGAATTAATCCGATAAAGATACAAAGTTAAGTCGCTAATTAGTTATCCATCTTCTCTCAAGAACCATTGTCTCAAAAATGAGGTCCACATCAAGGAATTTTTATTCACTTATGTTTATTTTTTTTTTGACTTTTTCATTTTTTTTTTCATCGTTTTTTTTTTCTTTTTTTTTTCACTTCACTTTTTTTTTCACTTCACTTTTTTTTTTTTTTTTTTTTTTTTTTGCACTTATACTTTTTACTTATATGAGCTATGAACCACGGAGCTTCACGGGGTAATTCCAAGACTATAGGCTTCATGAAATGAGGATCCCAGTTGGTTAGACCAAGACCTCACCCAATCCCGGCTAAAGATCCAAGGGTCCGATCTCGAACCGCAGCTCATAACTTTACTTATTACTTATTTATTACTTACGGATCCTTGATGTGTACCTAATTTTTAAAACAAAGATTCTTTTAAGAAGATAAAGAACTAACTATCGCCAAAAACTCAACATCTCTAATTATTTATTCACAAATATGGGGTGAAACAATTTTGTGGGAACAAAAAGCCATAAGTACCTTCGATGGGCTCTAAAGAGAACCAACTACTCCACGCTTAGCATCTAAACTCATAAGTAACTCTATCATTTCTCGATCTCCGCAAATTTAAAATCCCAAATAATGAGATCCGCGGATGCTTAGCCGATAATTTAGATTATCTATGGTTAAGGGAACAAGCTAGGGCTCAACACGCCCGGTCAAGTCAGAATTCTATTCCTATTCTCACCAGCGGAAAGTCAACAAGGTGTCAAAACATATATTAACTTAGCAAATGCTTCGTAAAATAATCTCAAGTCTCGCATTTTCAAAGTCACTTATAAGAAACTAGCAAATCTTTTCAAAGCTTCGCATATATAAAATCACTTAGGGAGACTTGCAAGTTCTTGGCCTTGTGAGCTAGAATCACATTTTATAGCCTCTTGTCTAAGCAATTAGCAAAGGCTTTGTCAAGAAAAACGCATATTTAAAGTAACTTCTAAGAGACTAGCAAGAACTTTTCGATCATAAAACTAGCAAAAGCTTACAAAAAATTTTAAATTTTCTCATTTTTACACATTTTTTTTATTTTCTAACGAAAAACGGGGTTACGAGAGTACACGACAAAAAATAAGCAAGTGCGGTCAAATCAAATCGAAGATTACCCACCCCAGACTAAAACGAAACATTGTCCTCAATGTTTAAAGGCAAGGGTATCAACGAAAATCTAAAAGCCGTTTATTAAGTATGCTAAAATATAAACGTTAGTCGATAAGATTAGGATATCGGATTTCCATCAGCATCGAACATGAGACTCGAGTGGAGAAAATGACAAACTTCGAGCACGAGAGTCTTCATATCGGGAAAATCCTAGACAAAACATCACAAACAACCAAACACGAGAAATCGAAGAGGCTAACCCCTTCACGACACTTATTAGAAAATAGAAAGAAGATAGAGATAAGCATGGGGTGCCTCCCACGAAGCGCTACTGTTTTTGATCTCCGAGTCGCTAGCCTGACTCGTCCCCGAATTCATTTGTCCTTGGGGAAACAAGCGGAAGGAATACATGGATCAAAGATGGTATCCTCACTCCGGAGGGAAAGAGAATGGGTGGGTTGGGAGGGAAAGAAAATGTCGGGTTTAAGCACATAAGGGTTAAATCCTCCCAAAAGGTTTATCAAGAAAGAGTGATCCATCATCCGGTGGTTTAGCGGGCGGACGTAGGGATGACGGATCAAAGAGAAATGACTCCATAAAAGAAGGGAGTCCATGGTATAGAGAAATGCTATTTGAAGGCTCAATAGTGAAGGCATCCATCGGAGGATCCTTATCTCGGACAATGTTTTTAGCATAAAGCTCATCTATGTCGAATATCCCGGGGTTGAAAATATTGTCTTCACATGTGGGCTCAACGGGATAAGTGAGATTCGGCTCAACAAAGGAAGGAGAATCATCATTAAGCACCAACGTATCCCCCACGGGATCATTCACGACATCCTCAATACCCGGTGGTATCAAGTCATCAAAAGTAAGAGATGAGTCGGCGTCTTCTATGATCGGGTCATTTGTCGGAGTATCGGAAATTTCGTTCAAATCTTTGCTTATATCGACATCAAAGTAGAATCGCTTAAGAATCAGTTGATAAACATCGATAATAGTGGGACTGCCACTAATATCTTCATCAAACCGGAAAGTCTCAAGATCGGGTAAGAAGTCGCTATCTTTAACGGAGATAGGAGTCGAACTTGTATTATCGTTTAAGGCTTCAATCTTAGAAATGAGAAGATGAACATTCAACAATGTTTCTCGTAATGCTTCATCCTCGATCTGAATATCATCGGGCTCAATCTCTTCATCTTCCGGCTCAAAATCATTTTCTTCTTCTATGTTTACGGGCTCAGAAGGTAAATCGTCGATGAAATCGATGTCTCCATAAGAATCATCATCGGAATCGGAGAACACCTCAACATGATCATCGACCTCTTCCAAAACGTCACTTCTCTCAACCGGCGTGAGTGAAGGGGAAGAGTCGGAAATGAAAGGCTCAGAAATGGGAATGGGATTATATTTTGAAGATTCCAGAGATGGGACAAATGGTGTGCTCTGAGAGCTAGCGAGTTCCACCACTTCCGTTGTGGTCTCCGGTTCTTTCTGTTTAGAAATCGTTTTAAGCTCATAATTTCATTCCGTTTTGTTGTAACTTGACAAACTCGTAACAGCGAATCGTGAAAGAGAAGGATCGATTCTAGAATTCTTCGGATTAGAGTCGAGAGTACAAACGGGAATCACCTCGGGTTCAGAAACATGTTCCATCTCCCTCACCGGAGAGGGAGTAGGAATCAAGGGTTCATCAAGCTTATATTTCAAAATTTTCGACAAGGCTTCAAGTTTTTCAATGTTGTTAAGAAAAGCACGACGTTCAAAGAAATCGTCTCTGTGACCCTCGGTGGGTTCTTCGGGTGGCTCCGGAATGGTGTGATCATCTTCCATAACTTGAACGATTTCTCCATTAACACTTTGTCGAGCTTGAATCATACTTAAGAGAGTTCTACACATACTTTCAATGTTGTTTTGATGTTGCTCAAATCTTTCTTCAAAATCGATGGAAACGTCCTCGACACCCCCGGTGGGTTCTTCCAAAGGGCAACATATACAAGATTCGCGATAAAATCCACACCCTTTGCAAAAACAACGTTCACAAAGTGAATCATCTTTTAACAAATCTCTACAATTAAAGCAATAAGGTTGATCGAACGAAGGATATTCGGAGAAATTTTGAGAATTATTGAAAGAATTAGGGCACAGATGATTATAACACCGATAATCATTTCCCAAATGTCCGGTACAACCATAACAGATAAAATCGAAAGACTCCATGAGAATTAATCATAAAAGAGGGATAAGAGGAAAGAATTATCGGTTTTGAGGATAAAGAAGATAGAATTAAACGGTTCAAGAGGGTAAAGAGATAAAGAATTGACGGTTCAGAGGGTAAAGAAGAATATTTTTGGTTTTTAATAAAAGGAAACATAAAAGGAAAACAAATTTTGAAAAGGAAAATCTTTTTGGGTTTTTATAAAAGGGATATTTACAAAAATAACGATAACTTCACGAGGAAGGATCTTCAAATACACGCGAATCGAGACGGAATACGAAAACTCACTTCATGCCCTCCCCGGCAGCGGCGCCATTTTTTGATTTGATCATTTTCGTACATAGATATTTTCCGAAGAAATACAAAGGTATGTATTTCCCGGGTCGTTTTCCCAACGAGAGATGAATGGAGTTTGACAACTCACGTCGCGATTCGGGATTCGAATGGGAAATAAGGAATTTTGGGTTTTCTAATCTACAATGCAAGGAAATATAAAGGAAAGCAATAAAAACTACAGAAACTATAATGCAAATAAGTAATTACGACTAGTTATGCAAATTTAAACTAAAAACGCATAAAACGTAATTAAAGAAAAGCGAATTAAATGCAACTATGCTAATTAAAACCCGTAAAAATGAACTTCTATTTTTCTACAGCTAAGAATGATATTTGAAAATTATTTATGAATTAAAACTAATTTTTTAGGATTTTTCTTGATTTATTATGATTTAAAAACTAATTTAAGACATTTAAAATAGAGCTAAAATGCTAAAAATTAGGAAAACATGCAATAAAAATACAAAACTATTTTTAAAAAATCTTAAATGACTAAAAAGAATTTTCAGAACTGGAATAACATTTTTTTGACTTTTTCTCAATTTATTATGAATTTAATACTATTAAAAACTAATTAAATTCCTAGAAAATACTAAAATAACTAGGAAAAATCTGGAAAAATACTTTTCTAAGACATTTTTATTTTTCTAAAACTAAGAAAATTTAAACTGCATTTTTCTGAACATTTTCTGAATTATTTGGATTAAATGCTAATTAAAAATGCTAGAAAATGACACAAAAATGCAGAAAAATAGCAAATGAACAGTAAAAAATATGAAAACTTCCAGATTACTATAAAATAATATAGAGAACTAGGGAAAAATAATAGAAACCAATTTGGAGTACAAGTACTATGATTTGGGCACACTACTAGAATGAATAAGCACTTAAAATGAGCAATAAGCTAACCACAAGCTACAAAAAGCTACCATAAGCTAAAACTACCCTATTCTAACTGAAACTAAGCTATTGCAACTGTTTTAGATCTAATAAGCACAAGCTAGAGGCATTAAGCTACAAATCAAGTTTCTAAATCCATTATGCCAAACGCCCCTAACTAGCTACTTTAAGCCTAAAACAAGGTAGTTAGAAAAATTCCTAAAAATAAACTAAAATGGCCATGGAGTTCACATCCAACCCAACAGCTTAAGTTCAAAATTTTAGCTCAAAAGGATGCAAAATGAGAGAATTAAAAATCAAAACTATAAGCAACTTGGGACACAAAACAACTAATGAGCAGCTTAAGGGAAATAAGCAAATGAGTTAAGGGTCTAACTAGGGGAGGTTTGGGAAAGGGAAATAAGCTGAATAAGCTGAGAACCTAATCAGTTTTAACAAAAGAGCTTAAATGCAAAAAACTTGAAACTAATAAGCTAAAATGGGATCTACAAGCTAAAAGCTGGTCCTAAAAGGCTATAAAAGGCTATAATGAACCTGATGCAATCTAAATAGACCTAATAAGCTATACTAAATGAGATATTAAGCTGAGATATGAAAAATAAGCAAAGTGGAGATACTGATACGACAGCAGCCTGGGAAGGCCACTTGCAGACACTTAATAAGCTAAATCATAAGCTCCTACAGGGATACTAAAGGCAAAAACATAATTTCTATTCTACACACTATCTATGGAAGCAACAATCAAGCAATTCCTACATCTAAACAAACAAATAACAGATATGAGAAAGCTTAAATGGAACATGAAACTCACTGTGATGCAGGGGAGAAAGGGCTCAGACCACCAACTTCTGATCAACTAAAAGCTATCTAAAACATTTTTTTGAATTTTCTCCTTTTGGACAAAGCAAAACCAGCAACTGAACTTGTGATTTTTAATTTTTATAAATTTTACTAACAACTATAAATGCTAAGAAACACTGATGAAATTAGACAGTTTGGACAAAATCAGAAAAATGAAATCGCTTTGGCAAAACTAGGAAATATTAACACTGACGTGAAAACTTAAAAACTTTGGTTGAGACTATTGCTAAAACAGATTTCTAAACTCGGAAAACTCAATTTGAAATCACAAAAAGCATTAAATCCCGTAAATCAAATCTAATCCAAACAATCCTTAAAGCTCTAAATTGCAAATTATTACTATTAAAACTGATGAATTCTTCATGAAAACAGATGTAAATACTCAAATTAACTCAAAAACTCAACATCTTAACAAGTTGAAACAGAAATTATCTAAAACTGAATTGACTCTCAAATTTGACCCGTGTTGACTTTTGTTGACTTTTTAACAAAAACTGAGATTAAAGCACAATTAAACCACTACCAACTCACATAAGTTGTGGTGAGCTTATGTGAGCTTAATGAGCAAGTAACAAAGCTAATGGAACAATATCAACTTGAAAACGATTTAACAAGGCATTTAAATTGAAAATTCACTTTCATTAATAAAAGAAATTATACAAAATTAAGAGAGAATTACAAGCTGAATTAAAATACTTAATCTAATAAAACAGTAATTGACAGAAAATTAATGGTAACAAATTCTCTAAATACAGTGAGAAATTGGACAAGCTTCTTCAATTGTGAGTGAGGGCTTTTATAGCTGATGAGGGAGCTTGGGATGCCTTTCAGAAACTCCTAGAAGTCTAATCTCAGCCTTAGATTCTTCATCTCGTCATCCTATCAAATTAGAGCCCTTAGATCATATTTGTGAGGTGTTTTGCCCAATCAAATGCCTCCATTCATCCATGCTGGCGATCCAAGGGTGATATACCACTGACACGTTGTCAGGATCTTCTAGAAGCCACATAAGTTGGGGTTAATTGGATTGGATCAGGGTAAAAGTGGATGTGGTGGTGAAACAGTAAAACTGGAAGCATTTGGGCGCGCTAGGTACTGGTGGGATTTTTTTATTTTTCTTTGACTTGGGGTGTACTTGTTTGACCGTGAGTTATAAAATGGAACCGGGTAATATTATTTAGGGGATTGGGCTTTTGGTATAAAAATGGTAGTGTAACATTGGGCTTGGGGTAAGATAGGTGTAGAATTATTTTTTTGTTATTTGGACTTGGTATTAGTAAGTGAAAAATCCAAATCATAAGGTCCATACATGTAATTTTGAAAACAACAAGGACTAATGATGTATTTTTGGAAAAGGTAAAGGTAAAAATGGTGTTTTGGGTAAATGAGGGGTGAAATGTGAAAAATCCCAAAAATAATCCGGAACTCCGTAATTTAACTTTTTGAGCATCCAAATCCCATAAAATAGCATCCCGGCATCGGCTTTTGCACTCTTCTTTCTCTCGTGCTCGGTTTTCTTCGGTTTTGGCTTTCTTTTGTCTGTTTTGTCATATCTGTACCTGCACATGCATAAACTCAAGAAACCATTAAATATTAGCAATAAACGGCTCTTTCTTGGTTATTTTGGGTCATATTTGATAAAGAAAGGATATGTGTTTTTGCACATATCATTTACCATTATTCATAGGTAGAGATGTCAAGTTTGCTTTAAAATCGTAAGTGGATTGTCAAGGATTATGGCGGAATGATTGCCTTGAAACCTAATCAGGCTAGTACTTATAAGAAATGACGAGAAGATTTGATGACTATTCCAAGATACTAGTTAGGATTATCTCATAAATGAAAACTTTCAAGAATGAAATTAGGTAGTATCAATAAGTATTAAGATCTCGCTGAGTGGTAAGACACTATCATGTCTCTAGATCTTTTTAATGAATTCTGGTGGTTTATCGAGTTTATGTAGGAAATTAACCTGAATATAACCCTTGTATAACTATTCTCAGTGTTTGAAAACTTTAAGTCGAACATAGTTAGTCCGACTATGTTCCACTGTCCCTAGGTTAAATAAAGGTGACTAGACTATATTTAGCCGAGGTTCGATAAATTTTCCAAATACCTAAAATAGGTATACTCGTGATATGTCCATAGCTTTTGAGAAAATATCCACAAAGCAAAGGCGATATCAAACCATTCAGTTGTAAGTCCCGGCCATTAAGACTTGTACCATATGTTTTCACATTCCATTGCATAGAAGATAGTATGGGTAGATACGTGTGGAAAGGAAGTCTTAAGTAATTCTAAAATAGTCCATACTTGGCTATGTAAGATATTGGATTTCACATACACATCAAACCATAACACAAAGTAGGCGTACAAGAGTTTTTAGAGAGAGAAAGTTAGAGGTTGGGAACTTTAGTGAGAGAAAGAAGAAATATTATTATGAGCTCTAACTCTCTACCTTGGGAGGTAGAGAGTATTTATAGTCTTACATAAAACGCCACACAACGGGCTGTGGATCAGGCATACAGTGGGTAAAGACCCGTCCGTCCTCCACGGTGTTACTTAACTAAATACTACTTAACTTAAAATAACTACGACTACGAGCTTTCTAACGATTACATATACTTGAGGTGACCGACTCTTTAATACCTGGAATTTCTAATTCCTAACAATCTCCCCCTAAGGGAGGTCACCTCAAACATATACTAAAATTACATTGAATACAAACAGATATGTCATTAACAATTGTTCTTGCATTCTTGATGTAGTACTTTGCTCCGAAGCTCGTAGTCATTGATTCTTCTCATTGCATGTTTGATTACTCTAGGTGGAGGTCTTTTACTGATCCACGTGATAATAAATTTGAGCCAGCTTTTGAGATCATCAGCTACTTAAAATCTCTGAGATATCCATTGTGGTGTTGGTATTATGTGATGTTGTGACATTCGGACCGACATGCTCACATTCTGGATCATGAAATCTTCTCATCAGAGTAGTGGAAGCTTTAGTTGATTCATGATATTGGCAGCAGCGTAGCAGAAGCATGGAGTGAAAATATCAGAGTCATTGATGCACTAATCATGATTTCTTTTGAGATGAATGTGTTAAGTGAGCATGCGGCTATGAATTGACCGCTTCATTCTGATCAGCTACAAACGTCGGGTGTACCTGCATACAACAGTTAGCAATAAATCGCACGAAAGTGTCTTTGATCACTTTCGATGAATTGAGGTACACGGCCCACGGTTCCCCGTTGATCAGTACAAGTACTGCCTGTGATCAGGTATAATTCAGAAGAATTTCCTTGACAGGGTTTCGCAGCTGCTCTAGCTGTTCTCAAACCGGAACATCTCAAAGAAGACAACACGGAGTGAGTGAACCAGCGAATAGAGATTCACTGATTGATGAAAAGAGATTTGAAAAACAATCGTGTATTGCTCAATAGAAATTGTTTTTTGCAATACAACGAAGGTTTTAGTGAACATCAATTATCAATCATAAAACACCTTTTGATTTGAAATGTCCGTACACGGTCGATTTGCTAAAGAAAAGATTGTTAAGCACAAAGACCGGTTTTTCAAATGTATCCGTCAATCCATAACCTGAACCAGGATTGATTCAAGAGATTGAATCGCCCCATTGTTTCTGTTCAGTTGTCACATGGTTGATCTATATAATAAATCTCACATGCCACCTACCAGGAGCTTGTTTGATGTTGGCTCCAGAAGGCTTTCCATCTTCATTGTGAATATGTATACACATCACTCAGATGTTCTGGCAATACCACAAGGATAATGCGTAGGACTCAAGATATAATCTCTCTTTCCACATTGTGTGAAACAGAGTGTAGGATCGATATACTTTAATCAAACTAACTTAACTAGCTTGTTAAGGTTTAATAACCTCGGATAAATCCTAATTTATTAACAAAGAAACACTGAGCAATCTTTATCAAGTACGCGGAATTTACTTAACAAAGCTAAGAAGAAAAACTTTATTATAAACTCTAAATCTGCTTATTATGCAGATACTCTAATACAACTCTAAGATAATCGAACTTTTCTCTAAAACACTAATTCGTAAACTCTAAAACTCTTTTTTTGAAATCGTACATCTAATGCCAATCTAGGAGTCCTTTTATAGGCTCAAGGATATCCTAGTCGGTTTACATTTGATAACCTTGTACGACAAGTAATCTAAACATGGAATACAATACTTTCCATAAACGAATATAACAGTTCTTTTGTTCTAGCAGTACTTTGACTTTATCTTGCAGTACTTTGACTCTGTCTTTAGCAGTACTTTGACTATTTGACTTCTTCCAGTTCTTTGCAGCTTACAGTACTTTCATATCTTCAGTACTTTCATATCTTCAGCACTTTCATATCTCAACAATCCTCCCCTAACTTGAATTCTACTTGCTTGACTTCAAGTTCCATTGTGAATATATCTTTAACAGCTTCATCTTTAAAATGGATTGTTTCTTAGTCTTTAGATTGTATCACTGTAATATCTGTGTTTGTCAAAGTATCTCTTAGAATTGTTCTCTTCACAGCAGCATCCAGCAATCTCCATCTTTTCAGCAACACAGCAACATATGACAATTTGTACAATAATTCAGTTTAAGTTGCATACTATTCTTATTACATCTAAGTGAATCATTGAAAATTTAATGGATTTAGAACTCTTTACCAAAGCCATTATCTCTGGAGTAGCCAAATGTTTTGGTGTATAAGACCATGGTACATTGATAACCATATGATTTTTAGCAAACCACCAGCTATCAACAGATTTGTTTTGTCTTTACCAAAAGCTGTACCCTTCTGGACTAGTTAGTTCTTTTATCTAATGGTGAACTAATTACCAATAATGGTTTTTCCACTGCCTTTACCACAAGCCATTTTCTTATGGGCTAGCCAACTCTTCACATTACTGATATGGTGAGTTGATGACCATCCAACTTATTAGCAAGTTGTCAACTAAAAACGGATTTGATATATCTTTACCAGAGCCGTTTGCTCATGGATTAGTCAATCCTTTTGTAACCATGGTGGATTAATAACCTATTGATGTTATCATCACAAAAACCATTTATTCAACCTTTATTTCAAAAATATTTAATACTTAGCAAAAAGGTTTTTCTAAAATTCTTTTAACTGGTTTAGTTCAGAAAACAGTACTTTGATGAAAATACTGTCTGATAAGCAGTACTTTGAATAAAAGTACTGATATATCAAAAAGTATTTATTCAAATAAAATTCATACCAGTTATAGATCATTCTCAGCAATAGTAGTCCAGTTGATAAACAAATTGATAATCATGCAAGCAGTTTCATTATCCTCTTCTACTTCCAATCCATGCTTTAACATTCTTCTCATGAGCTCAACTATAAGAGGGTATCTTCTTTCTGCAAACATGTGTATCATTGTTCCATTTTCTAGCTCCAAAACATGAACTCCAGATTCTTCAAAGAATCTCCAGCAAACTATTTCCCAGCTTTCTTGATTCTTCCAGATATCATCAGTGCTCTCTTCATCAGTTTCCCACATGGTTATGAGATCACCATGTAAAACCAAACCAATCCCTTCTAATGGATTATCTTCAAA
The DNA here is from genome assembly GCA_019973895.1 of Chrysanthemum seticuspe. Lineage (NCBI taxonomy): Eukaryota > Viridiplantae > Streptophyta > Magnoliopsida > Asterales > Asteraceae > Chrysanthemum > Chrysanthemum seticuspe. The sequence goes on from BPTQ01000009.1 coordinate 66,881,194, forward strand.
ATAAGCCTTCACAACATGATATAAGTAGAATATATCTACTCTATCTATAATATGCAGCAAATCTCATAGCCTTTTGAAAACTTTGAAGCTTTCATCTTCTTTATGAAAAACCATGTAATCTCCATTCTTGGATTTCACAACTTTGAAAACACTAATCTTTGATCTGTTCATCTTCATGTCATTATCTTCATTTGTATAATCAAAATCTACCACTCTGAGATAATTCTTCAATTCATCACTAGTCTCAGATCTTAATTCAACCTTTTCTTTCTTTGAAAACTGAACATCTGTAACTTCAGTTTTTCTTTTTCTCTTTAAGCTCTTCTTCCTTTCAGCTTCAGTCCAATGAGCTTCTTCTCTGAAGTCTTTTATGCCTGCAACATCTTTTTTATAAGCTTCTCTCTCAGCATCATATAATCTTTTCATATCCACATAATTTAGCTTCTGCAATCCTTTAAATCCTCTGCTTTTTAAATATGCCATCATTGCATTCCTTTCTTTAGCTAAATTAGGTCTTCTTGACATAAATCTAACAGGTGTAGGAGACTCTAATGATTCAGTAGCTTCAGCATTCAATTTCTCATGTAATTTCTGAGCTGCTTCTCTATTCTGAGCTTCTTGAGCTTCCTGTTCTTCTCTATATTTAGCATTTAACTCTTCTTGAACTTTTCTGGCTGCAGCTTCATTCCTAGCAACTTCAATTGCTTTAAGTTCTGCCAAAGTAAGTTTCTTTTTCTTAGTTTCAACCAGAATGCCTTTTCCTTTGTCTTTAGGATCAATTGCAAGTTCAGAAGCTCTTGGTTGTTCTTCTTCTTGTACATCTCTAATAGTAACTCCTCCTCTTGGTTGTGACAAATCTAAAATAGTAGCAACGAATTCATCATCACTTGCAGAATGAATTGGTTTGAATGTAGCTTCCTCCTCTTCTTCTATAACAGTTGTAGAAGGACCAGCTTCTTCTTCAAAATTCAATACCCTTGGAGTTATTGGTGTTATTACTTCTGGCCTAGATGTATCATGAAAAACAGTACTTTGATGTTCAGTACCTTGATCATCAGTACCTTGAACATCAATACCTTGAACTTGCACTTCTTCTTCTTGTTCCTCTGAAATAATCTTTTCTGCATTACTTACAGATTCTTTCTTCTTTGTAATATCTTCTTCAAATTCTTTCTTCTTCATAACATCTTCTTTCAAATTATCCTTTTCTAAATTCCTCCCCAAGTTGACAGAAGATGATTTAGGAACCTTCTTGCGTTTCAATTCCTTACGAAGTGCTTTACGACGTTTATTTTCCTCTTTAACCCATAAGTTGAAACCTTGAATATAGGGTTTAATAAAATTCCTTAACCAAATATATTTACGCCTTAACTTCCTAAGTGATTTAGCTTGACTCTCAACAGTCTTGTTCAACCGAGCTAGCTCCCTTGTCAAAGCATAATTATCCAAAGTCAAACCTTCACGAGGAATAGTATGATCATCACCTTGAAGATGTGATTGTTCTTCTGAAACAGGAACAGAACGTTGAGGAGATGGAGTAGGTGTTCTCTCAATCTCTGCTTGAACCTCAGGACTTGGAGAAACATCACCCTGTAAAGATGCAGTACCTTCAATAGAAGCAGTACTTGCAGATGCAGTACCTTGTGAGGCAGCACTTTGTGAAGCAGTACCTTGTTCAGAATCAGTACCTTCACTTTCTTCATCCTCTCCAGCTTCATCCCGAACAGCTTGAACAACTTCCATCATTGTAGTAGTTAATGGAATATCTCCACCTCTGAACAAATCACTTCGCCTAGCCATGAATGTATAAATTTTGGCTTGTTGCACAATGACAGGTAAGAAAGCAGCAGGTTTTGGAACATCAGCCAATTGCTTGTTTAAGAAAACCTGTATAAACCTTGGGTACATCAACCATTTAGACCCAGATGATATATGTGATAGCATCCCATCTAAAATAAGCCGAGAAAAATTAAACATTCTGTCTGTAGCTAAGCCAACCACTGCAGAAGCTATATTTGACCCAAACTGCTCCCAAGAAGTGCTTTTAGAACTTATGCAATGGAGCAAGACATGAATCAAGAACTTCCATTGAGGACAGAATAATGCTTTCTTGAAAGTTTGTTCAGTCAAAGAACCTTCATAACCAAGATTCCTAAAAGTATCCCAAATCAGTTGCTTGTCAAATCGAATAGCCCCATCTTCATCTTCAAATAATAAATCTGCTCGAATAGAGGCTTCTGTAATCTTAATAGTCCGTCCAACAACAGTTGATCTAATATAGTATTCATCCTCCTCCATATTATCCATAGCATTAGCCCAAAATTCTTGAATCCATGGTTCAATTATATCCGGCTCAACTAAAAGAGCATAACTAATAGGCGACCCAGTAAGATAATCAATTATATCATAGAAAGCCACATTCGCCTCAGTCTTGTCCAAATTAGCCACCATATTGTGCTTCGAAACAGTTAAACGATTCACCATTGTTGAAAAAGTGAGCACAATAAAGATTGTATCGAATAATAAAGAGATGGTGATTGGGAGATAAGTATGGAAACGATGTAAGATAATAATATGAGAGGGAAAATCGGAAAGGAGTTATTTATAGGTGGGATTTGAAAAATCACAGCCTAAATAACAAAGTTACCGTTACTACCAATTACCCAGCAATATTACCGTTGGAACAGTACTTTAATACGACAAACAGTACTTTCCCAAGCAGTACTTTCAGGAAAAAAAATAGTACTTTGCCAAATACCTTCATATAAACGAAGTATAAACAAGCATCCTCCCCTCAAGCAATACACAGGACTATACCGAACACCTTATAGTCCTCCCCTTAAACATAGCTTAGTAGTTAATCATTCCAATGCTCACGACCAAGTGATTGAATCGTGACACATCAAAACCTTTTGTGAGTAAATCAGCTACATTGTCATCCGTGTGAACTTTAACCACATTAATGAGCCTATGCTCATAGCAATCTCTAATAAAATGATGCCTAATCTGAATATGCTTTGTCTTGGAATGATACACAGGATTCTTCACAACACAAATAGTACTCTCATTATCAATATTGATAGGAGTATTCTTAAAATTGAATCCATAGTCCAAGAGTTGATTTTGCATCCACAAAACTTGACCACAACAACTTGCAGCAGCTACATATTCAGCTTCAGTAGATGATGTTGCTGCAATTGTCTGCTTCTTGCATTGCCAGGAGACTAACCTTCTTCCAAGATATTGGCATCCACCAGTTGTGGATCTTCTATCATAATTATCACCTGCATAGTCACTATCTGAAAAAGCTTCAAAGTGAAAAGGTGACTCTTTAGGATACCACAACCCCAACTTAGGTTGTTGTTTCAAATAACAGAAAATTCTTTTTACTGCATTTAGGTGAGAGATCTTTGGTGAGACTTGATATCTTGCACAAAGACAAACTGCAAACATGATATCAGGCCTTGATGCAGTAAGATACATAAGAGAGCCAATCATAGATCTGTATAACTTGACTTCAACAGGCTGTCCATCTTCATCTTTACCCAATGAATTGATAGATTTAATAGGTGTAGTAACAGCCTTCATATCATCAAAATTAAACTTCTTAAGTATGTCTGTAACATACTTGTCTTGACTAATAAAAATTCCTTCCTTGGACTGCTTAACCTGAAGTCCTAAAAAGAATGTTAACTCTCCCATTGAACTCATTTGAAACTCCTTCTGCATCAGCTGCTCAAACTCCTTAACCATGGACTGTTTGGTAGCCCCAAAGATGATATCATCAACATAAACTTGAACTAACATGATATCCTTCTTGTCTCTCTTGATAAACAAAGTCTTGTCTATAGCTCCCCTCCTGTATCCATGTTGTAATAAGAATGTAGAGAGCCTCTCATACCAAGCTCTAGGCGCCTGATGAAGACCATAAAGAGCCTTAACTACCTTATAGACTTTGTTTGGATGTTTAGGATCTTCAAAACCTGGAGGTTGTTTCACATACACCTCTTCTGAAATAGTACCATATAGAAAGGCACTTTAGACATCCATCTGGTAGACTTGAAAACCCATGTATGAAGCAAATGCAAGAAAGATTCTAATTGCTTCAATCCTTGCCACAGGAGCAAATACCTCATCATAATCTACCCCTTCCTCCTGTCTATAACCCTGAGCAACTAAATGTGCCTTGTTTTTTATAACATTGCCTCTTTCATCTCTTTTAACTCTAAAAACCCATCTGGTTCCAATAACTCTCTTCCCATCTGGAAGATCACATAAAACCCAAACTTCTTGAAGTTTAAATTGAAGAAGTTCTTCCTGCATAGCTTCAACCCAGCTCTCTTTAGTTAAAGCTTGAGCAATATTCTTGGGTTCCTCTTGAGAGATGAAATAGGTAAATAAGCAGGTTTGATGGTCCTTATGATTTAGCCTGTTTTGTTTATATACAAAGCTAAGTAAAGCATTGTGAGGTGTTGTGAAACCCTTAGCTTTGTGTCTTGTCATAACTCCAGAAGTAGAAGGACCAATGATTTGATCAGTAGGATGATTCTTATGAATCCGTAAAATAGGAGACTGTGAAACTTCACATGTATCATCCAAGTTAGTATAATCAGCACCTTCATTGGAATCTGTGAAAATACCTTCATCTTCAAGCTCATCATCAGTTTCTTCTAACCCAGGCATGATAGGATCATCCAAAGCATCTAAAGTACTGACAACAGGTGCAACAGTACTTTGGTCGAAAGTACTGTCCAAAGTACTGTGAGAGTACTCTGCAGTCTGGTTCTTCTTCTTTGCCTCTTCATAAGCTCTCCTTTGTTCATCAGTGTAAGAATGTGCTAACACATCTTGAAGAAGCATCTGATTAAGTTCCTCTTGAATAGATTGATCCTCTGCAGATAATGAGGATTTTGGTGCAACAGTACTTTGTTTTGGAGAATCAGTACTTTGCTTAGGAACAGCAGTACTTTGTTTTGGACTCACAGGATCTTTATCAGGAACAGCATCAGGTCTAATATGAACATCATGAACAATATATTGAATATCTTCTTCATTGTGCAAAGGTTGATTTTCTTCTCTAACAGGAACATAATTCATCGAAGGAGATAAAATCTCAAGATCAAACATCCAATCAGGACCTTTTCCTTTCTCATTGTCTTGATCTTCTAAAAACTCAACATGAAGACAATCTTGAATCTTCTTAGAAACTCTGTTGTAGACTCTAAAGCCTTTACTGTTAGTGCAATATCCCAATAAGTAACCTTCTTCAGATTTGCCATCAAACTTCCCCAGATTATCAATGGTGTTCAAAATAGTAAGAGGGCATCCAAAAGGCTTCATAAAACGAATGTTGGGTTTATTGCCCATTAGCAATTCATAAGGTGTCTTCATCTGTGGTTTGGTGACAGAAACCCTGTTAAGTACATAGCATGCAGTACTTACAGCTTCTGCCCAAAATTGAATAGGGAGATGGGAACCTGCTAGCATTGTCCTAGCTGCTTCAATCAAAGTCCTATTCTTCCTCTCTGCAACACCATTTTGCTGTGGTGTTCTAGCAATACTAAACTCCCTCTTTATGCCTTTATTAGCACAAAAGTCATCCATAAGTTTGTTCTTGAATTCAGTTCCATTGTCGCATCTAATACCTCTAACCTTGAGTCTTAATTGGTTTTCAAGTGCTATAATCAGGGTCTGAATAGCATCAAAGGTATCATCTTTAAAGCCCAAAAAGAAAACCCAACTGAATCTACTACAATCATCAGTAACAACAAAACAGTACTTCTTCTTATTTAAACTTGCCACAGAGACAGGTCCAAATAAATCCATATGTAATAGCTCCAATGGTTCTCTAATATTTCTTTCATCAAGCTTCTTGCAGGAAGCTTTGTGTTGTTTACCCTTCTTGCATGCCAAACATGATTGATCATTCTTGTAAGTCTTTGAAGGTAAACCTCTAACTAAATTGCCTTTGACCAGTTTGTTGATGTTCTTGAAATTAACATGGCCCAATCTTCTATGCCATTGATGTGCCTCTTCAGATGTTGCTTTAGCCACCAAACATGTGGCTCTTCCATAGGAATTTAGACTCTTCATGTCTAAACTATACACATCATTTGTCCTTGGTACTCTAAGTACTACCAAGTCATCATCAACAGGTTTGAAGTCAGAAGAAAGGATGAGACATTCTGTGTCAGTGAATAACACAGGATGCTTTTTATCACAAATTTGAGAGACTGACAACAAGTTGAACTTTAGCTCCTTCACATATCTGACATTCTCAAAATCAATTCTTCCTGCTTTAATTGTTCCTTTCTCAGTAATCCTTCCTCCATTGGGATCATTACCAAATGCAACTTTACCTCCACTAATATTTCTAAAATCAGACAGGATCTCTTTATCGCCTGTCATACTTCCAGAGCAACCACTATCCACAATAAGATGATCTTTAAGCTCCTCTTCTGGGTTGCCCTGCACACAAAGAAAAGAGTTAGAAACTTTTAGGAACCCAAGCCATTACTGACTTGTGTTCCCCTTGAGGAGTTACAAACTCAAATTCTTTGAGTATGTAATTCCCACTATCTTTCAAATTATGATCCAAAATTATCTTTGTAGCATGTGGATTTTCAAAACTCTTTGGTTTTTCAACATAATTCTCTTTCACCAGATTTTTAGCATTGTCTTGTGTCACAAAAACATCTGATTCACTTTTTGTTGAACGTAATGTATGTCTTTCAGCAGTACTGTCCCTTTTAACCCATTCAGTTTTAACAGGTGGTTCCTGTGATCTAGATCCCCTATATGAATTGTGATACCTTCTAGGTTGATAGTGAAATCTCCTAGAATTTCTATCCCAAGTATGGTTTTCAGTACCTTGTCTCTGAGCAGTACTTTGGAAAGTACTCTGAGATACTGAAGGTCTTCTCTGATGTGGGTATCTATGATCTGGTGTGAAGTTTCTGTGATTAACCCTATTAGAATTAGTCCAAACTGGTTTGTGCTCTCTAGGTCTCTGATTGTTAGACTTATTCCTTGAAAACTTGCTTAGATATTCTGAGTGTTTGTCACAATCTTTGATTAAGTGAGTAGGACTATAACACACAAAACACAGTTTTTGACCCATATGACCAAAGTGATTTCTTCTATGTCTATGCGCAAAATTATTTTGCCTTCTTGATGACTGATAAAATTTGTTTTGAGCAAAATTATCCCAAAAAGGTTTAGCAGTATTGTTTTGAAAAGGTTTTGCAGAAGGTACTGCTTGTTGAGCAGTACTTTGGTTTAAAGGTACTGCTGGATTTTGAACATTGTTTTCAACAGTTTCTTTGGGTTTCTCAGAACTAGATTGAGCAACAAGCTTCTTCCTAAACTCTAGACTGTCTACACCATAATGCGAAACATCAGGCCTAGAGGGATGATGACTAATGGGATGAGGAACAGCATGATAACCATTGTCTTTCTTATATTCAGGAGGTGGTTCACTTACTGAGCCCTCATTACTAGATGAATCTAAATAGTTAATGAGCTCATCATCACTAGTGGTTATGTCCTCAAAAACACCATCATCCTGATCACTAGGTTGGTTTTCATCTACGTTACTAAAGTCCATTCCAAATCCTAAGCCTGTTCTAATGTAAGCCCTTCTCTGTTTTTCAACATAAGCAACATGGGACAAGCCAGACTCTCCCCAAGCAGCAAACTTAGCTAACAAATCATCTCTTTCCTTAGTTAATTTCTCAATTTCAGCAATTTTACAGTTTAGTTTCCATTCACTAAGTTTTAACTGGTAATCCTGTTGTTCATACTTTTCAGCCCAAGCCATTTCATTATTTTCATGTGTTATGATTTTAGCTTCTATAGACTCTAAAGTGATTTGATATCCTGCTACCTCAGACCTAGCCCTAATACAATTATCTCTTTCAATCACATAATTGTTAAGCAGTTTTAGATAAAACTCATAACAGTTTGAGCATACCTCAGAGATAGGAGACGTAGCCACCATAGCAAGAAGAACAGGATCATCTTCACTTTCTTTGCTCCAATCAAATCCTCCAAAGCCATCATCAGATTCCAAAGCAGCATGTTCAGATTCTTCATCAAAAGCAGTGCTCCAGTCTAATGCTTTCACTGTGTCTTCAACTGTATCTTCCACTGCTACTATACAGTAAGTCATCGGTTCATCATCAAACTCTTCACTCCAGTCAACTTCTGATAACTTCTCTTGAGCAACCAAAGCCTTTGTTTTAGTTATTGGAATTTCCTTGAGCTCAAGTTTAGGCTTCTCAGATGTTCTGTTTGCTTGATACTTAGCAAACCTGCACTCCCTTGCAAAGTGACCAGTCTTTTGACAATTGAAGCATTCAATTTTAGATTTGTCAAAAGTTATTCCTTGTTTTGGCTTGAAATCAATACTTTTGCCTGTCTTCTTCATGTACTTTTTGATCCTTGCAGTGATCAAAGCAACTTGCCACCTAATATCAATTTCTTCAAGTGCATCTTCTTCAATCTGTGCTAGATCCTCTTCATAAGTGACAGGTAAGCTTGCTTGTTGTGCAAAGAAGGAGCACACAACTTCATCTGAGTTCAAAGTGGTAGATGGTGGGGCCTGCTGAGCATATGATGGGGGATTGTAAACACCAGTACTTTGAGAAACAGTACTTTGAGGAGAAGCAGTACTTTTGAAAGTACTGCTCTTCTTTTCAGATGAGAGAAAAGCAATACTATGAGATTTGGAATTTGGTTGACCACTCATCTCATGTTCATACACCTTCAGTTGATGATAGAGATCATCAAAGTCCATAACATCCAATCCTTGTTGTCCTCTGATCATAGTAGCAATCACATGCCATGTAGATGGCAAACTCCTTAGAAACTTCAAATTAGCATCCTCAACTGATACTTGTGCCTTGTATTTCATAGTCAACTCCTACGATTAAACTTCAAAGATTCCTCAAACGGTAGATGTACCGTACACTAACGATGATACTAGTCTCCTGTTGTTCCTAACCTACAATACCTGAAACTACTAGAGATAGTAGTTGACTTCCACATACTTGTACTCTACTCACCAGTTGGTTTAAGGTTTAGAGTATCATAACGAAAAGAGAGTAGACTTTTCTTCTCGTCATGAAAGTTTTCATGACGAAGAGGAGTTTCATGACAAAGAGTTTCATGACCACAAATGTTAGGGGGTAGTATACGAGTCGTCCGGGGTGGTAGATGGTGAAACTTGAGTCTACTTCAACACACGAGGAAGAAACGTGTTGTTCGTTCGAATGGACAGTGAATACTTCTCCTAGATCGTG
>BPTQ01000009.1:66925028-67250221 GCA_019973895.1 Chrysanthemum seticuspe
GAACTAAAACATTTGGCTACTCCAGAAGTAATGGCTTTTGGTAAAGAGATTAAAATCCATTATGTTTTCTCAAATCATTGCTAGGGACTAGCAATATCTCAGTGTGGGGGATTGATGAGTGTCTAAATACTCATCATTTTTGTACAAAATAAACTGCAAAATCATCTGAAAACACTCAGAAACACATCAAAATGATCAAAATATTACAAATCAGTGTTTTATGTGTTTTAAATGCAAAAATATCAAAATCAGATGAAAAACATATCAAATTTGCAAAAATTGCAATTTTAGTCCCCCAAGTTTCAAAAGTTGTCAAAAACAGTCCCTGAGCACATAATTTCAAAAGTAAAGTCACCAAAGGTCCTTTTAAAATCATAACTTGTCAAATTTAGTCCTTTGGTGAAAAATATCAAAAGTTTGAGAAAATTACAAAAATGGTCCTCCAAGTTTGAAAATTGGCAGAATTAGTCCCTGGAAAATGTGAAAATGGCAAGTTTAGTCCTTGTACTTTGTGAGATTGTCAGTTTTAGTCCTTGGAGAAACTTTTTCAGAATTGGCAGCCTAGGTCCTTGAAGTTTCAGAAGTTACGCATATGGTCCTTGTATTTATAAGCCCTTAAATCATTTTGACCCTTACCAATTCTGGACCCTTGTCATTTGCATTTGACCTCCCCCTTTTATTAATAACCAGTCAAAAGTGGTTTGACTAACACCCTTGGCGCCAATCACCTTCACCTTTCCCACCTGCTTCTGCCAAAAGCTCTGCAACACACTATCTCCACCCCCCTCCTCCAGCTCATCCCACTCACATGTCTCCCCTCCAAACAGAAGAATACAAGAAACAATAAGTCTTCACCTCTCCCACACTCAATCCCCACAACTGTTAAATCCCTATTTTCCCGCCAAAACACATGAAGGGCCAAGATTACTCAAAAATGATCCAAGAGTCAGGATTTGTGGTGGGATTCAATCAAGGATGTGAGAGAAAGCTCCTGGAGCTATAAAAAGAGAAGAAAGAAGCCATATGAGTAGTAGCTAGTTTTATTTGTTTTCTTTAAATGTAGTTTTTTTAATTAAATGTTTTAATTCAAGTTTAAATGTTGTAATCTAGTTTCTGTGTATCACATTTGAGGGAGGTAAACCTTTGTAGTGTGTTTTTAAGTACTTATCAAAGTTTTTATATAAGTTCCAATTTTCCAAGTTACTGTTGAGAATTCCAGTTTTATTTTCTATTGAACAAGCTTCCATTAGCTTCATTGTAAGCTTAAACAAGCTCACTTAAGTCATTTATAGCTTTTGAAAAGCTTTTGAATCATTTTCAAGTAAATTTGATGCTTGGTCAACAGAAGTCAACTCTGAGCTTCATATGGGTTTGATAATGAACAAAGGTGATGCAGGGTTGATAATGGGTTAAACTAGCTTAGAATAGATTAGGTTTGGGTTTGGTGTTGGCCTGCAATAGCTGGAACTCATGTGAGTAAGTTTCCAACTTTTCAAGTTTCAAGTCATTTGCATATTATGGTTGTTTATGCATCTGTGGTCACAACTGATTTCATGTGTTTACATAGCTGCAATTAGGTTATATGAACTCTGTTTGATCAATGGAATTAGTTAATTCAGTGGTAATCTTGTTTTAAGTTCTTATCAGTGATTATAAGGGGTGTTTGGATTGCTTGAAAATCAGTAGCTAGAGGTTATATTGTTGCATTAGATCAGTTGAAATAGTCTTGTTATAGTGAGTAGCAGTAATATCTGTCCTTGTTTGGTGCTTATTTTCATCTTAAGTCAAAATTAGATTAAAACTGTCTTATGATCTTTACTGTTGGAATCTGTCCACTGTCATCATCACATTTAGGATTAGAATCAGTAGAAGTAGCTTGTTAAAGCCTCATTTCATCACATTTCATTGAATTCAGTCCTGCATTTGATTTCAAAATTCACCAAAGTCAAACTCTTAATCTGTTTTAGAAAGTCAAAAGTCATGTGATGTTCAGTTTTTACAGATCTTGCAGCTGTTGCACACTCTTCATTTCACATAGTTAAGGTCTGAATTTTGGTTCATTTATAGTTTGCTAGGTTGTGTTCAAGATCCTTTATCCTTTTTTGCATTTAAGCTTATCTGTTAAGCTTATAAATAAGCTCCTAAGTTGGTACCTGTTACTGTTCTGCACACCATCAGCAATCTGTCTCATTTGTGCCACTTTTGTTTGATCTATAGCTTATTCATCTCAAGTCCATTTTAGCTGTAAATTTGGTTACATGATTTCTGGTTGGTGGGCTTTAGATCCACATTTCAATTTTTCTCAGTAGCTTTCTAGATAAGCAGTTAGAATGGCTTAAACTTAGGGGCAGAACCATATTTGCTTAATATTGGCAGTAGGCTTAATCTCTGGTAATCGGCTTATTAGGAGTTAGGAGTAGTTGAATCTGGTTTCTTTAGAGTATTTTTAGCATTACTTACCTGCTGTAGAAGTTTGGTTCACCATAGTGCTTAATTGCTTATCTTCAAGTGCTTATTTCATAGTAGTTTACATTGCAGCCTTCATTTCTTCCACATAAGACCTAGTTTTTATATTTTTCTCAGCTTTATAATAATATTTTAGGATTTCCCTGAAATTTTTCATAATTTTTGGACACTGTTTAGTATTTTTCTTATTTAAATTCAGTTTTTAATCCTTTTTAATTAGCTTTAATTGCATTTAATTGAGAAAAAGTTCCAAAAATTAATTTTTCAATTTTAATAGTTTAAGATAAATATAAAAAGCATAAAAAAGATTTTTCCATATTTTTCTCCTTTTATTTGGTATTTTTCATAATTTAATTAGTTTTAAATAGTTTAAAATTCATAAAAAATAGAAAAATAATCAGAAAAATACAAAAATAGTTTTGAAAATTCTAGTTTGATATTTTAGACTTTTCCATTTCATAATTTCATTTTTCTAGCTTTGTTTCCTAATTTCTTGTATTTTGGTTAATTATTTAATAGTAAAAAATAGTTTTTAATTAATAATAATTAATTAAATAGTTATAAAAATAATTTTCTTTTTCTATAAATTTTCTTTTATCATTAGGATTGTAAAAATGTATTTTTCATATTTTTAGGATTTATCTTGTGTAATTTTCACGTTTTTATTTGTACGTTTACGTAATTTTATTTTAAACGTAAGTTTTAAGTTTTAAACGTTCATCATTGTAAAAATAGTGATAGCGTTTATTTAATAGATTTTATCCTTTTAACTTTCTCTAATTTGCATTTAAGCCGTTTTATCTGTTGGCTTTTTCCAGTAGTTATAATAATCATCAAATCCTTTTCCCGTTCAAATCTCCCGATCACTAAACGTTTGATAATCCATTGCACAACTCGCTGGGACATAACGACCCGGGGGAAACACTATACTCCTCAGATCTTCATTGCATCTGTGCTTAAGCTGTTTCAAGTTTCTTGCTTGCGTGAGAAAACTTGACGGTTTTGCGCAGATCAAATTTTTGGCGCCGCTGCCGGGGAGCTGTGCGGCTTATCTTCCGTCTAGCAGATTAGTGATTTGGATATTCACTCTTTGTTCATACCATCCATCTGTATATGTTTGTATTTTCTTATAAAATCAAAAATCCAAAAAGATTTTCAGTCTTTGTTTTGCATCATGTCTATCCAAAAATCCAAAAATATCCATCTTTACCCTCTCACATCTTTGATTCTTCATCCCTACCCCTCTGAAAACATTTGATTCTTTCTATGTCTTATCCTCACCCTCTTGGTTGTCAATGGTGTGGTGGTCCTTATAATGGTGGCAATTGCCCCAGTTGTGGCATGGTGGAATCAGGAAACGGGTCTGTCTATAACCAGGATCCCTATTCCTACCATAACACAACTGATTTATTCCATCAGCTACCACACTGTGAGACTCAGCAGTTTTACTGTTGTGAGTACTGTGGTGGTTCACACTCCAGTTCTGATTGTCAATCGGGAAACACGCTTGAGCAGGTTCCTGATAACGATTATGACTACAACACATACCACTCACAACCACATCAGTTTTACTGTTGTGAGTATTGTGGAGGTCCTCACTCTAGCTCGGATTGTCAAACAAGGAATCCATTTCCTTGTTACGATTACGACTCTTCGTATCAAGACCAACCTCCACAATACCAAATGATTCAAGCGACTCCTCATGAAACTACGACAGATCTTCTACTGAAGACTCTGGAGTTATTAAAAGAACTTAAGGAGGAGTCGGCTATGTCCTCCCAAGATAATCCAAATGAGAAATCCATGGAAGTTTTGTTAGCCGAAGAGCGGGCTGCTAAATTAGATTCCCAAATTGCCTTTGAACAATCTATTAGGGAATCAATTGCAATAGAAAAAGCCGCCAAATCTAGCTCTCGATTCCGTTTCATTCCTGATGACGATGATGATGAAGATATCCTTGATATCCTACAATTTTATAACGGTTCATCAAGTTCATCAGTTGAGACTCCTTCCATGAAAAGTCAGGGAGAAAAGACTATGATGGAATTACTAGCAGAAGAACAAATGGAAAGTATAAAACATATGTATGCTAGTCCTTCTAAACTCCCTCAGTCTGTTGTTATCACACCCAATATTCCCACTCACTCTCTAAACATGGGGGATGAGCTTCTTAGCACTATTCCAGAAATGGAATCGTCTAGTGTTGAGAACCTTGTCTCAATCCCAAGAGAGTCACAGGGAGTTCTCGAGCATCTGTGTGATATTCCTTTCCCTCTTGAGTGTTCTCAAGATCATTTTGAAACTTTCTCTGATCTTGGCGACGATTGTGCTTCCTATGGAGACATCGAGTACGTTGAGGCATCACTTCCACAATCTGATGCTGATCCCCTTCTTGAGGAGTTCTCCGGTGAACTCACTCACATCAATCCACTCTTTGATTTCGAAGCCGATCTGGGAGAGACTGAAAGTCTCATTGACAATGATCGTTCACTCACTTCTTACCCTAACAGTCCAATTGAGAATGTTGATCACTTTGTTCCCAAAACATTCAAATAACTTTCACTAATCCTCTATTTGAATTCGACTCTGAATTCACTTCAATTGCTGAGAATCCACTCTTTGATACTCAGACTGAGGATAGTGATGAGCCCCCAATGGAACAAGAGTTCACAAATTCACATTATGTGATTGATTCTCTTCATGAGGAGTTCTCCGGTGAACTCCATCATATCATATCCCCGCTGGAGTATGATTGTTTGGATGGCAAAAATCATGATTGGGGGGAGAGAATCTCAATTTGCATAGTTATGACAAATGCTCCCACCCTCCCAACCGAGATGCCTTCCAACCCAAAGAGCTCAATCAATAAAATCCAAATAAGTGCAATTGCACTTAATCCCGAGGAAGAAGATCTAGTTATGATTGTTATCATGATCTTCCTTCTTTTCTTCACCTACTTGGTGACTTCCTCTCTTCTTCACTCGTTTGGGAGTGAGGACACTATCTTTGACCCCGGCATTTTCATTTATCGTTTGTGAGCCGGTTCTATGTATATCTCATCGGTGTGGAACTTTCACGTGCTTCAAATGTTTGTCCAAACATCTTGAATGAAAGTCCGATGGAGATTGTTTCTTCCACTTTGCTTCCCCATGAACCAATGAATTCGGGGTCGAGTCAAGCTAGCGACTCGGTAATCAAAAACAGTAGCTAAACATGGGTTTTCACCCATGATTCCACCCTAGTGTGGGGGAGTGCCCCACATATTTTATATATATATATATATATATATATAAGTATCTTAAAAAAAAATAAAAAAAAAAAAAAAAAAAAAAAAAAAAAATCTTCTTTCTAAATAATGGCCATAGTATTTCCCTTTTACGTTCTTTGTTTCGGCATAACCGCCGGTACTTTGAATATTGAGGGCAATATTCATTTCTAAGTGTGGGGGGGGGGGAATTCTCACGAATTTTATCATATAATTATACCAATTCCCCCGTTTTTGGCCAAAATTTTTTTTGGAGTAAGTGTTTTACACTTTCTCATTTGGTTATCAGTCCGCCATGTCTGTAAGACAAAAGGATTGGCTAATCCAGGAGCAAACGGCTCTTGGTAAAGATTTCTCAAATCCGTTTATATGGCTTGCAATTTGCCCAAAATTGTATGGTTTTCAGCTCACCATATCCTAAAAAGTGAAGAGTTGGCTAGCCCGCAAGTTTATGGCTTGTGGTAAAGGCAGTGGAAAAACCATAATTGGTAATCAGCTCACCAAAGATAATTCTGATAATTTATCTAAGAGTTGGCTAGTCCAGAAGGGTACGGCTTCTGGTAAAGACAAAATCAAATCCGTTGAAAGCTGGTGGTTTGCTCAAAATCACATGGTTATCGGTGTACCATGGTTCTTACTTGAACTAAAACATTTGGCTACTCCAGAAGTAATGGCTTTTGGTAAAGAGATTAAAATCCATTATGTTTTCTCAAATCATTGCTAGGGACTAGCAATATCTCAGTGTGGGGGATTGATGAGTGTCTAAATACTCATCATTTTTGTACAAAATAAACTGCAAAATCATCTGAAAACACTCAGAAACACATCAAAATGATCAAAATATTACAAATCAGTGTTTTATGTGTTTTAAATGCAAAAATATCAAAATCAGATGAAAAACATATCAAATTTGCAAAAATTGCAATTTTAGTCCCCCAAGTTTCAAAAGTTGTCAAAAACAGTCCCTGAGCACATAATTTCAAAAGTAAAGTCACCAAAGGTCCTTTTAAAATCATAACTTGTCAAATTTAGTCCTTTGGTGAAAAATATCAAAAGTTTGAGAAAATTACAAAAATGGTCCTCCAAGTTTGAAAATTGGCAGAATTAGTCCCTGGAAAATGTGAAAATGGCAAGTTTAGTCCTTGTACTTTGTGAGATTGTCAGTTTTAGTCCTTGGAGAAACTTTTTCAGAATTGGCAGCCTAGGTCCTTGAAGTTTCAGAAGTTACGCATATGGTCCTTGTATTTATAAGCCCTTAAATCATTTTGACCCTTACCAATTCTGGACCCTTGTCATTTGCATTTTGACCTCCCCCTTTTATTAATAACCAGTCAAAAGTGGTTTGACTAACACCCTTGGCGCCAATCACCTTCACCTTTCCCACCTGCTTCTGCCAAAAGCTCTGCAACACACTATCTCCACCCCCCTCCTCCAGCTCATCCCACTCACATGTCTCCCCTCCAAACAGAAGAATACAAGAAACAATAAGTCTTCACCTCTCCCACACTCAATCCCCACAACTGTTAAATCCCTATTTTCCCGCCAAAACACATGAAGGGCCAAGATTACTCAAAAATGATCCAAGAGTCAGGATTTGTGGTGGGATTCAATCAAGGATGTGAGAGAAAGCTCCTGGAGCTATAAAAAGAGAAGAAAGAAGCCATATGAGTAGTAGCTAGTTTTATTTGTTTTCTTTAAATGTAGTTTTTTTAATTAAATGTTTTAATTCAAGTTTAAATGTTGTAATCTAGTTTCTGTGTATCACATTTGAGGGAGTAAACCTTTGTAGTGTGTTTTTAAGTACTTATCAAAGTTTTTATATAAGTTCCAATTTTCCAAGTTACTGTTGAGAATTCCAGTTTTATTTTCTATTGAACAAGCTTCCATTAGCTTCATTGTAAGCTTAAACAAGCTCACTTAAGTCATTTATAGCTTTTGAAAAGCTTTTGAATCATTTTCAAGTAAATTTGATGCTTGGTCAACAGAAGTCAACTCTGAGCTTCATATGGGTTTGATAATGAACAAAGGTGATGCAGGGTTGATAATGGGTTAAACTAGCTTAGAATAGATTAGGTTTGGGTTTGGTGTTGGCCTGCAATAGCTGGAACTCATGTGAGTAAGTTTCCAACTTTTCAAGTTTCAAGTCATTTGCATATTATGGTTGTTTATGCATCTGTGGTCACAACTGATTTTCATGTGTTTACATAGCTGCAATTAGGTTATATGAACTCTGTTTGATCAATGGAATTAGTTAATTCAGTGGTAATCTTGTTTTAAGTTCTTATCAGTGATTATAAGGGGTGTTTGGATTGCTTGAAAATCAGTAGCTAGAGGTTATATTGTTGCATTAGATCAGTTGAAATAGTCTTGTTATAGTGAGTAGCAGTAATATCTGTCCTTGTTTGGTGCTTATTTTCATCTTAAGTCAAAATTAGATTAAAACTGTCTTATGATCTTTACTGTTGGAATCTGTCCACTGTCATCATCACATTTAGGATTAGAATCAGTAGAAGTAGCTTGTTAAAGCCTCATTTCATCACATTTCATTGAATTCAGTCCTGCATTTGATTTCAAAATTCACCAAAGTCAAACTCTTAATCTGTTTTAGAAAGTCAAAAGTCATGTGATGTTCAGTTTTTACAGATCTTGCAGCTGTTGCACACTCTTCATTTCACATAGTTAAGGTCTGAATTTTGGTTCATTTATAGTTTGCTAGGTTGTGTTCAAGATCCTTTATCCTTTTTTGCATTTAAGCTTATCTGTTAAGCTTATAAATAAGCTCCTAAGTTGGTACCTGTTACTGTTCTGCACACCATCAGCAATCTGTCTCATTTGTGCCACTTTTGTTTGATCTATAGCTTATTCATCTCAAGTCCATTTTAGCTGTAAATTTGGTTACATGATTTCTGGTTGGTGGGCTTTAGATCCACATTTCAACTTTTCTCAGTAGCTTTCTAGATAAGCAGTTAGAATGGCTTAAACTTAGGGGCAGAACCATATTTGCTTAATCTCTGGTAATCGGCTTATTAGGAGTTAGGAGTAGTTGAATCTGGTTTCTTTAGAGTATTTTTAGCATTACTTACCTGCTGTAGAAGTTTGGTTCACCATAGTGCTTAATTGCTTATCTTCAAGTGCTTATTTCATAGTAGTTTACATTGCAGCCTTCATTTCTTCCACATAAGACCTAGTTTTTATATTTTTTTCAGCTTTAGAATAATATTTTAGGATTTCCCTGAAATTTTTCATAATTTTTGGACACTGTTTAGTATTTTTCTTATTTAAATTCAGTTTTTAATCCTTTTTAATTAGCTTTAATTGCATTTAATTGAGAAAAAGTTCCAAAAATTAATTTTTCAATTTTAATAGTTTAAGATAAATATAAAAAGCATAAAAAAGATTTTTCCATATTTTTCTCCTTTTATTTGGTATTTTTCATAATTTAATTAGTTTTAAATAGTTTAAAATTCATAAAAAATATAAAAATAATCAGAAAAATACAAAAATAGTTTTGAAAATTCTAGTTTGATATTTTAGACTTTTCCATTTCATAATTTCATTTTTCTAGCTTTGTTTCCTAATTTCTTGTATTTTGGTTAATTATTTAATAGTAAAAATAGTTTTTAATTAATAATAATTAATTAAATAGTTATAAAAATAATTTTCTTTTTCTATAAATTTTCTTTTATCATTAGGATTGTAAAAATGTATTTTTCATATTTTTAGGATTTATCTTGTGTAATTTTCACGTTTTTATTTGTACGTTTACGTAATTTTATTTTAAACGTAAGTTTTAAGTTTTAAACGTTCATCATTGTAAAAATAGTGATAGCGTTTATTTAATAGATTTTATCCTTTTAACTTTCTCTAATTTGCATTTAAGCCGTTTTTATCTGTTGGCTTTTTCCAGTAGTTATAATAATCATCAAATCCTTTTCCCGTTCAAATCTCCCGATCACTAAACGTTTGATAATCCATTGCACAACTCGTTGGGACATAACGACCCGGGGAAACACTATACTCCTCAGATCTTCATTGCATCTGTGCTTAAGCTGTTTCAAGTTTCTTGCTTGCGTGAGAAAACTTGACGGTTTTGCGCAGATCAATAGTTCTTCCACAAGTCATTCATATCATATGAATTCTGGGTTTTAATGCTTGGTTTTGACATTGTTTTCGAACTAATCCTAGAGGTGCTGGGAGTAGAAGTGGCTACATGTTGAGGGTTAACGGAGCTAGAAGCCTTATTCTTAGGTAACTCAGGTGAAGTGATTGGTTTTGACAAAACTTGTTTCTCATCAACTTGGGAGGCAAACCGTGTTTTTGAAAATTTTGGTCTTTCGGAAATAAACGCAGTAGGCTGCCTAACAACGGACCGGTTTCTAATGGGAGGAGAAATTGGTTTCCCCAAGGTTGATGGTTTTGTAAACTTAGTGTTCACACTTTTCCCTACAGTTTTCCTAAGCTCATTTTTTAGGGCAACAATAGCGAAACTCTTTTCCTGAAGTTGAGCTTTGAGATCATCAATTTTTGCTATCAAAGAGTTTGTTTGTTCTGTTGACTTAGTTCTAACTTCTTTGACATAGTCACTTAGTTCTATGTGATGCTTTCTCAAAGACTCATTTTCCTTTAGTAATTTGGCCACACAAACCGCTAATTCATCATTTCTCATTTGAATATCATCAATAGCATTAACATCAGAATTACTTGTAACCAAATTACTTTTCACATGCATATCAGAAATATGTTTCTTCAAATTGTTGATAGTTGAGTTTTTTGCTTGAAGCTGAGCTTTTAAATCGTTTATTTCAAAAAGTTCACGGAATTCAGGAAGTTCTGGATTTTTACATGGTTTGTTAAGTTGAAAACTTTCTTTTTGACTATGTATTGCAATTTCAAGTGAAATGCAATGTTTTTCAAGATTTGAGAATTTGTTTGAAAGTTCATCAAAAAGCCTTTTTATCAACCATAACTTTTGTTTTGAAACACTTAATCTCAGACTCAGCCTCAACCAAGGAACATTTATCAGAATCATGTTCAGCAATAAGATCAGATTGTTTAGGTATATTAGCAGATGCACTATGTTGAACAGTTAAGGGTACCTCATCATATGACACATGTTCATTTGTCGGTCTGATATTTGCATCCACATCATGTGTAACAAGAGTCACTGAACTACTGGCTATTTCAAGCTTATCTGTATCTGAGCCTCTGTATTCAGTTTTAACTGATCCAACATCTGTTGCTTCACCCGACTCGACGCTACAATCTCTTAATTGCACTCGACATTCATTCACCCTTCTGATTTCTGTATCCACATCTTGTCTGACTGGAGTTACTGAGCTGCCGGTTACATCATTCTTTGTTGTCTCTATTAATCTGCATTCAACAACACCCGATCTTTCAACTGATACATTACCCGTCTCATCACAACTATCTCTCAACTGCACCAGACTCTCATCCACATTTTCATCTTTCAGAGTAACTTCCTCAATGTACTTCTCCACATTATCCATGAGATGGATAAGTGTCTCTATGAACACGCTAATTTCCATTCCAGTGTATCTCTTGAAAGACATTTCAGTCATGTCTTGATCATAATCAGATGTAAATTCCCCCCTGATGAATGACTGAAATTGGTTGTGGATCACTTGCAGTGCAGCACTGGAACTATCCTTTTGAACCTTTTCTTTATAAAGTTGTTGTTCCAATTGTTATAAGTTCAATAGTAATGTTCCCGTTAATGTGGATAAATCTTGACGGAAAAGGGCATTGCATGCTCGTTCCATTCCTGTTGTGAGTAACATGAGATATGAGTGAAGTTGTTGATAAGGTTCAATGCTACTTTCCTTTTGCATGGAATTTTGTAGTCTAAACCGGTGCAATTCTTTCTCATTGGACTCAGAGCATGAAGAACTCAAATCATCATTGATTGATTCCATCATCTGTAACTGTTCAGTATAGCTAATATTCTCATGGTTGTCTACAGCATCATACAGTTTGAGTACTTCTGAAATCACTGAATCAGGAGTGTAAGACATGATGTTGATGAATCCACGGGATTTTACAAGTCTATGAGTTAAACCGAGAAATAGAATCTTTCGCGGGATTTTACTAAAATCAAGACCAAACCGTTAAGCAATGAGCAATGGAACGAGTTAAGATGACTGATGGATTTTCACAATGATAGACAATTGTGTGTTAGGACTTATGATTGTTTGTAGGATTATCAGAGATGTTGTTTGGTTAAGATTTGGATTGGTTGATGCACTATTTTACGGAGAAATTTAGGTCCAAAAACTTAAAAGCTCAATAACTTCCTTCCGGAGGCGATTTGGGCCTCAAAAAATTCCTTTCACGACTTTGTGGTGAAACCTCACCATATTCAGCCTGTTCCGCTCGTTTTGACTGGTATTTCGCTGAAAACAGAGTTACGGTTCAAAAGTTATGGTCGTTTGAAGTTTTACCGTAAAAGTCAACTTTTGGTCAAACCGCTTCAATCAACTCGCATCCAAAACAACTCGCTTCCAAGACAACTCGCTTAAACGACAACTTGCTTAAGGCTCAACTCGCATAAGATGACAACTCGCTTAATAGACAAGTCGCATGAAACACAACTCGCATAATCAAACAACTCGCTTAATAGACAAGTCGCATAGAACACAACTCGCATAGGCAACTCGCTTAAGCAACTCGCATAGGCAACTCTCTTAGGCAACTCTCTTTAGATACGTTGAATCTAGACAAGTCGCATAGGCAACTCTCTTTAGTATCAACTCGCTACACAATCAACTCGCTTAAAGAAACAAGTCGCTTAATAACCAAGTCGCATAAATAGTCAACTCGCTAAGTAGCCAAGTCGCTTATACCAACTCGCTTCAAATGAAGAAGCAACTCGCATCCAAGAAACTCAACTACGAGTCTCAACTCGCTTTGTACACTTTTCACAAATACCCACTTTATCAATCAAAAGCGACCAAACCACAATGATTTAAGCTTTCCAATTCAAAATCTAAACACATATGATGATCCTAAACACAAAAGTACAAGCAAAATTGAAACTTTAACACTAGAATTTTTCCAAATTATTCAAACTCTCCTAAACACTTAATACCCCAAAAACCTTATGAAATCCACCAAAACAAAGAACGTGAAAGATGAGTGATCAAACCATGGCTCTTGATACCAATTGTTAGATATTGGATTTCATAAACACATAACAAATCAAAGTATGGTTCGAATGAGATGAAGTAATTTAGAGAGAGAAAGTAGTGTGGGAGCCTTTCTAGAGAGAGAAAGTAACAAAAGAAAGAATATTAGATTGAAAGGTCCAACCCTCTACCTTGGGAGGTAGAGGGTATTTATAGTTACATAATAAACGTCCTCCTTCGGACTGTGGATCAGGCATACAGTGGGTAAAGACCCGTCCGTCCTCCACGGTGTTGCTCAAACTAACTAACTAACTAATAAATAATGTAATGTCTACGAGCTAACATATGCTAGACTAGAGTTGGGGTGACCGATACTTCAACGTGGAATTTTCTAATTCCTAACAGGTACCATTAGAGCCAGGTTCTGATAGATTGATTTTTTGGTTGATCTTGGTTAGTTTTTGGTTGATTCAATGCTTGGGTTGTTGAATCTGGTTGTTTCTTGGGTTAATCAAAGATTTAAGATATCAATTGAATATTTAGGGGGTTTTTTTTAACCCTAAAGTTTGAGGATTCTTGATTCTAGTTCGATTCAATGTTTTTGGTGGCAATTAATCAAAGAATTAGTAGTTAATTGTGAGTTTCTTGGTTGGTTTCTTTGAAACCCTAATTTGGCATTTGGGGGTTTTTGAAGATCTTGTGATTTTGTGGTTTCTTGGATTGGTTCTTGATTATAATAGCTCTAGACTAAGTGAATATAGATTTATTATGTTGTCTTCCGCTGATTGTGGCCTTATAGCGATGTAAGTGATTCTCCTTCCTTTAAGGTGACATTATTTTAGTAAGAGTGGTGCAAACGGGTTGGTTAACTCCTTGACCTGCCAACTTGATTGGTATGGAAATCTGCCATGGCCTGTCCAGTCTGCTCTGCTGGATACTTGTTATCCTTGGGTGTGAGTTTTTCAATTTTTAGTTGTTTTGAGTCTAGATTACAGGAGGATAGGATATGGGCAGTCTTGGAAGTTGAGGAGTATTGGTTTAGTTTCTTGATTATTGTTCTCTGTTTGGTTGGTTTGTTCTTGCTGGTTTGGTTAGTCTGTTGTTGTTGATATGCTATTTTATTGGTTGCTTGAGTGTTTATTTCTCTTGTCATTATGGCTATTATGATAATTAGTTTAGATTAGATTAATCCTTTGCATCTGCTTGCTAATGATTCTAACTGTGCTTCCATTATGACTGGGGTTTATTGACTGGGGTTTATTATTAAATTGACTGGGGTTGAGAATTATAGAATTTGGGCAAGTGCTATAAATTTGGCTATTCAAATTAAAAACAAAAAGGGGTTTATTGATGGTACTTGTGTTAGAACTGATTATGCTGCTAGTCCTCTTTATTTGCTCATTGGGTTAGATGTAATGCAGTGGTTCTGGGTTGGATTCTAAGTTCATTATCTCAATATGTCTACATAGGTCATGTGTTTTCTAATAATGCTGCTACTGTTCAAAAATATTTAAAGAAACATATCGTAGGATAGATGGGTATGTGGTGTTTAATTTGTTACAAAAGATCAATACCTTTAAACAAGGGGGTTTGCCAGTGTCTAAGTATTATCATATGTTGAACTCTCTATGAAGGGAGTTTGACATTCTTACCAAACTTCTAAATTGTGTTTGTGAAGCTAGAAATGAATTGATTGATCATGCTAAACTGTTGAAACTGATGAAATTTCTTATGGGTATTGATGACATTTATCAGCCCATAAGAAGCAGTTTTTGTACCAGGGAAATCCTTCCTAAGGTCAAAGATGCCTTTGTCATTATCTCTAGGGAAGAATCCCACATAGGGATTCCTACCACTTCTGTGAAAAGTAGAACACTCAGGAGTCTACTTTTGTTTCTAAGACCTTTGATAATAATAGGAAAAAAAACAATGGGAGTTGGAATAATAACTGATGAATAATGTAACATATGCTTTATTCATCGCCACATCGGGTATTCATGTTTTGGCTAATTATGATACAATTTTGTCTAATTGGTGCATGTTGGGCAATTTTTAAAGCGATTATAAAAGAAACTTTGAGTTTATTTCACTAAAAACGACATTTAATTAACATAATTTATAAATTTAATTAATATGTATTAAATACGATGTGTAATTCTTAAGAATTTTCAAGCTTAATAAATACGTTTTAACTTGTGCACGTTCTAATGTTTTAAAAAATGATTTTATAATTAACCCAACATAGCTCTTGGTTCATGGTTAAACCGGATTTGCAACCTTATTTTTTCTCAAAACCAACTTTCGGTCATCTGACCGGTTTTTTATATATTCAAACGATCGAACCGTTCAGGTCAAACCATGTTTAAAAATAGTACATTCTAAGGTAACCCGTTAAACAAATGTTATGATATTTGTATCGTTTTTAACACTAAATATGTGATAGCTCTACATCATGTTTTACTTCGCACACGAAAAATAAAAGAATTTTTACCTTTATACCTATTAAATAAATCGTATAATATATGAGGAAACTGAGTGTGTGGCTGTAATGTATGCAAGGCTGGGTATAGAACATGGAAATACACAGTCATTTTGTTTAAAAAAAACAACCAAACCACTGTTTTGATCCTCAAAAGCACTCTACGTCAAGTTTTAACACTTCATACCAAGTCCTTTCCAGAAGGGAGGTGATTTGCACACCTTACAAATTGATTTGCACACTCTAAATATTTGTTTCTTGACATTTATACTCTTGCAAGAGTGAATATAAGTAAATGTGATGTAAGGATATAAATGTAATAAAACAAATAATTTGAGTGTGCAAATCATGTAATGGAGTGTGCAAATCATTACGCTTTTCAGAATCTCAATTGCAATCACATTGTTTTTCTCCTTTCTAAGATCGCTACTAGTAATAATCAGTCTTTAGTGTAAGTTCTATAATATATCGATTTCTGATATTTCAAATTGGTTAATTTTATTCCAATAATTAATGGCGAAAACACTAGGAAAAACACATAAACAACATCACACTGGTTAAATGGAACTAACTGTATATGAAAAATCATATTGCGCATGTACTCTGCTCTATGGTGGAAACCTTGATAGCTCTCACTCCAAGTATTATTGTAGATTGAGTTTCATGAGATAAGTGGTAAAATTGGTTAATGGTGGGTGTTTGTTGAAATGCATAAGAGGTGCTTGATGAAAGGCCCAAGTGAAGTGTTTTTATTTATAAATAGTGACCTTGTGAGTTCGATGATCAGTGAGAAGAAATGCACAACAAGTGTTCGATTAAATGCTCTAGTGAGCTGTTTATTACCTTTTGTTCTATCAATGATATATAATGAAAGTGTTATGTAAACTTGATGGTTGGATGCTCATGTGAACGATTTTATGTCTATTTTGTAGGCTCATGATCCTCCTCTTGGCTTTATGGATAGATATGGGTGGATACGCAAAAGCACTATCGCATCAAATAACAAGTACTTTCCAAGTGGACATTAGGCAAGAAAGCTTGCAACTTAGTCATTAGACAAGCGATTCAAGTTGTGAAGCTTAAAAAGATGTGAAGTAGCTGATAAGAAGTATTTATCTATGTAAACTTGTATGCAATTTGATCACTTACTATATTTTAGTTAAGTCAAGCTATGTAATGTTGGTATGTACTCAAATTCGAGATTATAATAAGAAAATGAAATCTCCAAATTTCGATCCAATTCATTTTAGCTCGCTATATTTTTGAACAGTTCTATTTTAATTCTCTAATTTTGACCCGTTTCATTTTAGTTTCATTTTTTACCCACTAATTGGGTCCTCGGTTCCGATACTAGCATTACCAACTTTGTACCTACAATCAAGTGTCCACCGAGGTAAAATATAGTGATCGGGTAGGGTGTCAACATGTTTTTTTCATTACATATAGGATATGTTTGCACAATATCCCATATGTTTCGAACATAACACACGAACATGTGAGATCCAAGTTATCCAAGAAGCGAAAGTTGACGACTCTCCAATGCTTTTTATCGACATTCACCTGCCCAACCCAATAACTAGTTTTTTTCCTCACTCTTGCTTTTAGTCTCGTGAGTTAAATTCTTGGTTGCTTCTATCCACTCCTTTTGAAATACCTCGAATATCTTTTTAGTATAAAATTCACCTGAAAAAATATATATAAAATCTCGTGCATGTGGTAGTTTGTTCATAGAAAAGTGGCTGATGATAAACATAATGGAGAGTAACAATTTACCTGCTTTTGCTTCTATTGGATGAATAGATGAAAGAAATGGCGTTGAGTTAATAGTCTTAAAGTCTTCATCTTCTTTGGCGGCTTTTCGAATGTCGACAGCTTTATGAAATTGAATAACAAATTCATTTAACATGATCTTCGAATTCATAAATCCGTCAAAAAAAGAATGAATACTCTCACTTCTTTCACTTATTGTCACGCCAGCAAGAAAAATATCTTTAAAAAAAAGCAGCAACCCAAAATTTCCTTTGGTTATACATTTCCATCATCCAACTACTAGTCTCAAGATTATACTTATCACGTAAAACTTCCCATTGGCTTTCAAATTCTTCGTCGGTATCACTTCTTACCCATTGCTTAAAAGATTCCTGGAAATCACTATAATGGACTGAAGATGTTCCAACACGTGCTTCTTAATGTGCCATGCACAATAGCGATGTCGAGTGATTGGAATTACAAGTTTAATTGCATTACAACTTGCTTTATCTTGATCTGTTATAATTTCACTTGGGAACTCCTAAAACATGCCTTTAAAAATTACTTAAATAACCATTTGAAAGTCTCTACTTTTTCATTTTCTAGCAAAGCACCACCAAAAATTATTGATTTCCCATGATGATTTACTCCAACAAATGGAGCAAACGAAAACTTAATTTATTCGTGAAATATGTAACTTCAAACACTAAAACGTCTCCAAATTTTAGATAGGCATCTCTTGATCTTCAATCAGAAAAATATATTTCTAAGAACCCCATCATCAAACAAGTCTATCTTAAAATATTGGTTAACATCTATTGCTGATTTTTCTTGGAAATGTTTAATAAGAGAATATAACTCCTTACCTTTGTATTGTTTTTGTTCTTCAGCTAATATATCAGCACATTGCTTCGAGGTTACATTAGGTTCATTTGGATACTTCATTCCATTTACAGCTTTTCTAACTTGACAAGGTCTTTAACCGGACTTAATTAAGTTCCACCATAAGGGATTTGCAAGCCATGGAGCGGTGAAACTTATTGTGAGAACGATGTTCATTACTTTCATTGGTGTAGGGGTCAAATCATGATTGTGTGTATCATTAAAGATATCAGCACACCATTTCCCATCTTTTGTTTTAGAAATTCGGAGTTTCGCTTTACAACCGGTCCTTACATCTCTTCAACGTTTCTTAGATACATCATTAGAACTATTACCCTTCTGTCTTTTAAAACCCTCTTTATTGCAAACATATAACTTTCTATAAACCTTATTTGTTGTCTTATTTTATAATCCCGATGTATACGTATACCAAACCCGTGTAGGAAGGCATACTCATTATAAAACATATATGCATCATCGGGTGTGTTAAACATCTTTCCCAAAATGTTGTCGTCATTAATTTCAATTTCATCACATCCAATATTTACTCGGTCTTCGTTCGGTTTTTGAAAAATGAGCACTTGGTGTGTGCTTCATTTACACGAACACTTGGTGTGTGATACTGCAATTCATATTCTCTCATCATTAAATAGCAATAATACTGAAACATTTAATCAAACACTTGATGTGCGGTTCATATCATAATCTTCTATCATCAAAATTCTTGTACTCGTTGACTTAATCTTACAATATAAACACTGGAATAAAACAAAATTGCTATTCTAACTCATATGCAAATTGAGAGTTTAAATGAGAAGATGCAGGGTTTCAGTTGAAGTGGAAAAAAAATAAAAGGTAATGACTTGGTTGAATAGCTATTCGTGATAGCATAGTAGTGTTGCGGTAAGAGATCAGATAAAGAAACACAAAGGTCGGTTCCCTTTTGCTTTAGTTGTGGAGAAGAAGTGACTTTGGGGTTTTTATAATTTTACCAAAACGACGTAGTTTAATTGGGTTCTACACCTAAGCTTTTGTACACTACACCCACAGACTCACTTTCCCTTTATAATATGGGGGTATTTGTTTAAGCTTATATACGACTTATTAGCTTATATGTGTTCGGCTTAAATAACATAAACCACAATTTTGTGGCTTATTTTGACACTTTATGGGCATAAGTGTCAAAATAAGACAAAAAATTATAGTTTATATTATATAAACCGAACACATATAAACTAATAAGCCATATATAAGCTTAAATAAACACCCCCTATTTGTATTCCTTTTTAACATTGATTAAATAAGTGATATATCTACTTTACTTTGCACACGGGAAATAAATACCTTTATACCCTGTGATATCATTTTTTTTCCGTCTCAAATTCTTTTTCCCCATATTTGGATCAACAATTTTATGCATCCAATTGTATTTATTTTTTTCAATTGTCTAGATCAACACTCCATTTCAAAGTAAACGTTAATCTTCCGTGTACCTAGAGAAATTTGCCGTGGAAAATTTAGGTCCTCCAAAACATGAAAATATGACTTTTGCATGCATTATCTTTCGTTACCTTAAATAACTAAAGACATCTCTATCGTTACTTTAAATAATTAGCCAATCAAGAAATATTCAATATCTACATTCGATTTTTTAGCAAATGGTGGAATAAAGATAGCTACATGTATTAAGAAAAAGTAATAGGCCGGGTAGTATTCATCTCTTCCACATTTCCTTAGTTCCTGTGTTTCTCTATACATCCTATGGCGAATGTCCATGTATGTGACATATCCGATCATATTCTCTACAATATACTTGCTCGACTCCATGCAAAACCATTATTACGGTTCAAATGCGTATCAAAACACTGGAACCGTCTGATTAAAGATCCCTACCTTATGAAATTAAGATCACGTCGAATGATCCTTCTCTCACACAAAAGTCTTGTTGCTATAGATGATAATGTGCATGTCGACGACACGACTAATTCAATAGTCGAGGTTGGTAGTTTTCTTGGACCCATAACCATAGTGGGAACATTCGATGGTATAGTACTTTTGGTTCTTCTTAAGCATATGCGTCATCAACTGATCCTATACAATCCGTTTACTCGTGTGTCTAAACTCTATCCACCTTCCCTAACCTGGAACTCTTGTTTAAAATACAAATATGGATTTTGCTCTGGCGCTATCATGGATGACTTGAAATTTGTCAGATTGAGTTTTTTTTATTCTGATAGTTTGAACTGTGATGTCTTTAGTTTTAAAAACAATTCATGGGAGAAAATTGAACTCTCTATTAACATTCAAGACATTAAGTTTGTTTATGGAGATGTGGGTAAATTTTTGAATGGATTTTTGTATTGGATTGGATATTCTAGACTTGATGATAAATTGGCACTTTTATCTCTCAATATTAAAGACATGCTACTTTCGAAGATAAATCCACCCGATCAATTTAGTCACGTATCTACTACTCCTTTAGGTACGATAGATGGATGCCTTTGCATGATCGAAAAGTGTGGTGATATGGGATTCAGTGTGTGGGCGATGAAGGAACAAGGTGTTGAAAACTCATGGACGAAAAGATGGTCATTCACATTACGTGTAGAAGGTAATTATTCTAACAAGTTATTCCCAGTTTGTATTTTGGATAGTGGAAAAATCTTGATCATGGATCGCTCACACCAACTCTTTATCTACTACACATCGAATGATTCATCTATTAAGCTAAATCGACGTGAAGAAGTTAAGGGATTATACGCTTCATGTAACAAAAAAGATGGCATCGAGTGCGTGGAGAGTCTGGTCTCACCTTTAGATTTGTGTTTTGTTTAACATTGTCATTTACTTTCCTATCCTTTTGATTTGTTGAAATTTTATGTTAACTCCTTTAGAGATTTGGGTGACAGTTTTCTTTGATGATCTCATTGTTTTGGATCTGAATATTTTTGTTAGACATGAAGTATTATGGCCACTTATGTGGCATGTATCATTATGGGTTTAAAATTTTATGATTGCACTTCCAAACAAGAGAAATATTTGGATTGTGTTGAAAAAGTTTGTGTTTGCTGCTATTATATATATTTCTTATACAGTATATGGCAAGAAAGAAACATTAATTAGACAGTTTCAAAATATCAAGAGAGTGCGAAGATCGAGCTATTGAAGACCATTGAAGAGAATATAAATTAAAGCTAGCTAGCCTGAAAGTGATGGATTCTCCAAATGTAAGGTAAGTATTTGAGGTATATATAGGGAATTGACAGAAGTATTGGTACTAAAGTCTGATTTGGAGTGTTTGGCTGAGAGTATGTTGGGATAGATTAGCGCTATTCTGCTATGAAAAGTGACTGGTTCAGCATTATCAATTTGGATGGATGGGTTGCTAGCATCCTTAAATACGGATTGTGGAATCAAAGTATCATACAATGGTGACCTTGTTAAAAGTCATGAAAATAGGTATGCCTCAATAGGTTCCCATATTGTAAGGAGTTTATATGGATATGTTATATGCACTGAATGAAACCGTGCTACAAAAGGCCCTCTATACATGGTCAAGTGAGTCTGAATGGACTGCTTCACTTTGGTACTGGTTGGTTCTTTAGTAGTTCAAGGAATTGTAGTTCCTGCCGTTATAGCAATCCCTATTTGATGGCAATACAGTGCTTTTCTGCTTTAAAATTAAGTTACTGGTTAGTTTAAATCAATGTGAACGGATGATTCGGATGGTTTGCCAACAGTCTTAGTAGGCTCTTGTTAGAGTTGATTGAGAATAGAGTTTTGTTGTTTTTGATACTTGTAGTATATGTAGTATCTTGATTATATTAAGTCAGCTTATGTGGCCTAGGATATGTCCTTAGTATGCCATGGCTTGACTTCCTTATAATTTAGTAATTAATATATATTTCACTTTGTATCAAAAAAATAACTTGCTTCATGTCACTATATATGCTGCTTCTATAGAGCATACTTGCCTATACAAGCCATATCCATGTATACGGCCTAATGCATGGGACATAAACCTCTAAAGTGAGGTATTCAGCCTTGATTTCGGCTAGTTTAAGGAAAAAAACAATTTCGAAAAATGCAATTATGTATCATTTTACTCATACTATGTTAGATATGTATGGATGGTAATTTGATATAAAGAATATCAGAAGTGCAGGTATTTTATTTTACCAGGGTTAAAAAAACCCTTTACTGGCCAAAAAAAGTGCGGGCATTTGTATTAGCACTAAGTTGTTAGTGACGCCGTACCATGTTACAGTAATAAAATAGTTATAATTCCACAAACATATACTGTCTAATGTAAATCCCGCACTGAAATTGTATGCACCATATTGTTCTAACATGCAAAATTAAACCTTTCACAAAAAATCAAGATGAAAAGAAATAAGAAGGCAACTAGCTAGGCATGATCAGTATTGGATTTTATAAGTCCAAATTGCTTGTATAATCTAAGTTATTTACAGACATATGTATGTATTATTTAGTAGTATATTTGCAGACATTATATCGACCAATAAGGTTGATATACAAGGATTGATGACCTGTCTAAATGACAGTTATTATAGGTAATTGGTTAATGTCGGTTACTTTGGAAAGGTTGTGACTTTTCATGAAACGTTGCATCTTTTCATTGTGCCTATACATAACCTATATATACCTTTGTATCCTACAGATTAATACAATATTACAGTTATAGTTTTGTTTTGTCTTTCCCTCCAAATCTTATATTCTATCCGATTTCCCACTGCACATCTATTTCATAATCAAATTACAAACATCATTTCAATAATGGTTAACACAAACCATTTCATTGAGAACAAATGGTCCTCACCACATGAGAGATCAGTTGGCCTTGCTAACATTTGGCATCAGAGCAAATCTCCTGGAAGGATCATGACCAACAAATCTCAAACTGAATTTGTCCAGAGACAAATTAAGAGAAACAGTGAGGCTTTGATAAGCAATCAGATCAGACAAGTATCCAAAGCATGCAAAGATATGCTAAGGAAGAAGATGGAGGAAATCCATGTGCATAACAACAAACTTGCACAGAAGAAGGCAATGGATGAAAGACACAAAAACTACATATGTTTCACGTGTAGACTGAGGGGACATATAGCAAGAGATTGTCCACAAGAACAAAGTCACACAAAGGCAGAAGGCCCTGGAATCATCACTCACACACCACAAATCCAAATTGCATACCCCGAATCAATTCACCTTTCTACAGATTTCATGATAGAAGGTACTGATGAACAAGATTGGAACCAGATTTGGTATGTAAGCAATAGGATTAACAGGCATGTTTGCTGCAACATGGCCCTTTTTCTCAAAACTGAAGGAGAAATTTATGGTGGAAAAGAATGAAGAACAGAAGAAACTCATCTTCATTCATGGAGAGGGAGAAGTGCAAATCAAAATAGGAACAAATGTTCTTATCATCCCTGGCGTTCATTACACTCCAGAAATCACTCTCAATATCCTCTCTGCATCACAAATGGAGGCACAAGGATTGGAACTCACTTTTAAAGGCAATAGATGCAAGCCTGTTCCAATGTTTAAAGACCCTGCAACCTGCTTCTTTGATGCTAATAGGATGAACCAGAGGCACAACGAGTACCTAGAAGGTTACTATAGAATGCTTCATGAAGACTCCAAGGAAGATCACAAGGAAGAACACCACAAAGGAAAAGCAGTCACTTTCACAAACAAATGCAGTATTTGTGAAGAAGATGGGCACACAGATTACATGTGTCCACAACATCCTATGACTGCAGAGGACAATGGCTTTGTCATTGTAAAAGGTGTAAATCTTCCAATCTCAATTAGATCTTTTAATGACTGCATATCCTTTTTAAATTTGCTTGAAAAAGAAAACTTGAACAGTCAAAATTGGAACACTTTTAGAAATAATTTCATGGAAGCATACACTTGGTTTTATTGTGTCTATCTAAAAAGGAGTATACCAATACCATTTCCACCCAAGATTAATGGAAAAGAAATCCATTTAATGGATCTTCACATTCTGGTTGAAACACTAGGGGGATACCTTGGTGTAGATTTTTCAAATAAATTCCCTTACATTGCTGAAATTTTTGGCTTAGAAATGAAACAAGGTCAGGACATAAAAGAATGCTATAACAAATACTTGAATGTATTCATTTGCTTTTATAAAACAGCAAATGTGTCACATAATGGAGCATAAGGACTTGCATCCAAAGGCAAAGAGATATGCCAAAATGGTCGAGATGATCAAGTGACAAAAACCTCTATGAAGGACATTCAAAAGATGGAGCATTTCGGTGTAAAACTTGAAGACACCACTGACCCTTGCCAAGAACATTACATCAGCACTCAATATGAACAGGGAACAACCAGCACGAACATCATAGGGACCAAAGAGATCAAAGACAACAAAGATGACTTCTCAGTCATTGTCTGAAGAACAAGACAGAAAGATCACATTTGAACTTAGGGGCAAGTATTGGATTTTATAAGTCCAAATTGCTTGTATAATCTAAGTTATTTACAGACATATGTATGTATTATTTAGTAGTATATTTGCAGACATTATATCGACCAATAAGGTTGATATACAAGGATTGATGACCTGTCTAAATGACAGTTATTATAGGTAATTGGTTAATGTCGGTTACTTTGGAAAGGCTGTGACTTTTCATGAAACGTTGCATCTTTTCATTGTGCCTATACATAACCTATATATACCTTTGTATCCTACAGATTAATACAATATTACAGTTATAGTTTTGTTTTGTCTTTCCCTCCAAATCTTATATTCTATCCGATTTCCCACTGCACATCTATTTCATAATCAAATTACAAACATCATTTCAATAATGGTTAACACAAACCATTTCATTGAGAACAAATGGTCCTCACCACATCAGAGATCAGTTGGCCTTGCTAACAATCAGTACTTGGAAAATGACTATATAGCCGAAGTATATATTTTTCAGTGACTTCCAAATAAACTTCTTACTTAGTAACTGAGTTTATAAATCCAATGCTTTTACAGAGACAACTTCAATTCCTAGTCTCTTAAATTCCATAAATGCTTAATGTTCCACGTACTTGGCCATGCTTATATCACTTGGACTGATTCGAGCGTGGTCATCAATAACAATGCCATGGCTGCACTGGGATAGAGATCTTCTAGGTAGGTTATCTACACTAACTCATGTAAGATATTTTTAAACAATTACTCACAAGGTGCCAACAGGTAAGCGCAAATGAACCTAGTTTAGTCAATGTGAGAAAAGTTAAACCCAACGATAACAAGAAAGTGAGGGCTTGCATGCTTTACCTGCAAATGGGCAGTCTCTGAATCTCTGTCGAAAATGGCATTATAACCTTTAGCTTCGTCTAAACCATTAGTCTTGCGGCAGTTTGACTGTTTCAAGTAATGGAATGTCCCTTAGAAGATCCAAGAAGCACAAGAAACAAAGATTAATATGACACGCGACCATGGAATGCTTTTGAGAATAATCAAATGTTATACGTCTAGTTGTGCAGAGATGCAACGATAATTCATCTCGAGATCTGATAGATGACAAACACGAGGGTCCAAACGGTCATAAATTCGACTAGTGGGAGGAATGTTAGATCGAGGGCAAATTGGTAGCTGTGACGTAACATAATCAAGCTTTAAATGAGCACTGAGACTTAAAAAATAAATAACTAGAAGATGAAAAGTATATATTTGTTCAACATCAATTAGTTGAATGGTTTGAAGGAGAGAACATGTTGGAAACACCATTATATACACACATATACTTGAACAGAAAACAAAGAGGTGAACATAATATTCCCCCATTTTGGGGTTTCTAATAAGCGTTAACAGGACAGCAAGTACGTGATGCAAAACCAGCATGATGGGTGGTATATATAGCCATATAGGTAATGGTCCTAATGTATGCGCATAAATACACCTAGCCATACCTGTTTGTGTGGAAAGACCCAAATGTTGTTTGAGCGAATGCAAGTGCCACACAATGTAAGTGAATCTAGTACTGTATATTATATGTACAGCAATCCGCGAGAATGAAAAAACAGGAAAACAAAGAAACAAACAAAATCATAAGCATATAAGCATGTGCATATTAATGTCGATTAAAAACAAACAAACAAGCAAGCAGTAGTAGCTGGAAAATAAAAACAAGTAGTAGTAGTAGTTCAGCAAAGTAAACATCGGAAATTAAAAACAAGTAGAAGCTTCGTCTGCTAATGCTTTGGCTGCTTCTTCATCACCTTCATCTGCTTTTCTCTTCAACAACCTGAAACGCTTATCGAACCTTGCCATCACAGGGTTTTGGGACACAAAAGCACGTTCATCGTCTTCTTCTTTCTTCTTCTTCATCTTGGGGTCCTCCTCCTTGTCGTCATCTGGATTCATCAACTTCTCGAGATCCTCTCGGGATTTCCTCAGCATCTTATGAACCTTTGATCTCTCAAACTCACTCAAATCCCCTTGATCTAATTCCTTGATCAACTGCGCAATAATCTCCCTCTGCCTCTGGATTAAAACTTCAACTGGTTCTGTTTCAATCAAACCTCTTTTCTTATAAACCCTTCTCCATAACTCATCGCAAGTCTTTTCCCTCCAGGTCCAGTTCGTGTTATCACAACGATCCTTGATTACGTAAGGTATGCCCTCCGGCCACCCTCTCATCTTACAAATACTTTTCCACATAGACTCCGCTAGCTTCTCCTCATCCAGTTTCCTCAACCCACCAGTTTCCGGGTCGATACCCCAATGCGTCGCCGTCGTCGTCATCATCTTCAACGATTGATCCAAATTAAGGTTGTTAGGGTTTTCGGTTAATTTATAATATCCATGCAGTTCTATTTTTCTAAATAGGTGGGTGGGTTTCTTGGATCAGCCCATATACCCCTTCCACTCTTTAACTTTAAACATTTGTCCTTTTTACATTCCTTAATTAGGGGGTGAACTTATTAGAAACCGAAAAAACCAAATCAAACCTAAAATAATAGAAAAAAGCTGTGTCAGAAAGACGCATCAAAATGAAAAATCGACGGGGTGGTTTTGATTTTAAAAGAAAAACGAATATTTGAGACGGTTTTTGGTTGCACATGGAAAATCGAACATAAGAACCGAACTGAACAACCTTTGTATATCTTTTTAAAAATTTAAAATAATTTAGCAACTTAATTCTGTCATTGCAAGATTCGGTTTCATATTTCTTTGGACTTTTAGATTCTACTATTGTATTTTATTAGATTATTTCGGATCGTTAGATGTTATGCTATTATTTATTTCGTTTAGCAATGTCGTTTGAAAACATAATTTTGATATTTGATGTTCAATGTCCTAGTTATTATATTTTTTATTGATTGAAATCAAGACGGAAGAATGACGAAATAGGTTAAAAGTTACGATGGTTTATAAATGTTTAAGTGACTAGTTCATTTATACGTAAATCTAAAGGTAAAACCAAAAACCGAAAATGAAATTAAAACCAAACTTATTAAATAAAAAAAACCGAAAAAAAGACATTGAAAAAACCGAAACCAATCGGTTTGCAATTTTTAAAAACCAAAACTTTCGATTTGGGGTTTGATTTTAACACAAAAAAACCAACCCAAACCGCCCTATGTTCATCCCTTTCAATCATCATAACTTTTTATACTAGACGAATACTCGCGCAAAGCGACGATGTATAGCGCTAAATAATTATACTTGCGAAAACGTGATTCTAGTTTGACCTTTGATGCAAAATTTACGAATTCAATTTGTAGTCACTGCGAGAAAATGTTTATGGGTTAAAAATTGTGAATAGTATTTAAGTTTATGGGTTAGAACTAGAATCAATATTGTAAATAAGGGTCAAACTATAATCAATATTGTAAATATTTTATGGGTTAGATAAAATATATATATAAGAGTTTAACGATTAAATAGTATTTACAATATTGATTTAGTGGTATAAGTTGTTGCCAATTTTTAATCAAAGATATAACTGTACAATAACACTATTTATAATACCCGTGCACGCACGGAGTTTTGATAAAAAAATGTTAGAATAAGCAAGCGATAATCAAAGATGAAGCACAAGAGAAGAAGCAAGAATCGACAAATTTGCGGAAGCTTTTCTTTTATTCAAAACGAAATTCAAAGGTACAATCTTCTCAACATATGAATCCCTATATATATAGGCTAAAACAAACCGACCTAACA
Organism: Chrysanthemum seticuspe; assembly: GCA_019973895.1. NCBI lineage: Eukaryota > Viridiplantae > Streptophyta > Magnoliopsida > Asterales > Asteraceae > Chrysanthemum > Chrysanthemum seticuspe. The sequence continues at coordinate 66,953,240 of BPTQ01000009.1, forward strand.
TAGTGTTTCCTAATACGAAATTACCAAAAATAGCTAAATCCCAAACGGCCCGTAGCCCGTAGGAGTTTAAACCACATTCTAACAATCTCCACCGTGATTGAAACTCCTAAGGAATAACAAGCATTTCAAAAACAAATTCAAATTTTCAAATACTAGAGAAACTAGCCTAATTCAAACAAATGATCGAATCCGAAAACGATCCAAAACAAAATCAAATTCAAATTTCCAAATTCCAAACGTCAATCTTCAAAGCACATCACATTCGAAACCTGAGTAGCACGATACGTCCATAGGAGTAGCCGCCAACAAAGCTTTTTCCTTAAGTTTAGGACAATCAATCTTCCAATGACCAGGCTCCTTGCAATAGTTACAAATATCTCGAGGATTAGAACCTTGAGAACTTGACGATGCTCCACCATTATCTTTACCTTTTTCAAATTGATATCGACCCCTATTACGACTTGTGGCTGCTAAACCCATGGATTGAGACTCATTACCACTTCCTGACGCTTGTTGACGAAGCTCTCTTGAGTGCAAACTAGATCTAACATCTTCCAAAGTAATAGTATCTTTACCAACAACAAACGAACTAACAAAACTTTCAAACGAAGGAGGTAACGACACAAGTAGAACAAGAGCTGCATCTTCATCTTCTATCTTCACTTCAACATTCTTCAAATCCATCAAGATTGAGTTCAAAGCATCAAGATGCTCTTTCAAAGATGAGCCCTCTTTCATTCGAAGAGAAAACAAACGTTGTTTCAACAACAACTTATTTGTCAATGATTTTGTCATATAAATAGTTTCTAACTTTTCCCAAACTCCTTTTGCCGTTTCCTCGTCACCAACCTCATAAAGAACTTCATCTGATAAACATAGCAAAATAGTTGAGTGTGCCTTTTCTTCTTGCAACTTATAGTTAGCATCAGTCATATCAGCCGGTTTTGTACCGGTAATGGGCGCCCAAACTCCTTGTTGTTTCAATAAAGCACGAATCTTGATACGCCACAAGCTAAAGTTACTCTTTCCCGAAAACTTCTCAATATTAGTAAATAGAGAAGAAGACATGATTTAAAAAAAAAAAATACCAAACAAGGTACCCGATATTCAAATGATTCAAAAACAAACTACAAATACTAACGTTACTAATTCAAAAGTAAAAATTTCAAAAGCCCACTTTAAAATAAGAGTAGCAGCCCAAAAACCAAAGCCCAACTGAATAACAAATACTTGATGTCCTGATCGTATCAAAAAATCCAGCAGAAGAAACAAACTTATCCCCAATTCAGAAACACTCTGTTCTATCAAAAACAATTTCCAAATCTCCCTAAAAACCCAAAGGAATTGAAGAAAACGATTCTTCAGTGATTGCTCCAAACAAATTCAAAACAAAAACTTCCAACCCAATTCGAAAATCCGAAACCCTAAGTTCGAAAAGATTCAGACGAAACCCTAAGTTCGATCTAAGAAACCCTAAGTTCGAATAGATACAGATGAAACCCTAGATCGACCTGTCTCTGATACCACTTGTTAGAATAAGCAAGCGATAATCAAAGATGAAGCACAAGAGAAGAAGCAAGAATCGACAAATTTGCGGAAGCTTTTCTTTTATTCAAAACGAAATTCAAAGGTACAATCTTCTCAACATATGAATCCCTATATATATAGGCTAAAACAAACCGACCTAACATAGTGTTTCCTAATACGAAATTACCAAAAATAGCTAAATCCCAAACGGCCCGTAGCCCGTAGGAGTTTAAACCACATTCTAACAAAAAAAATATTTTGTATTAATACTGAATATTGTTTCTTTAGAGGTAATTGCATATAATTATATAGTTATAAATTTCATGCACGCACAAAGTTTACACATAAATCAAATTTATTTTAACATTTTAATTCAATATATACATATATAAGAATTTGTCCATGAAAATTGTGATATAAGTACAACTAATACTTATGCACGAGTTTTTCATTATGCATTAATATCCATTAGAATTTGGTAAAATTTTTGTAAAAATTTTTGTCAGGTAACTCAAAAATTTAGTTTTATTTAGTTGACAAAGATGTTGATGTTGTTATTAAATTTCACTACTGATATTATGTTGTACACATGATGCAAGTTTAATAACACATAATGAGCGTTGATAAAGTAAAAGTATATTTTTTAAAGTTTTTTAAAAATGCTTTTCTAAATATCCTTATATAAATAAATAAAAATTACATGAGTCATTGTTATAAGTACAATAGCGTATATTTATTTTTATATTAAAATAACCCATACTTACGATTTGATAATTATATTCCCGTTTTTAGCAATTTAGCCGTATTTAAAATGTAAACTCGTGTCCACATAGGTTAAACTTTTAAAAATGAAATAAATGAATCCTTATTGAACGTATATAGTAAAAAAAAATTGATACTTATAATCTTATGCAAATTTATATGTCGTTATTTTAAAACAACATATACATTGTATTTTTTAAGATATAAAGTATAAAGAGTATAAAGTATAAGGGGGTATTTGTTTATAATCCAAAGTTATTAAAAAAAACATTAAGGTTTTTAATATTACACTTGACTCTATATAATTTTTAAAAATTCAACCATTAAAGTTTAATTAATTACCTCATCTTTTTTTAAGTTTTTGTTTTCACAAATTTAACACCTATATTTTTATGTGTTTTTTTTATCAATCAAATTTATCTACCAAATTTATTAAAGTTTGACCAAAATCAATTTAATTTTGACTTTTATTAACCAATCACATCACACGATTTTGCTTACGTGTTGAAATCGAGCTCTCTTATTGGTCCAATTATTTTTTCAATAAGAATGAATTGATAAAATCACTCTAAAATGATGTAATTCTTTTATTATATAAAACAATACTCAATTTTAAATCATTTTAAGTTTTAAGAAAAAATATACACCCATTTTAACTATGATTAACACAAGAGTAAGAAAAAGTTTATGGTGTTTATATAGTTGTGTTTAGGCTTAATTATTTGAAAACTATTGAATATTAAATGGCAACATAAGAAAGAAATAGTTACATAAATCATCCCTTTATTTTACACACTAACATCTTTCGTACTAAAACTTCAATAATTACCCGGTCGCCTTTGTACTTGACCTTTCATAACTGACCACTCATTTGACCAAACTGCTGTTAGTGTTTTTCGTCAAGTTTCTTACGCGTAGCCTGCAAGTCATATGACAGATATTTTTGTCATTTTCGTATCATCTTAAACCTCTCTTTTCTGTTTTACACTATGTTTTCTAGTTTTTATCTGGAAATAAAAGAAGAGACGTGGAGAGGAAATTGAAAAATAATCATGTTCCGGATATTTTTTCTTTTTAGAGAAGCGGGAAGAAAATTATGTCAAATTTTCCCTTCTAATCTTCTTCCCAAATTGAGATGCTTATGAGAGAAGTGGAATTTTAGGTTAATTTTGTTTCATGTCATGTTTGTGTAGCTTCAGAAATAGTTGAATATGTATATGTTCATGTCATGATTCTGATATAGCCGAAATAGATTATGCATATGTTAGATTTGGATATAACCGAAAATAGTCATGCTATGATCCTAGCCTGAGATATTGCCGAGATCGATATGTTTATATTTTCGAAAATAGCTAAAAAAAATTGGTACATTATAAATTGTGCTTTATGCACTTACGACGTCCTATCTGAAGTGTCGTGCTTTATGTACTCATAATCCTCTGTGGATAAACTGCTTTATGCACTCACGACGTCCTATGTAGAGTACCATGCTTTGTACACTATAATCCTTCGTGGATAATGTGCTTTATGCACTTACGTAAAGTATGAGAATAGGACTAGGGTTGCATTCGTGCAAGAGGGTGAAAAGGGCTGCATATATGAATACTCGCCGCCTAAATGTAGTAAAAGTCAAACGATGATTAGACATTCTTTTAATAATAGAAACATAATTAGATATCACGATATGTTAGAATGACAATTAGGTATCGTTTCACTAGTAGAAACATGATTAAATATATCAAGATATGTTAGAATGGTGATTAGACATCGTATAGCTAGTAGAAATGTGATTAAACATTACAATATGGTAGTTTTATAGCATGACGACTAGATGCCGTATCTTTAGTAGCAAGTATCGAGACATAGTAATGTAGTAGCATAGCTTAGCACGGTGATTAGATATCACATTCACTTTAGAATTCCAATTAGAATTGGATATGAGGATATTAGTAGCTATGTTAGTAGTAGTATGATTTTAGCAAGATATGACCCATTTAAAGAACGGGTGGTTTAGTCCATGCTAATGCTTGTTCATGTCTTATATTATGTTAAAAGTATTTCGTTTGGTCACTAAGTCTGAAGGACAGACCGTTCTCAGCTTATTCATGTAGGTATGTGAAGAAAGGGTCGAAGCTAGAAGAAATAGACCAAGGTGCATTTTGGGGTGAACGGCTACGCTAGTGTTTACAGGTGACGAGCGTCTCTTTCTTGCACTTTGGTATTAGCTTGTAACGCCCCAATGTCTCCTGACTTGGTATTTAGTGTCAAAATCAGTTTGAAGTCAAGTTTAAGTCGTTTTGGTATGGTTATGTACAAAGTATGTAGTAATCAGTCGAATATGTGTTTGGGATACCACCCGTACCCCATGTGTTTAACGCTTCCGCTCTTTAAATGGTTATGTTAATGTACAGAATTCAGTGTTTATAAATGGTTATGTTCAAGTTTGTTTAGTTGTATGAGTTTTGGAAATGGGTTTAAGGGTTGTTCTGCATTTTCTGCAAGTGCATACGGTGTATGGGATTAGGCCATACGGCATTTGTCTTCAGATGTTTTTTTTTTTTTAAATATTAAATCAATTTCACTATACAAGTACGAATGTCACCCTCATGCCAATGCTGGACTTGATAAAAGGTGGTGGTATCAGTAACAAAGGAAGAAACTACCCTTCGTATGCGCAATGCTGGATTTGATACCAAGCCCTAACCCATTTCGTTTCATGTCAATCTCAAGTCGTATTTCGCGTTGTGACTGAAATTGCCAACCCTAACTTTACATCAGTTTGATTTTTGGATTGTTCATGTTGGTAATCTTGGTTCAAGAATTCTTTTTTTCCCAACAAACCAAACGAATTCAGCATATATCTCAGATACTAGCATGTCACTGTTAAATAACAGTAACGTTTTGCTAAAAACAAAATAACCATAAACAGCATAACACATGTTACATGGTATGGAACATATAAAATAGTAAAAATACCTAAAAAACAACATAATTTCATATAATTATTTTCATTGAAAGATCATGTTAAAGATTAAAAGAGTTACAACAATGCATGCAATTTTGGGATACCAGAATTGCATCCTTATTGTGATAACATGGGCATATCATAAATTTCTATCCCATGGAAATGTAAACTAAAATTAGGTCTTTGAGCCTATAAACTACCAACATCCTTACAGATAATTTGGAGAACTGATGCATTTTACATCATACAATAAGTCAATACACCCATGAATGAATTATCTACTAGGTGTCCTTATTCCACTAGCACGGTGCACCTTCGCTTCCGAACCGTCCAGCTGCCTTTGCCGTCATCTGGTGACTGCAACACATAAGAAAAAAACTCGCTAAGTCACTCTGATATATGAATATGAAATGATACTTGTAATGTTGTTTTTTCCAAAATCCTAAGCATTATTTGAGGTGCCAATTCTGATCCATTGGATTTTTAAATATATGTTAATAAATGGGCAAACATGTTTTATGTGACCCAACACAGCCTGCCCAATTTTCAGCCTGCATTGAAATACCCAGTTCAACCTGTTCCTAATTTGACCCAATTACCCAACCTGCCCATTTTGGCACGACTTAGGGTCACGATTGAGTTTTGTAGCTTACCGGTTGGCTAAAGGAGAATGGAATTCCAACTCTCTTAGAACCATCAGCCATTCTTTTACGAGAATAACTGTCTTCTGAAGGAGCAGGGTCATTGGAGACCTGAGAACAAAAAAAAATAACACAACATTAAACTTAAGTACTGTGAAACTCCAGGGAGATGTATATAAAAATTTACAGATGACTAGAAAGTGTTCTATAAATTAACTTTCTAAATAATGCAAGACAGCAGCAGAAGCATTTAGACACATTTTAAAACAAAGCGTTCTGTAAATTAATATTCTAAATTCTGCTCCCAATCTGACCAGCACATAAAACATGCTAATGTTGTTCAACTTCAGAGAAAAGTATGATATGATCATCTTCTAACTATTACAAAGAATGTGATATTGGAGAATCGAGAAGTTCAATTTAAAACCTTAGATCTAAAAGTGCAATTCATTTTGCTGTATAATTGGGCACACTTTTTTATCAGGATATAACAAAAGCTAAACAGGAAAAAACATTTGAAACAAAGCATACAAGTTAGTTCACCTGAGTTTGAACTGCTTGAACCACCACATCTGGGCAACCAACAGCATGCACAGTTTCCAGCTTAGAGCATTGCAGCACTAATTTTTCTGAGATTAGACAATTTTAAGTTTGTTAGAAAGAAGGAAAGCTTGTGATATTTAATATTATTAACATTGTTTTAATCAGGATATCAAGTATTACCTGGAAGCAGAGTTTTGCAAGAGTTCAGGTTCAGTTCACTCAGATTTGGGCAATTTAGATACAGAGACTGCAATATTAAGATAATCAGAACAAACACCAAACTGAGATGTAGAATTGAAAACATTGACTTTTCAGAATCTTACATCAAGGCTGGAGCATCCCCAGAGGCTCAGCTTTTTCAGACGAGCATGTTTTATAAACAGCTTCTGATGTATAAGATGCAGCTTACTGTTTGGTGATACTTGTGAATCAGAATCACCATTTGCTTCACAGAATGGGGATTGTGCATCTGGTTCACATATTGTCATCCCACAGTCCATAAGTTCCAAAAGCGGCAATTGGGCTGTGGCAAACTGGATACCACCTGATGACCATGAACAGAAGCTATGGTTAGATTTATTAAAACAAGATAACTATTATACACCATATAATAAGTTATAGGCTAGAAAATTACTTGATGTGATGTTAGGACATTGAGAAACGAGGAGTCTTGTTAATGTATCGGGGAAAACATTGCATATCATTCCAATACCACTGTCACTGATGCTAGACCTGTAATTAACGAACAACATCAATTAATAAAGAGTACATGTATACTGATACAATAATGATCATATAAAAGAGCTCAAAAGCTAGTTTCAAATAAGTCAAAACTAACAAAGCATGATCTTAGATGGCAAGTATGACATACAAAACTAGCAGGACTTACCCACTGAGGTCAAGCAGCTCTAGGTTCGAGTAGCATTTGGAAATTGCTACTACTGATGCATCAGTAACTTCTGATCCAAATACAAGTGATAGCATGCGCAGTTCCCTGAAATGAAACCAATAAATCATTATGGCGTGTCTAAGTATTAGGTACAGCATTGCAAATGTTTCATTAGCTTAATAGCCAGTTCACTGATCACAAAGCAATTTATATACCTTAAATTTGCAGCAGTGAGAGAGAGCACAACGGAATGGGATAGTTGAAGAGAAGCAATCTGAATATATTGAAGTTTAGGGCAGCTTCTTCCAAGTCCGTCCATCATAGATGTAAGATCAGTTCTATCATTCTCTTGACGAGAAAATCTAAGTGCTATCTCATTCAAATTGGGGAGGTTGAAAACCTAATAAGACAAACAACAAAAAAGATGTAAAATAAGCATTGTTATAACAAAAATCATTACAATAGTAGTTATTCATGGCGTCATGAAATATCAAGAGCAACTTCATAAACCATACCATCTTTGAAAGTGAATGAAGATCAGAAAGCCAAAGAGTGGATAGTGTGTTGGAGCAAAGGACAAAACCCCCAAGGTTAGAGCATCCCTCCACCTTTAGAGTTGTGAGACAGCGCTTATCAGCAACAAAGCGACCCAACTCTTCCCTGGAAACATATATAACCAAAATCACATTCAGAAGCTGATGAATGTTTTTATTGGTTATTAGTAACAAGCCAAAAAATGATTTATCATCATCCAAAAATGGATTGCTAATACAAATCAACCTTAGTCTTATATATATAAACAAAAACACATTCAGCAGCAAATAGTTATCTATTGTTATCCATAACAAAGCATAATTATTTTTTTCATTATCTGCAATTAGATACAATCCAAATAATTCTCTAATAAGAATCCTTGTTAAAGACAGTATTCATAAACACATCCAGCAGCAAATAAACCACATTGGTTAAACAAAAATGCTACAAAGAGATTGAAATGGCTAAAAGCATTCAACAATCATATATGTAAACAAAAAGCAATTCAACAGCAAATAGATATCAGTTTATTACCCATAACAAAACACAATCAATTTTTCATCATCTGCAATTAGATTGCTTATCAATAACAAGCCAAAATACTCTTTTATAAGATGCCAAATAAACCACATTACTTAAAAACACATACTGCACATAACTATAAGGTGGGGCTAGAAAACCAAATTTATAAAGGGGGTGTTTGGATTGGTCTATTTAAAGAGCTTAGGCTTTTTTACACAAAAAGTTTATGAGCTTATATGATATCAAAACACGTATCTTCATATAAACAAATACGGAGTAGTTCTTAGATTAACTTGTGTAGTTTCAAAATACACAGTTGGTAAAATGACTAAAGAGCACATTCATGCGTAGAATTGGTGTAACCAATCTACACAAACCAAAATTATCAACAACAAAGGGGATGTTTGTTTAAGCTTATATAGCGGGCTTATGGCTAATCTGGTTTTCAGCTTATGTTTCATAAGCTCACTTTATGTGGCTTATTTTGAAACTTGTTGGCTCATATAAGCATATTATGGCATGATAAGCTTATATAAGCCAAAATGTTTCAAAATAAGCCATAAAAAGTAAGCTTATGAAACATAAGCCGAAAACCAAATAAGCTGTAAGCTAGCTATATAAGCTTTAACAAACACCCCCAACGCTACTTATGGAACTAGCAATATTTATACAACCATTTACACATCAGTAAGATAAATCAATGATATATATCCATATACACACAAACACAAACAATGAAACAAATAATACAGAGACAATCTAGTCCAGTAAAATCCAAGCTAATCTCAGTTTACAATTAGTAGTAAACAAGCTAATTTAGTAATCAATCTCTGAAATACAATGTCAAAGTACAATGCAAACACAGATCTAGAAGTATACCCAGTGATCCGATTAAACGCTCCTTCACACATATAAATCTCCAACGATTCCAGATTTGGACAAGCGAACGCAATACAAGCCAACATTGTCGAATCCATATCACTGCATATCATTTCAAAATTGTATTAAATAAAATGCCCAAATTAATCATCAATTATATAAAAACATCAGATCCAAAACTATTTTATACCTTTCCATAGTAATAACCAATCTAACCAGCTTATCGCATTTCCGCAACACCGATCCAACGTATCCAACTTGAATCCTCCCCGGCACTTTAATCCTCAACTCCTCGGCACATTTCCACATCTTCTTACTCAAATCTCTCCATCCTCTACACACTTTCGCAGCCGATAACAACGAAGCAGGCGGTAACCTCCTCATCACTTCCCAGACCACACTCGTAGGCATCCACCTCTCACCTAACTCCATTTCCACCTCATCATCCAACACCTCCACGTCATCACATCCACCCGCCACGTCACCTCCACCCGCCACGTCATCATCAATAACTTCCACTTCTTCCAGTTTCACCACTATTGCTTTTGATAGATCTGCGTCGTCGAAAGACAACGCGCGACGGAGGTTAGTGAAAGGACGGATTATAGCTAACGGAGAAACCGCCGGAGCGGCGGAGGAGGTGACGGAATCAGACGGAGAAGTGACGTCACTCGACAAGTGGCAGACGTGGCCTTTCTTAGGCATACCGCAACGGCCGCAGTTGTAACTGCCGCGGCGCTTGCCGCGTTTAGCTAAGTAAGCCTCAGCCGTGACGCACGCGCCGCCGTGAGGGACGGGGTGAGGCTGATGACCTTGCATATTTGGTTAGGGTTAGGGTTTGGTAGTGTGTGTTTAGGTGAAAGTGTGTGTTTTTATTGTTAGAAAGATAGAATGTATAAATATAAATATAAAAAAGTGTGTGTGTGTGTGTGTTTTTAGTGTGTGAGGGGAGCGGGAGTTTTATCGAATAGTTCGCGCCTTTGGTTTTGAGTTTTGGTCTTTTGGAGGAGGAGCGTGTTTTTGGCTCCATTTTTTAAAGCACGTGATGGGGTGTGTGAATTTACGGTTTTGCCCTTGGCGCCTGCTTTGAGATGGAGAATCTACGTGTTTAATACTCCCTCCGTCTCAATTTAATTGTCATGAGAGAGAAAGCACAAAGTTTAATAAAAGTGGGACAACTTTAATTTTCAACCACACAAATAGAATATTCCCCCTTTATATTCCCTAGTTTTTACTAAAAAGGGAAAGTGGACAATTTTTTTGAGACATCTAAAAATGGAAATATGGACAATAAAATTGAGACGGAGGGATTATTGCTTTAAATAGGTGGTAGACTAGTGATGATGGTTTGTATTAATTAATGAAATAATTAAGTAGTGATTATTTGTGATTTGATGTTTTAATAACTCTGTCGACAGAAAAAAACACAAAAGTTATTACAGTTTTGAGTTTTTTAGAAGTCACAAAATTGCATTTTTACCATTTGATAATTACTGTATTTAATTTTTTTTATAGTTTTAGAAATAACATTTTTTATTAAAGGTAATATATTAAACATAAGCAATTATAATTCCAACTAGTATTATATATAATGGTAGATCTAATTTGAATATGGGAATGAAATATAGACAATAAAATTAGGACGGAAGAAGTATGATTTACTAGCAGAATGTTTGCGTTATTCGGCAATACTAGAATAAGAAAAAACAATTATTGTGGTATGCTCAATAAAAACGTAATGGACATTTTAATGTGTGTTTACTTGTTCGTAACCTATATTTATTTTATATGTATTTGATTTTCTTTTAATGGTTATTGGTTGCGATAAAAGTTTATACATTTTATTATTAGAAATTTTGCTGACATGTACATGTTTTATATTTATTGTAAGTTTAATTTTATAAGACATTTTGATATACTATTTATAAATGAGTAAGATGCATATTTTATCATGTTTTTTTAATAAATAAAAGAGTTTTGGTCATTGAATAACAACGAACTTTTTTTATTGTCTCTTTTTGGTATGTGAGTTTTGAAAAAGTTATGTAAATGTATCAAACTTTCATAATGTGTTTCAATCTGCACATTTTGATAATGTATCACGTTATAAATAATGTCACATGTTAGACTTTCGGTATGACACGTAATCAAAATATATGAATTGAAACACTTTATATCATATTCGGACATTTTAAAAAGTTCATTATTATTTAATGACCATTACACTAAATAGATTGATAAAATATTCTACAAACAAAATTATTATTTTATTATACTATTTATTTGTCCTAAATCTTATATTTATTTTCAAATTGCATATTACTCCCTCCGTCCCTAAACAAATGTCCACTATTGACTTTTATAGTATTTTTTCTTCAATTTTGACTTTAAATTATTATATTTGTGTTATTTAATATTTGATGAAAATTATACCGTAAAAATACATTTAAAACTCAATCCATTCATATATTTTGCATCAAGTATTACATAACACAAATATATTAATTTAAGGTCAAAGTTATAAAAGAAATATTTTAAAAGTCAATAATAGACATTTATTTATGAACGGATGGAGTATACAATAACTGGACAATTACCTTTTGCATAACAAAATATGTTTTATATTTGAAAAGTAGTTTATTACTCAACATATAAAAGTGAACATTTATTGTAAGACGTGAAAAACTAAAAATGAAAACACTTTTGTTAAGAAAAATAAATCAAAACTTATGTAAGAGCAAAGGGTGTGGTGCCAACAAGTTAAACCTTAACACTCGTTACGTCAGCTTCACTTCAGCTTTAACATTTCACTTTAACTCAACAAAAAAACACCTATTATCATAATTTACCAAAGTTAAACCTTAACTCACTTTAACTCAAATATTTTCAAATTCAACCCTTAAACTAAAACAAACACTTCATTTATTAAAAAACATATCATTAATTATTAAACATATTACAATACGAAATTTTAAAAAAAAGGTTACAATGAAAAAAATACGAAATAAAAAAACACAATGCAAAGTAAACTACAACATAAAAGGAAATGACGAAAATACAATCTAGTGACGAGGTTGCAAGTTATATTTTTTGATGATTCGGTTTTTTTCTTCATTGATCCAAGCCACAACGTTTGGCTCTTTGCATGCAGTGTCAATCATCAAAAATTTCATCTCTTCCAACCTTGTGATCGTTTCATCTTTTAGATGGGCCGCCCGATACACCGCTTGGGCGGTTTCCCGTTTGATACGATACTCGGTTGTCATAGTCTCGGTGAATTGGCTTGACGAGCTCGTTCCTTCGGTGCTCGCTCCTCCAGTACTTGTCGTGCTCTCGGAGGCTTTCTTGGAAGCACCTTTTTTTTTCTCATGGAGCGTGGTTGTTCATCATGACCAAACAAAGCCTCGTTTGTTTGGCTTGAGACATCGCCGGTTAAATCAACGGGATCCGGCGCGTCTCATTTCTTATGACCACGCAAAACCTCCCAATCCTCCTCGTTTGCAAACGGCGCGGATTTGTGCTCGTCACGATACATTTGTTTCTCCCGTTTTAGGACATCCATCTCACTTTCCCCACTTATTTGTACCCGTTGCGCACGTTTGTAATACGCGTTGAACTTTGTGCAATCACGGTTTGTCACAATTCTCAAATTCCGGTCATTCCTCATACTCCATATTCATCATTTCATAACAGTTCATTCATGATTTTTGCATTTCACATTAAACGCGTAAATTTTATATTAAATAAACGTTATCGCGTGAGTTATTATTTTGAAAATTTAATCCGATACTTCCAAAAATGATCCCAATATATTTTTATACTTATATTTAGTTTATAAAAACAATATTTTGAGTTTACCTAGTGTTTTAAATTTATTTTGTATATAAATTGTTAAATTTATATTATTACGACGTTTTTCTTAAAAAACTACACGATAATTATTATATCACTCAAATTTCACAAGGAATGTATTTTTACAATTTTTATAATCTCATTATACTTTATTTTGATCTATTAAAAATTTATTTTACCTAAAATTTACCTTAAATACACTAATGTATCAACAATTTTACAAAGTTACCTTTACTTATACTTTTTACTACACTTTTTAACAATTACACAAGCATATACAAATTAAAAAAATATATATATACATATGGGAACATCCTCCCCAAAAATCCGGCCATGGGGGGGATGAATCAAAGAGTTGTTGATTTTTTCATTAATTACTTACACACTCCAAATAATTCACACAACCTCATAATTCAAGTTCAAGAAAAGATATTTCCTCTCTTCCTTTCCTTCTCTCTAAACCGGCCATAAACACAAGGAGAAGAAGAAACCAAAATTTTTTCAAGATCAAGCAAAAATATAAACACTAGCATACTCTTAATCAAGGTTTTGGAATAAAAACCTAGAGTATTTAGGATAAATCCTTGTTCTAATCACCTCATCATATCACTAGTAAGCATCTCATGTTTATTTTTATCTTACATATTCATTTTATACTCATCTTATCATTTTGAGCAAAAACATGCAAGACTTGTGTTAGTTATACCATTTTTACAATGATTTTAAGAGTTTATTATATATATAGTCATCCTATAATTATTCCCTTGGTATATTTTGGTCTTGATGATGTTTAGGAACCCATGACACCCTAAGAAGGTGTATGGTAGGATTAGTATAGCTTTGGAGTTGATTTGAAGGGATTAGAATAGGTTTAGTACGATAAAAACTATTTTCGGCAAGTATATAAAAGTGTTTTGTCCTTATTTTGTTTTTCTGGAAAATCCGACAGTAGGCACGAATTTTTGGCCTTGATATTTAGAAAATATACTTTAAAACGAATCCGTGGCCGCTTGAACGGATTAAAACGGAGTTATAACGAAGAAGTTATGAATTTTTAAAGTTTGACGACGAAATATATATTTTTCAGAAAATTCAGCAACCTATTTTTACTTTATTCGAGTCAAAAACGAGCCTTAAGCTTTACAAATTATTTCGACTTATCAAAAATATATTAGTATACTTTGATACGAAGCTAAGGACGTATTATACGTAGAAAACGGATTTGAAACGACTAAGATATGCACGTTTTCATAAACTTGCCGTAACTATTATTTTTAGAAAAACTATATTATTTTTACGAGATAAGTGTTACGGTAACTAAAATGACCATGTTGACGGCTGTTTTTAACTATGATGTAGAACTTTTTGAAACGAAATGTCTTCTAGTAAAATCAAGATCACCGAGCATATTTTTCAAAACGACCAACCGTTTGTATAGCGGAGTTTTAATAAATTATTTACGGATGCTTAAACTTGGCCGAAACTCATTTTTACACGACAACTAGACAAAATCACCATCTTTAACCCTTATTATCTTTATGTTCGAGACCTTTATGTCGAAAACTCCTGAACTGAAACTTTTAGATTTTGATACAAACTTTCTAAAACTGTCGAGTTCGTTTCCTAACGATCGACGCACATCATTTTACGACTAGTTTTTCGAAGCCATTTTTGTCACTTTCAAGAAATTTCCGACGACATTATTTTACGACGAAAAGTGATAATTTCACTATAAATCATTACGAAACCATTGTAGGATGACATTTTGACGTAAATACTTGTAAAGTGATTTAAGAATGGTCAAGACGTCAAAAGAGTATTTTTCGACGATAAGTATTATTTTCAAAACTCGCAAATGGTATAAATAACATACGAAATGCATGCATAACATAACATCATAACTCATTACATATCATAACATTCATTCTAGGTCGCGGATAGTTTCCGAGTCTCACTTTCGTGCACTTCATTTTGTTAGCATATCCATCATACCAGGTGAGTTCATACCCCACTTTTACTCGTTTAAATTCTTACAAACTATTTGGGGGAGATACATGCTTAAATATTTGTTTCACTCTTGCGAATACTCAAACCATTTATACAATTGTGTTACAATATACTTCTTATACACTTTGGACATTATGTGTGTTTATTGCGATATGTGCCTTAATGTGCAAAACTAGTTCTCAATTATGCATCAACATACAAACTTTAGCAACTGGTTAACTCCTGCGGGAGCCGGCGGAGAGGTATTGATAGTACTATCGGGCTGACGCCCCCACCCTTGGGTCCTTGATGACGTGACCTGGGGTGAATATAATCTGTTATTCAATGAAACATTACAAACAAGTTAGACTCGTCAAGAGGTTCAGTTGGCTGTGATTCTTTGCATTAAGTACATGTATATATCGTATGCACCTATGTCCTACTTACAAACAAGATTGACAATTCTATATTTTGGCAATGGGTTGTAAACACACAGGTTGCAAGTTTTGTATGGGCGGAACTTGGAACTGAGTGGATTTACAATGCCTTTGCTGCATAAACAATTTTTGAAAGGCTTTACATTTCATCACAAACTTATGAACTCACCAACCATTGTGTTGACACTTTTTAGCATGTTTATCTCAGGTCTTAAGGTGATAGCAATTCATGGAGCTTTTGGGTCGCATGGCATGCATTGGAGTCTTGTGCTTTTAACAATTACCATTCGACATGTTTTGTAAACTTTTTATGTATTATCAAACCTTGTGATTTCTTGTGGTGTAAACATTAACTTATTTATCGAATGGTAAACTTTTCAAAACGTCTCATTATAGAGGTCGTTTTCTGTATCCATACTTTGTGCTATGACGTCATACCCCAATGACACTATCGTTCCGCTGCGATATTTTGGGGGTGTGACAGATTGGTATCAGAGACTTGGTTATAGAGAACTAGGTTGCATTTTAGTTCCTAGACTATAACCGCTCTCACGTCGATCCTTTCGTTTCCTATTGCCTTACTCACTTTTCGCGCGCATATGTTTTCTTAAGTATTTCTTCTAGAACCACCTCATTAGATAACGTAGTTTCCTTGTACCAATAGGGGAGTCCCAAAATCTAGTTGGGTCATCAAAGATATGGAGCTCAGTAATGAGCACTTATCTAACTTGATCTCGTGACAGTTCTTGTTTGATGAGATGCGAGATCGAGCTAAATAAGTGTTATTATAAAGCTGGATAGATTTGATGATTTTGCCCGAGGATGGGAGTTCTCTTGAGAATACTTTGGGAACTGCTGGCGACCAAACCTCGTAGTGACTTTAGCACCTAACGGAATTTCCTATACACCAAGTGCGACTCTTCCTAGATTCCTACCCCAAATTCCTCCTCCACTGTTTAGAATTGGATGATAGACTGGCTACCTATTTAGGTAACAACAAACGCCGAGACATGTATGCTTGGTGGTATGTACACGTGTGAAATGAGGCGACTATAATTATGGTGGCCAACATAATTATAAATGCATCACAACTCACGTGGACATATGCGACCACGCATACGTAGATCGGTGTGGACACCTTAGGAACCAATTTGTGGCGTGATTTTATGTTTAAGGACGTTAAGTATAGACATTGGGAATTCAACGGTTCTTTCCTTGCAGAGATAATGGCACCAAAGAGAGTAACACGCAGTACTGGCCGAGGTGGTGCAGTACCAAGGGGTGGAATGACAGGTGGACGTGGAGGTAGAGGAGGCGGTAGCGACATGGGTAACAATGACAACAACACTGGCGGAAACCCTGATTTTGCCGCCATCATCGCTCAACAACTTCAAATCTTGCTTCCCACTATTGTCACGCAAGTTGGAAATCATATGAATAACTCGGGAAACCATGGGAACGGGAACGGTACTGGCGACACCAACAATGTAGCTGGCAGTAACAACAACAACAACGCCAACAACAACAACAGAATTGGATGCACATATAAGGAATTTTCGGCATGCAAACCTGTGGAGTTTGATGGTATAGGAGGTGCTTTGGCGTATACTCGATGGGTAGAGAAGACAGAGGCAGTGATCGACATCAGCAATTGTGCCACACATCAGAGGGTGAAGTATGCTGCTTGCTTGTTATCAGGAAAGGCATTGACATGGTGGAACACACAGCTACAGGCTAGAGGCAGAGAGGCAGCTATAGGTATGACATGGGACGAATTTAAGGCGTTACTGGAAGAGGAGTACTGCCCGGACAATGAAATGCAGAAATTGGAAGATGAATTTTATCACCACTCTATGATAGGGGCTGGTCACGCAGCCTACACTGACCGATTTCATGAGTTAGCCAGACTAGTTCCTCATCTAGTTACCCCTGAGTCCAAGAGAATCTCGAGGTACATATATGGTCTTGTCCCCGAAATCCGTGGAACTGTGAAAACAACTGAGCCGTCTACAATACAAAGTGCGATACTGAGGGCAGGAACCCTGACAGACGAGATGGTTAGAAATGGTACCTTGAAGAGCAGTGATAAGAGGAAGGAAGCAAGTGGGTCGAATAAGCAGATAGACGTGGTAGCAGACAACAAAAGGGCAAGAGTTTTTGTGGCAACTGGTACTGAACAAAGAGAGTATGCGGGTACACATCCCAAATGTGCTAAATGTGCTTATCATCACCCGAAGACCAAGCCCTGCCGCTTGTGTACAAATTGCAATCGATACGGCCATTTTAAGGAGCAGTGTAAAAGGAATAATCAAAGGACTTGCTTTGAATGTAACAGCCCGAATCACTTCCGGAATAATTGTCCTCAGTTGAATAAGCCGCCGATGCAAGCTCCTCTAGCTGTGGCAATTGAAGGAAATAACCCAAACCCTGTACTCAATATCAGTCCTCCTCGAGGTCGAGCATTCTATATAGGGACCGAGGAAGCCCGCAATGCGTAACTGGTACGTTTTTCCTAGACCATTAAGTGATCCACCGTATTATTCAGATTCAGTGAGTCTCATTAGATAAGAAACCTAGACGCATAAGTTTTGGCATAAACACTTTGACCATACACTTGATTTCGCGAAACCTAAGGGTAGAACTTTAAGTATCATCGATTGAATCGCGTGGACGCGATTCCTCTAACAGGGGAAGAATGTCACAATTCTCAAATTCCGGTCATTCCTCATACTCCATATTCATCATTTCATAACAGTTCATTCATGATTTTTGCATTTCACATTAAACGCGTAAATTTTATATTAAATAAACGTTATCGCGTGAGTTATTATTTTGAAAATTTAATCCGATACTTCCAAAAATGATCCCAATATATTTTTATACTTATATTTAGTTTATAAAAACAATATTTTGAGTTTACCTAGTGTTTTAAATTTATTTTGTATATAAATTGTTAAATTTATATTATTACGACGTTTTTCTTAAAAAACTACACGATAATTATTATATCACTCAAATTTCACAAGGAATGTATTTTTACAATTTTTATAATCTCATTATACTTTATTTTGATCTATTAAAAATTTATTTTACCTAAAATTTACCTTAAATACACTAATGTATCAACAATTTTACAAAGTTACCTTTACTTATACTTTTTACTACACTTTTTAACAATTACACAAGCATATACAAATTAAAAAAAATATATATATACATATGGGAACATCCTCCCCAAAAATCCGGCCATGGGGGGGGGGATGAATCAAAGAGTTGTTGATTTTTTCATTAATTACTTACACACTCCAAATAATTCACACAACCTCATAATTCAAGTTCAAGAAAAGATATTTCCTCTCTTCCTTTCCTTCTCTCTAAACCGGCCATAAACACAAGGAGAAGAAGAAACCAAAATTTTTTCAAGATCAAGCAAAAATATAAACACTAGCATACTCTTAATCAAGGTTTTGGAATAAAAACCTAGAGTATTTAGGATAAATCCTTGTTCTAATCACCTCATCATATCACTAGTAAGCATCTCATGTTTATTTTTATCTTACATATTCATTTCATACTCATCTTATCATTTTGAGCAAAAACATGCAAGACTTGTGTTAGCTATACCATTTTTACAATGATTTTAAGAGTTTATTATATATATAGTCATCCTATAATTATTCCCTTGGTATATTTTGGTCTTGATGATGTTTAGGAACCCATGACACCCTAAGAAGGTGTATGGTAGGATTAGTATAGCTTTGGAGTTGATTTGAAGGGATTAGAATAGGTTTAGTACGATAAAAACTATTTTCGGCAAGTATATAAAAGTGTTCTGTCCTTATTTTGTTTTTCTGGAAAATCCGACAGTAGGCACGAATTTTTGGCCTTGATATTTAGAAAATATACTTTAAAACGAATCCGTGGCCGCTTGAACGGATTAAAACGGAGTTATAACGAAGAAGTTATGAATTTTTAAAGTTTGACGACGAAATATATATTTTTCAGAAAATTCAGCAACCTATTTTTACTTTATTCGAGTCAAAAACAAGCCTTAAGCTTTACAAATTATTTCGACTTATCAAAAATATATTAGTATACTTTGATACGAAGCTAAGGACGTATTATACGTAGAAAACGGATTTGAAACGACTAAGATATGCACGTTTTCATAAACTTGCCGTAACTATTATTTTTAGAAAAACTATATTATTTTTACGAGATAAGTGTTACGGTAACTAAAATGACCATGTTGACGGCTGTTTTTAACTATGATGTAGAACTTTTTGAAACGAAATGTCTTCTAGTAAAATCAAGATCACCGAGCATATTTTTCAAAACGACCAACCGTTTGTATAGCGGAGTTTTAATAAATTATTTACGGATGCTTAAACTTGGCCGAAACTCATTTTTACACGACAACTAGACAAAATCACCATCTTTAACCCTTATTATCTTTATGTTCGAGACCTTTATGTCGAAAACTCCTGAACTGAAACTTTTAGATTTTGATACAAACTTTCTAAAACTGTCGAGTTCGTTTCCTAACGATCGACGCACATCATTTTACGACTAGTTTTTCGAAGCCATTTTTGTCACTTTCAAGAAATTTCCGACGACATTATTTTACGACGAAAAGTGATAATTTCACTATAAATCATTACGAAACCATTGTAGGATGACATTTTGACGTAAATACTTGTAAAGTGATTTAAGAATGGTCAAGACGTCAAAAGAGTATTTTTCGACGATAAGTATTATTTTCAAAACTCGCAAATGGTATAAATAACATACGAAATGCATGCATAACATAACATCATAACTCATTACATATCATAACATTCATTCTAGGTCGCGGATAGTTTCCGAGTCTCACTTTCGTGCACTTCATTTTGTTAGCATATCCATCATACCAGGTGAGTTCATACCCCACTTTTACTCGTTTAAATTCTTACAAACTATTTGGGGGAGATACATGCTTAAATATTTGTTTCACTCTTGCGAATACTCAAACCATTTATACAATTGTGTTACAATATACTTCTTATACACTTTGGACATTATGTGTGTTTATTGCGATATGTGCCTTAATGTGCAAAACTAGTTTTCAATTATGCATCAACATACAAACTTTAGCAACTGGTTAACTCCTGCGGGAGCCGGCGGAGAGGTATTGATAGTACTATCGGGCTGACGCCCCCACCCTTGGGTCCTTGATGACGTGACCTGGGGTGAAGATAATCTGTTATTCAATGAAACATTACAAACAAGTTAGACTCGTCAAGAGGTTCAGTTGGCTGTGATTCTTTGCATTAAGTACATGTATATATCGTATGCACCTATGTCCTACTTACAAACAAGATTGACAATTCTATATTTTGGCAATGGGTTGTAAACACACAGGTTGCAAGTTTTGTATGGGCGGAACTTGGAACTGAGTGGATTTACAATGCCTTTGCTGCATAAACAATTTTTGAAAGGCTTTACATTTCATCACAAACTTATGAACTCACCAACCATTGTGTTGACACTTTTTAGCATGTTTATCTCAGGTCTTAAGGTGATAGCAATTCATGGAGCTTTTGGGTCGCATGGCATGCATTGGAGTCTTGTGCTTTTAACAATTACCATTCGACATGTTTTGTAAACTTTTTATGTATTATCAAACCTTGTGATTTCTTGTGGTGTAAACATTAACTTATTTATCGAATGGTAAACTTTTCAAAACGTCTCATTATAGAGGTCGTTTTCTGTATCCATACTTTGTGCTATGACGTCATACCCCAATGACACTATCGTTCCGCTGCGATATTTTGGGGGTGTGACACGGTTCAACGTTTCCACTTGCTTGTTATCATATCCTCGTTGCGTCATTGATAATTGAGTCTATTGAACTCATTTTTTACCCGATGCCAAAACGTATCATGACCTTGTGCACGCCCGTGAAGCGGATCCTCCCTAACGGCTACATAACAAGTGGCAAGTAATTCTTCCTCTTTTGGTTGCCTACGTCCCTGGACGTTGGCAATAACTTTGGATTTTCTTCATCCTCATCGATTGGTTCGGGGTCTTTGGATTTTTTAGACTTTCGTTTATCACGACTTTTGGGCTTTGAAGGAGACGTGGGTGTTTCGAGAACCTCATGTGTTTTAGTTTGTCAATGTTGTGAGAATTGTAGAATTTGAAAATTGGTGTTTAGTGTGTTTTGTTGTCTTTGTTCCCAAAACAGAAATCCTTGATGTTGTAGGTAAAGTTGTTGGCTCGGCAAGCCTAGTGGATTAGGAAAAGAGATGTTGGGTGATAATGAACCCGCGTTCGGGTTTGAAGATGAACCCGGGTTTGAAGTATTCCACCCACCGAGAAGATTCACGAATGAATCATCGTTGTTGTTGCCTTTTGACATGTTTTTTTTAGCAAATGGAAGTATAAGATTGAGTTATTGAAGTGTGAAAAAAATGTTGTGTTATTTGGGTATTTATAGTGGTAAGAAAATGGTTTTGATTTTTTTTTTTTTTTTTAACTAGCCATTTACTTTTGGGGGGGGGGGGGGGGGGGGGGGGGGATTAAAATGATTTTTTTTTAATTTTAAAACCCAACAGATATAATAGCCATTGGAGGGGGGAGGGGGGGGGGGGGTGAAAGTGATTTTTTTTATCACATACCACTTTAACGCAACGTTAAGAGGATAACTTGTGCTCGTTAACGCAGCTTTAACGCCGGTCTTGGTGTGGATAACGCCCCATACCGATTGCTCTAATAGAAGGTTGTGATAAATGTTGCTATATTTATATGGTCATATTTGACGTAGTAACAAGGAATAATATGGCATGCCAAGTTGCAAAATACAATACTTTATTTTTTATCATATATAAATATCATTTTGTGTTTTTATTTTAAACTACAATCAAATATTATTTTTGTATCACTTTGTACTTACATTATATTTATTGTACCTGATTTTATATACGATATTTTATTTTACTGAAAATTTTATTTGGTATTAAACTTTATCTTTGTTTATTTTTATATGCTAGTAGGATAATATATATCACATATTATAAATTTAATATTTTTCTAAAAATAGTTTAAACTTGATTTTTAGTATTATTATTTTTTTTACCAATTATTGCTCTAACATCTTTAGAATGGTGATCAAAACTTTTTTCAATTATTGAGTTGCATATCCAAATTGTGACATGACAATTCTGTTGAGATTAGTATAATATAAGTTTCTAATACATCATCGTTCTATATGTTTTTAATTTCATGATGATTACCATATAACTTTGTTAGCTTATAACAATAATCGAAAGTGATAATGTTATTTATTTATGTTTGATTTTTATATTGATAAAAAAGAAAATGTGTGATTTACTAAATAATCCGTTTTTTATCATGATTCGATACATGCTATTTTTTTTACACAAAATTATGAAATTATCCGTCTAATAGACGAGTTTGAAATCTACTTACTGTATATGAAAAGATGTGAACGGTAAACCCATACACTACTACACTAGTCTACTTTTTGGTAAATCATAAATCATACGGAGTATCATTTTTTTTTGAACAACATACGGAGTATCATTAATGTACTTTTTAATGGAATTACTATTTGGCGCCTGCAACAAGAAATCTACGTGTTTAATGCCAAATATCAATAGTGTTGTATTTTTGGGATTTGATTTTGTAGATTGATGACACATTGAAAATTTGGTAAGATAATTTGATAATCACGTTTCATGTATTTTAGGCAAAATTGTTGATTTTTTTATTTATTATTATTTTTTGTGTTTCGTTTTTGTTTCTAGTAATTAGGAAGCGAACCTTTAATTTGATGCGAGTACTAAATTTGTTTACTGACGCAAAAAAATCAAATTTAAATTCATTGAATTTCGAAAAGTGTGGTAAATTTTTTAGTGGTTATAATAGCTGATTAATGCTAATAAAATAATTTTTTTTGTCTATATGATAACCAACATTAAATTTTACTATTTTTATTCATTCAGTTGTTTTATTTTTTTCCTCGTGAAAGTAAATTAGTAAATTCGTGTGCAATTAATGTTGCAAATCCTTTGAATAAAGCTTATCGGGTTTTATGTAATTAATAACTGCTTAAAAGACTCATTAAATTTAGAGAAAATTGCAGAATGGTCCATGTGGTTCGCTCATATTACATATTTAGTTTTTGGTCTTTTGAAAGTGCAGGCGGCCTCATTGTGAGGAAATGTTGGTTCTATTTTGATCCCTGGTTTAAACCTGCGTTAAATGAATTTCGTTAACAGTTACACGTTAGCCCTTTTGGCTAACGACCGTTGCAGCGTCCGTTCTTTAAACTAATCACCGTTTATAAGATAAATTTTTTGATTTTTTATATACATTTTTTTATAAAAACATATACTATTTATAAGTTTTTATACGCTTCTATATACATTTTTGTATACATTCTTATATACTTTTTATATATTATTATATACATAATTATAAAAGCATATACGTTATTATATACATTTTTGTATACGCTTTTATATACGTTTTTGTATATGTTTTTATATACGTTTTTATATATGTTTTTGTATGCACTCTTATATATTTTTTAAATTTTTTTTTTTATATGTGTTCTTATACATTGTTCATATGTTTTTATATACGTTTTTATATATGTTTTTATAAGCTTTTTAGATACGTTTATATATACGTTCTTATATGCTTTTACATACGTAATTATAAAAACATATACGTATTTATACTTTTTATATGTTTTAATATACGTTTTTGTATACGCGTTTATTTACGTTTTTGTATACATATATATACGTTTTTGTATACGTAAATAAACGCGTATACAAAAACGTATATGTATATATACAAAGTATAAAAAAAATGTATATAATAACGTATATGATTTTTTAAATACATATATAAAAACTTATATAAAAAAGTATAAAAAAACGTATACGTCGGTTTTGTATTCAAGTACGCGGGTGTCGTGCATAAAAGACTAGAGGTTATGCCAAGAAGTGCGGTATACTTCTCACGACAATTTCATGTAGCTACATTAGTGAGGCATTTCAACGTAGTTAGGCCGATCATTTGCCCACTTTAACACTTCTTACATGTTCTTTGGGACCTCTAGAACTTATAAAATGGACAAAAAACACATAGAACAACAATAACAATCAAGAAAGAATCGTCATAACAAAAGGGTTGGTTAAACCCCATAATCAACAAAAAAATATACTATGTTGGTATTTGGACGAATTGGAGACTAGGTTTCAGTTTAGATAAGGTGATAAGGTATCTCGAAGGTGTTGGGACATAGAGTCTTGGTGCGTTGAATTGTAGTAACTAGTTCGGGTTGTAAACACCACACTTGTCCTTGTATTCATCGGTATTTTCTATTCTGCTTTTGATATGAAACTCTCAATGAATTATAAGTATAATATGGTTATTGTTAATCTAAATATGGAATAGTTTCATTGTGTTTGTTTAGGCTACTGAGAGTCGTGATATGAATTGGTTTTATGGATATATGCTTTCGACTATATTACTTGTATGCTTGATATGATTGTATTTGGATCACTGGTTATTGTTTGGTATGTCATTGTAATAGGAATAATCGAACAAGTCTATTGCTTTGATATATTTCGCGTTGTCTGTCTATAACAACTCGGTATTGACCTTGTGAGAATTGGTTAATAAAACTATAAGCAACCTAAATATAATCTTGTTTAAGACTTTATCCTATGTCTAACGACCGGATGAATAGAAGTATATTTGTTGTATTTTCGACCACAAAGCAAACTTAATGCATTTGATATGTTTAGAATCATAGGTCGAAAGGGTTTCTATGCATATTCGGTAGACATATTTTCTTTCGTGATTATCCGTCGTGCATTGCTTATATGAAATTTTTGTGCATGTATTTCCATCCATATATCAGTTTGTCTTATGTTCTCAGTCTAAACAAACATAATTTTATATTCTTGGTACAACAACATTTGAAATATTCCTAATTTTAAACAAAACCCGATTTTTGTGATAAGTGACAATCATTGAGATATAATTTGTAAACCATATATTGAAACTAAAAAAATACCTCTCCTTGAGGACGACCTGGTCTTACTTAAACCTTTACTATAAACAGGGTTTATACTTTATCCATGTGTTTTATGTATCGAGTCGGTGAAAACTAGTATTATAAATTTAAAGCTTTCGAAATACATCAGAGATGCACTTAGTCTCCTAGATATGAGTAGACGCGATGTTGTAACACCCCCAATTTCGTGATACGCAGCGGAATTCAAACTGGGTGTTACTTCATGGCTCAACAGTTACAATAACAGAAAACGAACTCTAATTGTATCATTTTTAAAAGATTTATCATTCGATTTATATAAATATAAGAGTTTACAAAATGAGGTCCCAGTGGTTTTACAGTTTATTAAATAAGTTATCGAATGATAATATAGCCTTCTTGAGTATCCGTGCCCTTCCATGCCATCCTCGTAAATTATGAACATGAGATAAACATGCTAAAAAGTCAACACAAAGGTTGAGTGAATCCATAGTGTTTGTATAATAATCAGTTGAACACAAGATAAGCAATAGTAAAATCAATAATATTGCAGTACAGTATATTGCCCTAAGTCTCATGACACGCAAACCTTAACACGAACGCGTCATAATAATGACGTAAGTTACAAACATCATAGAGATGATGTGAGCAACAATGCCCTCCGGTAGGAGTTTGCCATTCTACTAGTATTCTCACATAACGTGCATTTGGTTACCTATCCAGCTAACCAAATGGGGCGTCAACTGCCAATAGATCTATTCACGATATTCGCGTTCACTCGCAAGTGATTAATGGTTCATGATATGAGGGACTTTTAGTGGCAACAGTAGGTACTTAGGCAATATCAATCAGGATAGCATACAGAAAAATACTTGTGTTCGGTTTTTGTAGCATGTATCTCCCCACAAGTTTTGAAAACAAATAAGTAAGAGTGGGACTATGAACTCACCTTGGTGTTATTGTAGTCTGGATGGAAAACAAATTAGATAAAATGAACAAACTGCTCCGACTCTTGACCTGATTTGGTATATCATGTATTTAGTATTCATGTTCAAGTTTATGCGACGATAATGTTCTTTATATACATGAAGTCTCTTCAAAATTTAATAATACTTATCGTACTTATTTTCATGGCTCGAATGATTGTTAGTAAATTTTTATAGAAATCCAAGTTATTAAATATTTTATGTTTCCTAAATATTATAATTCACAATTTTAAATATTTACAGTTTTTATCCTTGTACTTTCAAAAATGACACTTTAAACCCTCAATTATGGGTTTTTGACAAAATCAGCCCTTATATAATTAACTTCACAGAAATTACATTTCTAGTCCAAGAAAAACTTTATCTTACAAAAATTACCATTTTTATGCTTGAAATTTTGTAAGAAAATTTATTAGTTTTTGGCCTAAATGGATAAAAGTACGGGTGAATAAAAGCGAGGCCTTAATAGATTTTTACTACGTTCTTGATCCTTTCAAGATTTTGTCCGGTGGTATTTTTAATGGTTCAAACTAGAGGTCTTAAGCTCTTACGGTTTGGTCGCAATGACTTTACAAAGTAGGGGGTTATGTGCTTTTTGTTGTTTTTGGGCAATAACGAGGCTAAAAGAGGGCAGATTTTACACGAGGCAAGTTAGTGTCTCTACATCGCATTTGACCCTTCAAACACTATGCTGTAAGCTCTTTTAAATGGTGAAAGTCTCATGTCCTAGTTCTCTTTGATTAGAAAGATACAAGTCCACGAACATGGCTACTTGGCCACTACGCGTTTTAAGAAAATTTCAGTTTTAAACTATACCTTTTGCATGCGACCTTGTGAAATATTGTTTCACCCATTTCTAATGTTTCTAATACAGTTCCTAATCAAATTTATCAAAAATCCCATGTTTTCCCATATATTTGTTGTAAAAAGCTTTTTAGCATTTATGACTTTTGCCCAAAATGATGGTTGTTTTTAAAGATAACGACTAGGCTTTTTAACCGGGTTATGGGGGCGTTTGGTAGTATCCCAGGTGTTGTTTACAATGGTACCTTGCTTGACCCTAATGTCTCTAACATGAAGTAGATAAATGAGGGGCAATTAGGGGGTAAGGCCTGTTTTGGCGCAAATTTCAGTAGGGGAAAAGTAAAACATGCAATTTGTTTAGTATAAACCTATAGGGTGTTGGTAATTAGATTAGATGTTTATTTTGCTTGTTAAATGGACTCCTAACATGTTCTAACATTTAAGTAAAACGCATTACATTTAGGTGTTTGTCTATGAGGCGCACCAATTACAGAAAGGTTATGAAACATCGTTTTAACTTTATTTTTCCACATGATACTAATCTATAGTTACTTATATGTTTTATTGAATGTTTAAAATGACTAAAGAAAAGAGTGTGAGTGTACTTACAAGCTTATGAGTTTCTTATCTTGAGTAAACGCCTATATAACTGCTAATGTCACCAAGTTATCTTCACACCTTCCAAGCCCTAGCTTAGCTTTCCTTTACACTAACTAAGGTCTAAATTTCAGAATGTTTGTGAGTATGGGAGGGGTTATATGGGGCGTATGATATGTAGGTAGTATGGTATCATGTGTGTGTTTGCATGGGACTCAAAGGAGGAGGTATATGGGGCGTACATATATATATATATATAGGTGGGAGGTGCATGAATTCTCAAAGTGTTAAGTCACCTTGTCTTGCAAGAGAGGAGACAAGGTGATGTGTTTGAAAGCTTGCCATTAGTTTGATATCTAGATCGAATGGATTGAAAGAGGACATGATGATTTCTTGTTCAACTTGTCTCATTAGTTCGAATGGTTTTTAAAAAATACACATGCGTGTATACTTGTTCAAGTTATAGCCATAAAGTTAAGGTTGCATGTGCATTTGTTTGAATGGTTAAAAATAAAAACACGTAGAAGCTTAATATAATTGACCAAGGTGTAAAAGATAAAAAGGAACATGGTGATGTGTAGTAAAAATAGGCTAGTAATTACCTTGTGGCTTAGGAATTAACAAGTATGTAGTTAGAACTAGTTTGGTTTGAATTAGACTAGGATAGAACCATGGGCGTTTAGTGCTTTAGGGTGTTGTACCATAGGCCTTAGTGAGTTGTACCTAGAGTGTAGAGATGTAGTATACTTAGTTAGGTTTGTAATTTTACTTTAGATAATTACTAGTTTAACTTAGGTAAATGATATATTTAACATATATGCATAAAATACTTGTACCACAAGCATTGGAGAGTTGTACATTAGGTTTGAAAATTTAGGAAAGTCAATTTTA
This sequence comes from Chrysanthemum seticuspe, assembly GCA_019973895.1. Taxonomy (NCBI): domain Eukaryota; kingdom Viridiplantae; phylum Streptophyta; class Magnoliopsida; order Asterales; family Asteraceae; genus Chrysanthemum; species Chrysanthemum seticuspe. The sequence goes on from BPTQ01000009.1 coordinate 66,982,130, forward strand.
AGGGCTTGTGCAATATAGGTTTGTATCATGTGCTTTAAGGTAGGTACATTGAGGTTTATAATGTAATTTTATGTAAACATTAAACTTTATGCATTAAGGACTTGTACTTAGGCTTGAAAGACTTGTACATTAGTATTTTGAAAATATATCATGTACATAAAATCATAGAGTTGTATATTAGGGCTTGTAACGGAATTAAAGTATAGCCAGGTTCCGTGCTTTAATGACTTGTACTCTAGGTATAAAATGTTGTACTTTAGGAATTATGATTTAGTTGTGTAAAATCATAGCTAAAATAAATTAGGGCTTCGTGAAAACTCTAATAAATGGTTAACGTTTAGTTCGAAAGTTTAATAAGTATGTTAACGAAATAACGTAAAGTGGTAAATAAAAGTTGAAAACCTTTATAGTTTTACATATAAAGATGTTTATGTTTATTAAAGATGTGAGTTCATCACATTGGCTAGTTTTTGTGATCAAATAAAAGAATATTGTTTCTTAAAAAAAAATTTGGACGTAGAAAATGAACATGTATTCTTTCGTTAGAATATTATATTAGTTTAATACGAGGTGAAATTTACCGGTGGTTACAGATGTCCTTAAACTCATTCTCTATTTACGTAGACGACATTACACTTCACATAATACTCTCCCTGGCCTTGTCAAGTCCTCATATTCGTATTCGTTATGGTCATGAACACTAGCCTGAATCTGCAATAGCTCTTAGGAATTGGGCCCCCCACAATTCCCTTCGAAGTGACCCCACTTCTATCTCACATATGTGATTTCACCTTGAATCATTAAAAACATACACTTACAATTTTATCTTGAATCATTATGCTTTATGATTTCATTTTGAATCGTAAAAGCCATATGCTTAACCTCTCAACAAGTCACATTTATTATAATAATGGACTAGGAAGTTACATTATTAAGTAACTCCCCCGTAGTGACGTGACTTCCCCACATTTATATGATTGGATTGTCCAATTGAACCCATATCTTATGATCTCTAGTCAATTGGGTGAGGTTTTCCTTTATATAAACTCATTCATTTAAGGGCTTTAGTCTCATTACTTTAGATGACTTACTAACTAACTCTCTACTTAAGCCTTTCGTAAGCGGATCCACAATGGTATCCTTTGACTTCATATAATCAATTGAGATAACTCGTGTTGAGAGTAGTTGTCGCACCAAATTATGTCGATGACGGATATGTCTAGACTTTCCATTATACATTATGTTGTGAGCTCTGCCAATTCTAGATTGACTGTCACAATGTATACTAATGGCCGTTACCGGTTTAGGCCACCTTGGTATGTCCTCTACGAATTGACGTAGCCACTCCACCTCTTCTCCGCATTTATCTAACGTTATAATTTTTGATTCCATCGTAGACCGAGCTATAATTGTTTGCTTGGAAGACTTCCAAGATATAGCTTTGATGAGTGTCTAAATACTCATCATTTTTGTACTGTTTAGAATGCAAAAAACATGTGAAAACACTCAGAAATGCATCAAAATGATGAAAATATCACAAACCCAAAATCTGGTGAAAAACGTATCAAGTTTGCATAATTGGCAGTTTTAGTCCCCCAAGTTTCAAAAGTTGTCAAAAATAGTCCCTGGTCATTCCAAAACTTACAAAAATGTCATTTAAGGTCCAAGGGATTCAAAAGTTGTCAAAACAAACCCTTGAAATGTAAAATTGCAAAATTACGACTTTAGTTCCTCAAGTTTGAAAAATGACAAAAATGGTCCTTGGATTTATAAAAATGGAAAATATTCAAATATTATCCTTGTACTATTAAAGAATGGCAGGAATGGTCCTTATTATAATTTTGGAAAAGTGACAGGTTTGGTCCTTCATGTTTGGCAGAATTACAACATTAGTCCTTGGGTTATCTAGCTACAAAAACAAACGGACCCTTGTTATTACCCAAAACCAAATCAAATCCAATCCTTAACCCAGCTAGCCCAACACCCTAAGCCCAATCTACCCCGTTAATATTAAACCCGGTCAAAAAGTCAAACTCGCGCCAAAACAGCTCACACTGTTCATCTCCTCTCCCACACCTGTTAACTCAAAACCAGGTGGTTTCCACCACCTTTCCACCTCACCACCACCCTTACCCACTCTTCCCCAGCTGTCCTTCCACCTCCACAAACACCAAAATCCATTTAATGCAAGAAACCTGCTCAAAAGACTTTTCCCGCCAAAACTCCACTTGGACGATTTGGATGAATTAAGATGATCCAATGGCTGGAATAAAGTGGGATTTAATTAGAGGTCGACAAGGAAGCTTTTTGGATGTTTATAAAAAAGAAAGAAGACGGAAGAGATGGGGGTCGCATGTTTTTAGACCATTTGTAGTGTAAAACTTACTTAAATGTCTGTTTTAATTTAAATTTCAGTTCTCAGTGTAATTTTAAGTTTGTTTCAAGTTAAAAATCACTTTTGTATTGTAATTATTTCAGTTTAATAAGATTTCAAGTTTTAATGTTTCTTGTTAATTCGTATTAAGTAAATTAAACTAATTAGAAGTTTCAAAAGCTCTTTTATCCTTCCAACAAGCTCAGATAAGCTTGTTATAGCTTTTCATGAGCCTGCTATATACTCTAGTGTTTTAAATTAGAAAAACCAAAATTGGTCAACGAAAGTCAACAGAGATCACTCTTTGGTTCAGAAATGGATTTGGGTTGATCTTGATGCTGGAGTGGGTTGATTTTGATTAGAATAGTGATAAATTGGGTTCTGTGATAAGCTGCACATGAGCTGGATCACTTGTGAGTTCAAATTTTCTTTATAATTTACTGTTTGGATTTGCTTATTATTCTATGTTTGAGGTTAGTTTACTAGTTAAGAATAGTTGATATAGGTTTGTTTAGGTATAAGTTTACTCATATTAGTCATAGGTTTGCATCTATATACCATAAAAGTCAATATCACTTTAAATCTGTCCTAAGATCATATCTGTTAAGATTTTAGATTGCAAATTACATCATAGTTGCTTATAATCTGTTACTCTAGCTTAAATTTATCTTATTACAGCTTAATATAACATAGTTAATAAGTAGGATCAATTATAAACTCAAAAAAGTCAACTTTTAGTGTAAATCAAAAAGTCAAATTTTCAGTTTAAGTCATTTTTGAATTAAATATATAATTTTATATAGGGTTTAATATTGAGTTTCATGCTTTGTGCTTTTAGGATATTAATGTTCAGCTGCTCAACTTAATTAGAAAAATATTAGTTTACTTTTAATTAGCTTATAAAGTGCTTATTACTTAGCTTCTTTTGACCCCCTTTTCAAAAAGCATGCCCTGTGCAGCTGTTGCACCACCACCACAGTGGCCATCTTCACCACTTTGGTGGGTCCCACAGGCCACATCAGTGAGCCCCAGTGGTGGTTCTTGGTTCCATAGCATTCACCACCTTGCTAGCTCTCATTTGCAGCCAAGCTTTTGAGCTTAAGCTCTGTGGACCCCACTCCTAGATCAGCTATAATATTGTCCCATTTCTGAATTGAAACTAGTTTAGCCTTGCTTAATTTTTGGCTTAAATTGCTTTTCAGAGGTTTAGGAGAGTTGGAATAGGTTAGTATTAAGTAGTTATTACATAATCTAGCTTCTGTAATCATTTGGTGCATTTTAGTGCCATTTAGCTTATTCTAAGTGCTTATTCTTAAGTCAGTTACATTGCAGCTTCATATTCTTCAACATAAGCATATGTTTTTAAATTTTTTATAGACTTAGAATAATATTTTAGTATTTTCCTGAATTTTTCATATTTTTCCAGCACTGTTTGATATTTTTCTTATTTTAAACTAGTTTTTAATCCTTTTTAAATAGCTTTTAATACAAATAAATCAGAAAAGCTTCATAAAAATAATTTTTAATTTTTCCTAGATTAAGAATAGTATTTTAGATTTTCCTGTAAAGTTTCATTATTTTTACTGTTCATTTGTTCTTTTTCTTAATTTTAATTAGTTTTAAACAGTTTTTAATTAATAATAAATACATAAAAAGTGTAAAAAATATATTTTCAATTTTAAAATAAGTTTTATAATATTTTAGATTATTCTAAGTCACAATTTTATTTTTCTAGCTTTATTTCATATTTTATCATATTTTAGGTTATTATATAATAGTTAATAATAGTTTTTATTTAATAATAATTAAATAAATAGTTTTAAAAATAATTTTCTTTTTCTATTAATTTTCTTTTATTATTAGGATTGTAAAAATATCATTTTCATATTTGTAGGCATTTTATTTCTTAAAACTCACGTTTTATTTTGTACGTTTACGTAATTTTATTTAAACGTACGTTTTAGGTTTTAAACGTTCATCGACTTTAAAAATAGTGATAGCGTTTATTTAATATATTTTAGCTTTTTAATTTTCTTTAATTTGCATTTAAGCCCCTGTAATTTACAAACTTTTTCTTTAGGTATAATTATTCCAAATTCAAACCTTTTCCCATTCAATATCACCCGATCACAGATTCGTTGTACTACAGTGTTCACACCTCGTTGGGACTTAACGACCCGGGGATACACTAAACTCCTCTAATCTTAATTGCATTTGGTTCTAGAGCTGTCTGGATTTTATTACGGTTGACCATTCACAAGTGGTTAGCTTGTGTGATAAAACCTGACTGTTTGGGAGCCAATCAAATTTTGGCGCCGCTGCCGGGGAGGTGTGCAGCGTACTACGAATTTGAAGCATCATTGTTATTGAATATACATCCATTGTATATTTACCATCTTTTTCCATATTTCCTTGTTTTCATATAAAACCAAAATTATCGTGAAGTTAATTCGTTTGACGGATCGATTACCAAAAACATTTTTTATTCAAGTTTTCAACAAACACAAAAACCCAAAAAGATTTTCTTTCTTGTTTTTACAACATGTTTTTCCAAAATCCAAAAATATCCATCTTTACCCTCTCACATCTTTGATTCTTCATCCCAACCCCTCTGTAAACCTTTGATTCTTTCTATGTCTTATCCTCACCCTCTTGGTTGTCAATGGTGTTGTGGTCCTTATAATGGTGGCAATTGCCCCAGTTGTAGCATGGTGGAATCAGGAAACGGGTCTGTCTATAACCAGGATCCCTATTCCTACCATAACACAACTGATTTATTCCATCAGCTACCACACTGTGAGACTCAGCAGTTTTACTATTGTGAGTACTGTGGTGGTTCACACTCCAGTTCTGATTGTCAATCGGGAAACACGCTTGTCTATGAGCAGGTTCCTGATAACAATTATGACTACAACACATATGACTCACAGCCACATCAGTTTTACTGTTGTGAGTATTGTGGAGGTCCACAATGTAGCTCTGATTGTCAAACAAGGAATCCATTTCCTTGTAACAATTACGACTCTTCGTATCATGACCAACCTCTACAGTACCAAATGAATCAGGCACCACCTCAGCCTGAGCCACTTCCTCAAAATCTTCTCCTTGATCTTTTGGATTTAGTGAAAGATTTGAAGGAATGTAAACATTCCCAAGATAATCCAAATGAAAGATCCATGGAAGTTTTGTTAGCTGAAGAGCGGACTGCTAAATTAGATTCCCATATTGCCTTTGAAAAATCTATTAGGGAATCAATTGCAAAAGAAAAAGCAGCCAAATCTAGCTCTCGATTCCGTTTCATTCCTGATGACGATGATGATGAAGTTACCCTTGATATTCGTCAATTTTGTACAGGTTCATCAAGTTCATCAGTTGAAATTCCTTCCATGAAAAATCAGGGAGAAAAGACTATGATGGAATTACTAGCAGAAGAACAAATGGAAAGTATAAAACATATGTATGCTAGTCCTTCTCAACTCCCTCAGTCTGTTGTTATCACACCTGATATTCCCACTCACTCTCTAAACATGGGGGATGAGCTTCTTGACACTGTTCCTGAAAAGGAATCGGACGAATTCATAAAGTCTAGTGTTGAGAACCTTGTCCCAATCCCGAGAGAGTCACAGGGAACTTTTGACCATATGTGTGATATCCCTTTCCCTCTTGAGTGTTCAAAAGATCATTTTGAGACTTTCTCCGATTTTAGCGATGATTGTAAATCTTATGGAGACATCGAGTATGTTGAAGCATCACTCCCACAATCTGATCCTCTTCTTGAGGAGTTCACCAATGAACTCACTCACATCAGTCCACTTTCATCAGAAAGTGACGATGATCTCTTTGATTTCGAAGCCGATTTTGGAGAAACTAAAAATCTCCTATATAATGATCATCCACTCATTTCTTGTCCCATTTCCGACTCTTCCATTCCTTCTCTCATTCCAGATGAGGAAGATGACAACTTTTGGAAGGAGGTCGATGCTTTTCTTAGTGATGAGTCAATTCCAACTGAGACTGACAATACTTACTTTGATTCGGAGGGAGAGATCCTCTTTCTTGAAAATCTGTTGATTGAAGAACCGTTTCCAGCTCTCCCTCCCGGAAATTTTGTTGCCAATCACCATACAAGCTTCAAGCCTAAGCTTAAAAATCTAACAAATGGTGATTTGCTCCTCACTGATGAAGAATGGGATTGCATTGTGATGCACATTTTTATTCCATTTTTCACAGATGGTGTGGTTTCTCGTTCCCTTTTCTCCTTCGGGAATGAGGACACTATTTTTGATCCCGACATTTTCATTTATCATTTTTGAGCCGGTTCTATGTATATCTCATCGGTGTGGAACTTTCACGTATTTCAATGTTTATACAAACATCTTGAATGAAAGTCCGATGGAGATTGTCTCTTCCACTTACTTTCCCATGAACAAAATAAATTCGGGGTCGAGTCAAGCTAGCGACTCGGTAATCAAAAACAGTAGTTAAACATGGGTTTTCACCCGTGTGTACCACCTAAGTGTGGGGGAGATGCCCCACATGTTGTATAGAGATCTAAAAAATGAATGAAAATTGTAAATATTAAAAAAAAAAAAAAAGAATAATTGTTGTGTTTCTACACTTAGCTAGTAATGTTATCTTTTTACGTTCTAAGTTTCGGCATAACCGCCGGTACTTTGAATATTGAGGACAATATTCATTTCTAAGTGTGGGGGGGGGGGGAAATTCTGGCGAATTTGATCATAAATGTACCCTTTTAGTCCCTTTTTCCCCCAAAATGGCCAAATTTAAAAAAAATTTATTTAGTGGAAGTACTATGTACTAAACACAACAAATGGTAATCAGTCCGCCATGTCTAACCCACATAAGGATTGGCTAATCCAGGAGCAAACGGCTCTTGGTAAAGATATCTCAAATCCGTTGACGGCTTGCAATTTGCCCAAAATTGTATGGTGTTCAACTCACCATATCCTAAAAAGTGAAAAGTTGGCTAGCCCGCAAGTTTATGGCTTGTGGTAAAGGCAGTTGGAAATCCATAATTGGTAATCAGCTCACCAAAGATAATATTGATAATTTATCTAAGAGTTGGCTAGTCCAGAAGCAAACGGCTTCTGGTAAAGACAAATCAAATCCGTTAAAAGCTTATGATTTGCTCAAAATCATTTGGTTATCATTGTACCAAGGTTCTTACTTGAACTAAAACAATTGGCTACTCCAGAAGTAATGGCTTTTGGTAAAGAGATGAAATCCATTAATTTTTCTCAAAACATTGCTAGGGACTAGCAATATCTTAGTGTGGGGGATTGATGAGTGTCTAAATATTCATCATTTTTGTACTGTTTAGAATGCCAAAAACATCTGAAAACACTCAGAAATGCATCAAAATGATGAAAATATCACAAACAAGTGTTTTATGTGTTTTAAATGCAAAAACATCAAAATCTGGTGAAAAACGTATCAAGTTTGCATAATTGGCAGTTTTAGTCCCCCAAGTTTCAAAAGTTGTCAAAAATAGTCCCTGGTCATTCCAAAACTTACAAAAATGTCATTTAAGGTCCAAGGGATTCAAAAGTTGTCAAAACAAACCCTTGAAATGTAAAATTGCAAAATTACGACTTTAGTCCCTCAAGTTTGAAAAATGACAAAAATGGTCCTTGGATTTATAAAAATGGAAAATATTCAAATATTATCCTTGTACTATTAAAGAATGGCAGGAATGGTCCTTATTATAATTTTGGAAAAGTGACAGGTTTGGTCCTTCATGTTTGGCAGAATTACAACATTAGTCCTTGGGTTATCTAGCTACAAAAACAAACGGACCCTTGTTATTACCCAAAACCAAATCAAATCCAATCCTTAACCCAGCTAGCCCAACGCCCCAAGCCCAATCTACCCCGTTAATATTAAACCCGGTCAAAAAGTCAAACCCGCGCCAAAACAGCTCACACTGTTCATCTCCTCTCCCACACATGTTAACTCAAAACCAGGTGGTTTTCACCACCTTTCCACCTCACCACCACCCTTACCCACTCTTCCCCAGCTGTCCTTCCACCTCCACAAACACCAAAATCCATTTAATGCAAGAAACCTGCTCAAAAGACTTTTCCCGCCAAAACTCCACTTGGACGATTTGGATGAATTAAGATGATCCAATGGCTGGAATAAAGTGGGATTTAATTAGAGGTCGACAAGGAAGCTTTTTGGATGTTTATAAAAAAGAAAGAAGACAGAAGAGATGGGGGTCGCATGTTTTTAGACCATTTGTAGTGTAAAACTTACTTAAATGTATGTTTTAATTTAAATTTCAGTTCTCAGTGTAATTTTAAGTTTGTTTCAAGTTAAAAATCACTTTTGTATTGTAATTATTTCAGTTTAATAAGATTTCAAGTTTTAATGTTTCTTGTTAATTCGTATTAAGTAAATTAAACTAATTAGAAGTTTCAAAAGCTCTTTTATCCTTCCAACAAGCTCAGATAAGCTTGTTATAGCTTTTCATGAGCCTGCTATATACTCTAGTGTTTTAAATTAGAAAAACCAAAATTGGTCAACGAAAGTCAACAGAGATCACTCTTTGGTTCAGAAATGGATTTGGGTTGATCTTGATGCTGGAGTGGGTTGATTTTGATTAGAATAGTGATAAATTGGGTTCTGTGATAAGCTGCACATGAGCTGGATCACTTGTGAGTTCAAATTTTCTTTCTAATTTACTGTTTGGATTTGCTAATTATTCTATATTTGAGGTTAGTTTACCAGTTAAGAATAGTTGATATAGGTTTGTTTAGGTATAAGTTTACTCGTATTAGTCATAGGTTTGCATCTATATACCATAAAAGTCAATATCACTTTAAATCTGTCCTAAGATCATATCTGTTAAGATTTTAGATTGCAAATTACATCATAGTTGCTTATAATCTGTTACTCTAGCTTAAATTTATCTTATTACAGCTTAATATAACATAGTTAATAAGTAGGATCAATTATAAACTCATAAAAGTCAACTTTTAGTGAAAATCAAAAAGTCAAATTTTCAGTTTAAGTCATTTTTGAATTAAATAGATAATTTTATATAGGGTTTAATATTGAGTTTCATGCTTTGTGCTTTTAGGATATTAATGTTCAGCTGCTCAACTTAATTAGAAAAATATTAGTTTACTTTTAATTAGCTTATAAAGTGCTTATTACTTAGCTTCTTTTGACCCCCTTTTCAAAAAGCATGCCCTGTGCAGCTGTTGCACCACCACCACAGTGGCCATCTTCACCACTTTGGTGGGTCCCACAGGCCACATCAGTGAGCCCCAGTGGTGGTTCTTGGTTCCATAGCATTCACCACCTTGCTAGCTCTCATTTGCAGCCAAGCTTTTGAGCTTAAGCTCTGTGGACCCCACTCCTAGATCAGCTATAATATTGTCCCATTTCTGAATTGAAACTAGTTTAGCCTTGCTTAATTTTTGGCTTAAATTGCTTTTTAGAGGTTTAGGATAGTTGGAATAGGTTAGTATTAAGTAGTTATTACATAATCTAGCTTCTGTAATCATTTGGTGCATTTTAGTGCCTTTTAGCTTATTCTAAGTGCTTATTCTTAAGTCAGTTACATTGCAGCTTCATATTCTTCAACATAAGCATATGTTTTTATATTTTTTATAGACTTAGAATAATATTTTAGTATTTTCCTGAATTTTTCATATTTTTCCAGCACTGTTTGATATTTTTCTTATTTTAAACTAGTTTTTAATCCTTTTTAAATAGCTTTTAATACAAATAAATCAGAAAAGCTTCATAAAAATAATTTTTAATTTTTCCTAGATTAAGAATAATATTTTAGATTTTCCTGTAAAGTTTCATTATTTTTACTGTTCATTTGTTATTTTTCTTAATTTTAATTAGTTTTAAATAGTTTTTAATTAATAATAAATACATAAAAAGTTTAAAAATATATTTTCAATTTTAAAATAAGTTTTATAATATTTTAGATTTTTCTAAGTCATAATTTTATTTTTCTAGCTTTATTTCATATTTTATCATATTTTAGGTTATTATATAATAGTTAATAATAGTTTTTATTTAATAATAATTAAATAAATAGTTTTAAAAATAATTTTCTTTTTCTATTAATTTTCTTTTATTATTAGGATTGTAAAAATATCATTTTCATATTTGTAGGCATTTTATTTCTTAAAACTCACGTTTTATTTTGTACGTTTACGTAATTTTATTTAAACGTACGTTTTAGGTTTTAAACGTTCATCGACTTTAAAAATAGTGATAGCGTTTATTTAATATATTTTAGCTTTTTAATTTTCTTTAATTTGCATTTAAGCCCCTGTAATTTACAAACTTTTTCTTTAGGTATAATTATTCCAAATTCAAACCTTTTCCCATTCAATATCACCCGATCACAGATTCGTTGTACTACAGTGTTCACACCTCGTTGGGACTTAACGACCCGGGGATACACTAAACTCCTCTGATCTTAATTGCATTTGGTTCTAGAGCTGTCTGGATTTTATTACGGTTGACCATTCACAAGTGGTTAGCTTGTGTGATAAAACCTGACTGTTTGGGAGCCAATCAAGCTTCCTTCCTAGTGTAAATATATCCACTAGTCGATTAAGAATCCTTTATGTCAGATATCCAATTTGAATCAATGTATCCTTCGATAATAGCTAGATATCTACTATAATGCAGCTCATAATCGCGATCTTATCTCAAATAATAAAGTACCCTAGTCATAGCTTCCCAATGTGCATAACTTGAATTAATAGTATACATACTTAGCCTCCTAACAACATATACTAAGTGTAAGTTACTCAAAAATCAAACACGTATGGTCTTTGTGATTATAGCCGAATCTTAGAGAGATGAAGAGAGAAGTTGGGAGTTTTCTTAAGAGAGAAAGATGTGATATTAGATTAAGTGAATGAAAGCTCCAACCCTCTCCCATGGTGGGAAGAGGGCATTTATAGTCTTACAATAAACGCCCCCTACGGGCTATGGAACGGGCTGGTCGTGGGTAAAGACCCGACCCGACTCCATGGTGATACTTTAACTTAATGTTTACTAATAACACTACGACCTAACTAGTGCTAGATGATACTCGGGGTGACCAAGTCTTTAATATGGATTTTCATAATCCTAACAATCTCCCCCTAAGGGAGGTCACCCCGGAAATTACAATTTGAATTCTAGCATTCTATTACATGAATTTAATTTCCTAGCTCGTAGTCTTTGATTCTTCAAAGTCCGCAATCTTTGTACTTCCAATAGTGATCTTTGAATGTTCCTCTGGCTTGGGTGATCTTTGAGCTTTATTCAAGATCATCAGCCACCGTAAATCTCTAAATCATCCTTTGTTGTATCGCCTCCATGTGATGTTGTGACTTTCGGACCGACATGCTTACACTTTTCTGGATCATGATATTATGCATCAGAGTTGCAGAAGCAGTGTTGTATATCTTTCAATTATCATGATTTATTTGATTGTGAGTGTGAAGTGCGAGCATGTGGTTATGAATTGACATCTCATTAGCCATCAGCTGCAACCGTCGAGGATTCCTGCAAACAAAAGTTAGCAATAAACACACGAAAGTGTCTTTGTTCACTTTCGTTGAATAGGGTTGCAAGAACCACGGTTCCCCATTAATAAGTATAAATACTTCCTGTGATCAGGTATAATTCCAAAGAATTTCCTTGACAGGGTTTCGCAGCTGTATTAGCCGTTCTCAAATCGGAGCATCTCAAAGTAGACAACATGGAGTTAGTGAACCAGCGAATTAGGATTCACTGATTAATGAGAATTTGATTTAAAAGACAGTCGCCTATTGCTGGATAAAGAGTTTTTGAAATACGACGAAAGTTTTATGAGCAACATCAAGTTTCAATCACAAATACTTTTGTTTGAAATGTTTATACGTAGTCGATGTGCTCGAAAATACTTGTTGAACACATCGAAGAGTTTTTCTAAAAGCATCCGTCAATTCATTTACTGGAACAAGGTTGATTCAAATGCGAATCGCCCCATCGTTGTTTTCCAGTTGTCACACGTTTGATTCATGAAGGATCTCACATGTCACTTACCAAGAGCTTGTTTGATGTTGGCTCTAGAAGGATTCATTGTGAATACTTTACATATCTCTCGGATGTTCTGCAATACCACGGGGATAATGCATAGGACTTTTAATAAATATTTTATTGCTTTTCACGGTGTATGAAACAACAAGCATATTGAAAGTGTGTCCTAATGAGATTTGTGGATTATCTCTTGGCTCTAGACTTAATAGTGCACTTTGGTTATCCTATGCGGAGACTAGGGAGAGGGTCTCCTGTTTCAATATCAACCATCTCTAAGAGATAGATCGATAGATTACATCGGTTCCTCGTGAGAATGAAACAAGTCTTTTTAAGAGAACTTGAGTGGCTGGGAAGTTTAGTGCAGTGCGTCACTGGGTCCATGACGTCTTATCTTCAATACCGGCGTTACCTTGGTAACCACCTGTAGTATATGAATTGAACCCGATTTCTACCACAAGGTTGAATATTTGGAGGGCTATTTCTTTTCACCCTTTATCCTTATATTTCTTTTTTATTCTTCAACCCCTTTAGCGCTTACCGAGACTTCATCACTAGAACCTTGTTGGGTTTGTTTCAGTCCTAGCTCTATCTTAGTTGCCACTCTTCCCGTATTCTCACTTTTATCCTTTTTAATCATACCTAAGGACTTTTACACTAACTAGTGGATTGTCCCTGGGTAGATCCCTCCGGCTCTGGCGGGATCGTGAGAAAAAATACTTAACTTTACCATCCTTATAACTCCAATAAAGTAAATGCAAGGTCAGTCATGTGGTATTGTTCTCTCCACCTTAAAACCAAATGAAAATTAATCAAGGTACTTGTGATATTTGATATCACAAGTACCTCAATTGTTTTTTATCTCTTAGAAATGCTCCCCCTCAACATGTGCATCAGTATTTGAAATCATTTAGCACATGGAGGGAGGAGTACCTGGTTGAGTCTTAAATAAACATGCATGTTTATCAGATTTTAATATTTAAATCATATTCTCTCCCCTGATCAAAAATTTCAAACCTTTTGAGATTTGTAATCTCAATTGATTTAAATAAGTTAGAAAATTTTAAAGAAAATGTGGTCAGATTTCAAATATACTGATAATGGAACATTACAATGTTCCCCCTCAATCTATGAGGGAGAATGGTAGTGTTAGGTATGATGAGTTTATAAATGATTTGGAGTTTAATGAGAAACTCATGAAAAATTCATATACTGACACATAACATGTGAATACTATAGCTATGGTTTATACAACAATAAGCTCACCCTTTAACATATTAATTCGTCATATAATCATATATTGGTTATATGATAATCAAGCCATGAAAATACTAATCTAAAAACCATCTAAAACTCATTCCATGATTGCCGTAACCTTTAATTAGCTTAAAACACCTTTTTACCTAATTCCCCTAAATTAGGGTTCATGAAGCCTAATTCTTAATTTCATCAATTAACACTAATTAACCTTTACATACCTATGATAATAATCATTGCTAAGTTTATCCATCAATTTTCTCCCTTTTAGAACACATTAGGATCATCACCTTAGTTCCATATTTCTCTCTTAGTCCATTTCCAAAGACACACACACACTTCCAAATAATAGTGGAATTATCCAAAAACACGACTAATAAATTAAGAGGGTGACTCAGCAAAAAGGGCAAAATAGTCATTTTCTTTTTGGCTGGCTCAAGTCGATACGCCGTATCCATTCTCATGGATACGCCGTATTGGACTAGAACAAGTTTGTTATACTTTAAGGCCGATACGCCATATCCATTCCCATGGATACACCATATCCAAGTTAGGCTACCAATATTCCATATTCAAATTTCTGGATACACCATATCCAAACCTATCTCAATGCACCATATTCACAAACACCAATACACCGTATTGAAGTTGGTAGACCCAATACCGTTTTTCATTATTTTCTTAATACGCCGTATACATTTTGGATACGCTGTATCCAATCTATGACATGTCAACACTTATGTTTTTCACTTATTTAAAATATCATAATACATAAGTCCACACACTTAGACCTATTCAAATTTGTCTAGGGTCATACCCGTTTGAAAACGGGTTTCAGGTGTAATAATTCTATCATCCTTATTTAGATTTTGTCCCCAAAATCTCTTGTCTAACACTAACCGATCCTCAATCACACAATATTCCTCATTCCATCTTAGCATTTATAGGTGCATATCCAATTAGTTGTGGTGATCTAGATGATCTTGCAACGCTAAGCCTACTATAACGTAATTAATACTCTTAATCCATCCTACTTTTTGCTTAAATTCTATAATCACACGGCTCTTACTAAGGTCATTATGTCTTCCGGGACAAATTTTACATAAGCCAATTATCCTTTTAATCAACTCTATTACTATTATGCCACATTCCTACTCATTATATTTTAAGTTTTCAATCAAGGATTATGAGTCACTTGCGAAGATTCTACTATTTTAACTTTATATAAGTCAAACATTGACTAATGTATTTACTTTCTACCGAAATCATCATACTATTTCCTTAATATTTACTCCATAACACCTAGTGTTGATGCAAAAGTTGGACGTTCCTTGTTTGGAGCTCCGGTTCCTGCACCAATTGAGAATCGTTGCTTGAGACCTGCGCACTAAGAGACAAGAGACACCGTTAGGCTTATCGTGGGATTGTTTCCCACGATTATTCTCCGGCGTGAGAGTAAGTAATCTGTTTAGGGTTTAAGGAGAATTAGGGTTTGTAGATCGTACCTTAAACGAGGGATGTGATTCCCTTTATATACGCACGGAATCCTTGTTGGTTCCGTGTTCCTCAACCTTCGGCGTATCCCGCCTTAATCGGTTGGGAATGATTATCTATCTATTTGAAAGATATCGGATATCTATTCTATCAATAGATCCGGCTTGGGCCTTCATGAGCCCAAACGTTTAATCTGCTTAGCCCAGTTCGTACCGGGCCAAGTTAGTATTGGACTTTAGTCGGGTCCACGACCCGGATATAGACTATACGTCATCATGTCCTCCCAGTCTAGTATGCGCAGTGCGTAACTACGGATGCTAGACTAATTATCGTATTCTATGAAAAAGAAACAAAGCGTAGCCAAGAAGCTAAAGAAAATATTCGCAGGATACATTGTATCTAGCCATAAAAAAGGAAACGAGCACCTCGTAAATCGGGGGAAAGGTTACTGCACCCGTGTCCCATCAAACAATCCCCACCACATATGTAGGGTTAGTGGAGTCCACGTGTCGATCATCGCGTGGAGGAAGAATAGTATTTAACCCCTTCACTTCATTTTCACCGTTTCTACACACAGTAAAAAAGAAAACGCGATCCTCCATTATCAAAGCTTCCAACACATCCAAGCTTTCAGACTGAAATATCCTCTAGGTAACTGCGCATGCGCCTTAGTTTTTGTTATAACAATACCATGGTTAAGGAATTATCGGATTTTACGTCCGACATAACGGAAGAGGAGCTTCAACAGTTTGCATCGGATTATTATATCCCCAGCGCAGTACATCCGGAAGTTCCGGCTGCGAATGCATCAATAGCGGATTTCCCCAATGGGAAAATTGGTGTATACACGCGATTCTTTGAATTCGCAAATCAGCGCATACCCATATCATTATTCTTAAGTGACGTACTGAATTATTACCGCATACACTTGTCCCAGTTGCACTGTATAGGTGCGGCAAAATTAATTAATTTCGAGGTGAACTGTCACTTACTGGCCATTAACCCCACAATCCACCTATTCCGGGCGTTTTACCACACCACGTGGTCAAACGGGTGGGTTTCCTTCGCGAAGCGCCCTGGGTCACTCCAATGTTATACGGAAAAGTTAGACGCGCTCAGAAATTGGAGGGAAACCTTTTTCTGGATTGACAACACTTGTTTTCCGTCTCATTTCGATTTTTACGCTAAGGAGACACTGCCAAAGGATGAGCGCCCCCTCCCTGGATCATATAATGCAGAGGATGCGGAAACAATAAATGCGAACCGCATCCCCATAAGCTCCTACCCCGAGGAGTTCTTGGTGCATATTGGCCTGAGCCACAACTATTTTGGCAGTTCAGAAGAAGTTCCTATCTTCATAGACGCCGATGATCAGGGTGGGTGCTCATGCTTTCGTACCCCGTTGAATTACATTACTGTAAGTTATTCACTGTTTGTTATACGTGTCGTAAACTGTGTGTATTTCTTTGTTGTCGCGCAGAGATGGACCTGTTCAGCGTTATGCACCTGACAAAACCTATGGATGTAAAGGTGGGAACTCGACCACTAAAGGAGGGAGAAGAGCCCGTGCTTGTTGCGGCGGCCGGGCGTACCGTAGTGTTGGACCTAGGCGAGGCGGGGGAAAGTTCGTCCGTTGCGCTCCAAGCAACACCTCTACAGAGTATGCCTAGTACGACAGTACCTGCACCTCCAGTGCAACCTGCACCTATAGCGGCAGAGCACGTGGAGGAAATAGAAGAGGAAGAAGAGAGTCCAGAATTGGAGCGCAAAAGGAAGCGCAGCGGCGATGGCTCTGCCACCTCTCGGAAGAAGCGCCCGGTTATTCTGAGTGTTGAGTCATCTTCTAGTGATGTTGCGTCGCGCCCACCATCACCTGACACATCCATTCCTGCGTAAGTATCCTTGCCAGACTATGTACCCAAAATGCCTCAGGATATTACTAAATAACTGTGATTTTCTCATCATGTTTGTAGGTTTGAACAATCCGTAGAGTCGCCCCACCAATCAAGTCCAATTCGTGCTGAATCATCTGGGCGAAAGAGCCAAAGCGCGGAGCCTAAGACCGCTGTGGATGCACCCATGGAACAACTGGTCGATAATCTGGTCTCACTTGCGACACAGCTAAAGGTAAAGTACTCGGGCGAAACTAGCCAAGGTGCGGAAAAAGACCAGCGAATTGCGCTACTGGAGACTCAATTGGCTAGTGCTAGGGGTGAAGCGGAGACTCTGGGGTCATATGCTAAAAAACTCGCCGAGGATAAAATGGCACTGATGTGTCAAATTAATCAAGAGCGTGCAGAGGCCGCGGGCTATAAGTCTTCTTGTCATTGGGCTATGAAATATTTGGAGAATAGCAAAGACGCACTGACCTCCCAGCTTGAAGACTTTGGCGCTACTGTGAAAAGTGCCTTGGAAACTCAGGAGGAGAAGTTGCGCAAACTAAGTATAGAATACGACGAGGAATTATATCCTCAACTTCTCTCCACCATTGCTGAGCGCAGATGGCTCATAAGCCATGGGCTCCGACTTGCGGCGTTAAGTACCCTAGAGTCGCAAGAGGTTGTTGACTCCTTCGGGGATGTAGTGAAGTGTGCGCTGGAGCGTGGTAAGTCAGAAGCCATTGAGAAGCTGCAAGAGGCTGAGCTTCTAAAGGTACCCGTTGAGCAGGTACCTACTTATGATGCGACGGCTTATGATAATCTGGTCGCTGCTATGAAGAAGATGAAGGACTTGGAACTCCCCAAGATTGCTGAACTGGAGCGTGATCAGGACTATCCGATAAATGTAATTTTTGCAGGTCTGACTCTAGCCCGTCATCTCGGTGGAGAAGCTGTTGCGCAGCCAGACTATTATCTTAGACCCGATGCGTCCCAACTGCACGTTCCTATATTCGCGCGCCCTAGAGATATCTTGAATCCTTTTGTCCTGGACAGGGAGGTCCCCTTGAAGCAAGTGTTGGAAGCGCATGCGACGAGGCTTGCTGAAAAGAAAGGTGTTAAGGGCAAGGCTGTAATGTGTGGTGTTGGCGCGGCGCACCTCCCTCGGTCTGACGGGGTGCCCGTGAGTGTTGCCACCGTGGCTCGTCGAGATGCGAATTTGTTGCAGGAGCTGAATAGGATTGGGAATGATACTAGCCGCGTGGGTAGTTCCTCCTTGAAGCGTAGTCATAGTTTTTAGATTGTCTCTTGTGCTGTAACTATCTTTGAGAAATAACTCGTAGTCATGAAATAAATCTCCTTTTGTTAAGTGTTTGTAAAATACTTTTCAATTTGTGATGTACACACTTATTTTGTTTGTCTTTGCGTAAAAGAAGTATTCGTTGTTACCTGTATATGCAAGTGTGAATGATACAAGAAATTCATATGTATGAAGATCCTAAAATACTAAAAAAAAATGTCAAGTATTATCATAATCGTGTATGTTAATGGTATGCAGCGTACTGTAAATACCAAATTAAGGAATCAAGTGTCTTGGTTCCCAAGTTGTTAAACGTGCACATGTGCATTGTTGCGCATCCGTCGTGGGGTGCGCACAAAGCTTATTCCAACGTCTTGAGAACAAGGTATTTAACAAGGATACATGATCCGGCGCTGATGGGTTTGCAACCCTCTTACTCAACAAGTTGTTTATTAGGTTAACTTATCCTTTTACCATCGTAGGTTTATATATTGCATGCACGCCATGTAGGCAAAAATAAAAAAGTTGTTAAGACATACAGTATATGGAAGTAACAAATTAAAATGTGTCACGGAGTTAGCTAGAAACCGCAACATTTTATTAATACTTGCAAGTGTTTGTAAGGAAATAAAAACATGATACTAAGGAAATAATAAAAAAAAATACATAGTTGTGCGCTTGGCCGTAGCCATTCCTATAGGTAGCACCTCTTGAGGTTGCAGATGTTCCATGTGCGTGGCAATTCACGACCATCCAAGCCCCGTAGCTTGTACGCGCCTGTTCCTAGTGCTTCAGTAACCTCATAGGGTCCCTCCCACTTCGGTCCAAGCTTACCTGTGTCTTCTGCGTGGCTTGCATCATTAGCGCGATAGACGAAGTCACCTGGTCTGAATGAGATACCTCTTACCTTAGCGTCATAGTATCCCTTCATTCTTGACTTCGATTTTTCTTCACGTATAGCTGCGCGTTCACGCCTTTCTTCTAGCAGATCTAGGTCAAGACGCCGTTCTTCGTCATTAGTTGCCACATTTATTTCAGCAGTGCGGATAGTTGGCATACCGATCTCGGCTGCTATGACGGCTTCTGTCCCGTAGACTAGAGAGAAGGGGGTATCTCCTGTGCTGGTTTTGATTGAGGTGAGATGCGCCCACAAAACATGTGATAGCTCTTCCACCCATCTCCCTTTGTGCTTGTCCATGCGTATTTTAATTCCTTCGCCTAAGCTTCGATTCGCCCGTTCCACTAGGCCGTTGGTTTGTGGGTGTTTAACTGACGCGAAGTGCTGTGTAATGCTTAGTTTCTCGCACCAGTCCTTGAAAGGATTGTCACAGAATTGTTTTCCGTTATCTGAGATAATTTCTCCAGGAAGACCAAAACGGCATACAATGTTATCCCATACGAAGCGCTTCACCTGGTTGCCAGTGATTGTTACCACCGCCTTTGCTTCAATCCACTTGGTGAAGTAGTCTATGGCGCCTATGAGGAATTTTAGTCCCCCAGCTGCGACAGGAAAAGGGCCTGCGATGTCAATACCCCACTTGTAGAATGGCCATGGTGATGTTATTGGCGTTAGCTCATGCTGTGGTTGGCGCGGGATGGGCCTATGCACTTTGCAATCGTTACACTTCCTTATTAAGTCCCGCGCATCTCGGTGCATGGTAGGCCAATAGTAGCCTGATCTCATGGCGCGTGCCACAACGGATCGTGGTCCTGAGTGCATACTGCATGAACCTTCATGGATCTCTCGCAGCACATAATTCGCCTGTAATGGGCATACACAGCGGAGCCATGGTTGCAGGAAGGAGCGTCGGTACAGGATGTTGTCTCGGATTTCAAATCTCTGCGTTTTGCGCCGTATCCTGCGAGCTTCCTTCTGCTCTTGGGGTAACATTCCTTTGTTTAGGAAGTTCATTATTGGTGTCATCCACGTAGGACCGTCCTCCTCTATGATCGTGGAGACTTCCATCTCTGAGATTGACTGGCTTTTCAGTGTTTCTACCAGAACTTGCTTTGATAGGTGTGCAAAGCTTATCGAGGCAATCTTGCTCAGTGCATCCGCCTTGCGGTTTTCCCCTCTGGGAACCTGTTTGATGGTGAACCTGTCAAAACTTTTGATCAGTGTCTTGGTCTTGGCAAGATACTGGATCATATTATCCTCCTTAGCCACGTATTCGCCCAACACGTGGTTGGCTACTAGCCGGGAATCCACGTTTGCTTCTAGGTTATGTACACCCATTCGAGCTGCAATGCGTAGTCCAGCAAGTAGAGCTTCGTACTCTGCCTGGTTATTTGTCGCTGTAAATTCAAAGCGCAGTGCATAAGTGAATTCCATTCCCTCTGGATTTGTAAGGATAAGGCCTGCTCCTGAACCATCAACACATGAGGATCCATCTGTAAACAAGATCCATGGATCATGTCGTTCCGTCTTATTTGGTGTGGGTACCTCATCGGTGTCTGGTTTTTCAATGATGAAATCTGCCAGAATCTGTCCTTTAATTGCCGTGCGTGGTCTGTAAGAGATGTTATGTTCTCCCAGCAATACACTCCACTTCTGGAGTCGGCCTGATGCGTCAGGTTTAAAGATAATCTGCTTGATAGGTTGATCGGTGATTACTGCTATTGGGTGCGCCTGGAAATACCTACGTAGTCGTTTAGCAGCAAACACCAATGCAAGAACTAACTTTTCCATGGCGGTATAGTTCATCTCCGTCTTCTTTAGCGCTTTGCTTACAAAGTAGATAGGAGTTTGTACTGAATCCCTATCTGTTAGTAGCACTGCGCTGATTGCTCCATCAGTTGCAGATAAGTACATGATCAGTTCTTCCCCTTGTCGGGGTGCAACGAGCGTTGGGAGCTTTGCCAGATGCTGTTTAAGCTGAGCGAAGGCTTCTTCTGCCTCCGTAGTCCACTTGAAATCACCCTTCTTTATACACTTCTTGAGTGTTTTGAAAAGTGGTAATGATTTTTCTGCTGATTTGGATAGGAACCTGTTTAGGCCGGCCAACTTCCCGTTGAGAGATTGGACTTCCTTCAGCGTGCGCAGTGAAGGAAGTTCGATGACCACTTTTGTCTTTTCTGGACACGGTTTTATACCGTCGGGTTCAATCAGGTATCCAAGGAACATGCCTTTAGTGGCGCCGAATGTGCACTTTTTGGGATTCAGCTTCATATTGATCTCCCATAGAGTTTGAAACATCTCCTCAATGTCGCGTATTAGCTCATCTTCAGTATGGCTCTTGATGACTAGATCATCGACATAAACTTCTAAGTTGCGACCCACTTGTTTTTCGAAAGCGTTATCTACCAACCGCTGATAGGTGGCACCCGCGTTCTTCAAGCCAAAGGGCATTTTTGTGTAACAGTAAACGCCTTGGCCTGTGTGGAAGGCCGTCTTTTCCTCATCCTCTTTAGCCATCTGAATTTGATGGTACCCTTTGTACGCATCTAGGAAACACTTCAATGGGTACCCGCACAGAGACTCTATTTTCCAATCTATCTCTGGTAATGGATAGCAGTCTTGTGGGCACGGTTTATTAAGATCAGTAAAGTCAACACATATTCGCCAGCTGCCATCGCTTTTTTTGACCATTACTGGGTTAGAAAGCCAGTCATGGTAATAGACTTCACGCATAATTCCTGCATCGACCAGCTTGTGTATTTCTGCCAGGATCGCTTGCGCGCGCTCTGGGGCTTGGCCGCGCTTCTTCTGGAGGATAGGCGAGTACCCTTGTCGGATTCGCAGTTTGTGTTCTGTGATTGAGCGCGGTACCCCAGTCATATGTTTCGGCTCCCATGCAAAAATGTCTAAGTTCTTTTGCAGGAGCGCACACACAGCTGATTTGCCGTTGTCCGATAGTGACCCTCCGATGGCTATTTCCTGTTCTGGATAGTCTGGGTGAATCGTGGTATGTGCTAAAACACATACCTTTTCATTATCAAAACTGACCCAAAACAACCAAGAAAGAGCCGTTTATTGTTAATATCTGTTATTTTCTAGAGTTTGTGCATTTGCAGGTACGAATATGTAAAAACACACAAAAAGGAGCCAAATCAGACGTAAATCCGAGCACGAGAGATCAAGAGAGTTTGAGCTGAGCCGGAAGGTCGAGATTGTGCATTTATGAAGATTTTATTCTCTGAGGATGATTTTTAGAAGTTACAGTCAAGTCTGAAGAAATGACAAGATCAATCCCTGAACTTTGAGCTTTTGGCAAAAGTGATCCCTCAAGTTTCAAAAGTTGCAAATAAGCCCTTGGATTATTTGAGATTGACAAGAAAGGCCCTTGATAGAGATTTTCAGAAAGTACAACCTTGGTCCCTAAAGTTTCATTTTATACATGATTGGTCCTTAATATACCTAAGTGGTTCATATTATATCATAAGCCTAAGACCAATATCATAAGCCCAAATCCATTTCACTTTACCGGGTCCAATCCACTATCCCAACCCAGCTTAACTCTTACCCGTTTTCCCCAACCCGGTTTATTTAACCGAGTCAAACCTTTTTACCCGGTCAAAAACTCAAACAAATATATTAAAAACCAAACCCGCCCAAATTTCACCCCTCTTTTACCATATATGAAGAACCCTAAAACACCCCTAACACAATTAAGCAAAATTGGTACTATTAAGGGCAATATAGTACTTTTCTCTGACACCTACTGACACACGGATGCCAGCTTGGCAATCCGTGTGTCATCTCACTCATTCCTTGCTTCTGATTGGTCCAAGGTGCGTGTCAAATATGATCCAAAGGTGCAAAATGAATGGATGATGTGTGGGATTGATCCAAGGGTAGAGAAACAAAGAGAGAAAGCACAACTCAGCTTCCAGATCCTTCTCAAGACCTCAAGCAGTTGATATATATACTCCTTCATTTCTCTGTTGTAATTCATGTAGTATAGTGAGAGAAAGTAGTAGAGAAGTAGTATTAGGAATAGAATAGTAGAGTAGTTTTAAATACTTTCAATGTTTTTTTAAGTTTAATTTCAGTCATTTAATTTTTGTACTCAAATTTCATTATCAATAAACTCATTTAGCTTGAATTTTCAGTTTAAATCTAAATTCTGTTTTTATGATTACATTTGCTGTCATAATTTCATTTTAGCTTAAAAATACTCTAACTACTCTGCTTATAATCTCAAAATGATCATTGGTCAACTAAAGTCAACACGGCAGATTTGTTCCTGAATTGCTGGAATGGAGTTGGAAATGGGTTGAATATAGTAGTTTTGGGTTGAGAACAGTGTAGGATAGGGGTATTCAGTTTTGTTTGGCAAGCCACAGTGGCTGGACGTATGTAAGTTTTATCAGTTTCATTTCTGTCATAACTGCATTTGCAGCTTAATTGTCATTTGATAGTTATAGTTTAGATGATTGCTCCATTTATCTTGCACTTAATCTTTTATACCTGTTATAGTTTGATTCATGGTTTGGATATGAATTCAGAGTTTGAATCTGTACATTAGTTCAGTTAAGGTGTGTTTGGTATAAGGAGTATATCACAGTTTAAGGTTAGTTTTATTGTTAAGTTTAGTCAGCTAAGTTCTCTTGAGATGTATTAAGTTCATTTAAATCTCAGTTTTGCTTATCTAATTACTGTAAGTCAAAATCATTTTAATCCTGCTCTAAATCATTGCATCAGTTAGGTATTGTAGATCATAAGCTGCATTTAGGTTTAGATTGTGTTAAGCTAGCTTATTTCAGTTGGACTTTAGCTTATTACATCATTATCAGTTCATCATTTGGATTTAAAACTCAAGAAAGTCAACATTTCATATCTGTCTCAGAAAGTCAAAGTTGCTCAAAGTCAGTTTTTTTATCAAAACTTGCAGGTCTTGCACAATGCTTATTCTTTATAATTAGAAGCTCAAATTTGGTTTATAAACTCTTTGCTAGGTGGGCTTGAGTCCCACATTTCTGGTTTTCACTTTGGCTGATCAGATAAGCCCTTGGATAAGCTCAAACATAGGGGTAAAATCTGTTTTGCTTAAGTAGATCAGTTAGCTAAATCCTTGGTAATCAGTACATTAGCAGTTAGGAGTAGATGCAATTAGTTGCCTTAGAGTAGTTTTAATATTACCTAGCTTCTGTAATCAGTTGGTTCATTTTAGTGCTTATTTGCTTATTGAAAAGTGCTTATTTGGTAACATTTTGCACTGCAGCTCTTAAATTCCCCACATAAGCCCATGTTTTTATATTTTTCTTAGATTTATATTATTATTTTAGAATTTCCCTGAGATTTTCATAATTTTGTAGCTACTGTTTACTATTTTTCTTAATTAAAAATAGGTTTTAAGCCTTTTTAAATAGCTTTTATTGCAAATAATTGAGAAAAAGCTCCAAAAAAATAATTTTTCAATTTTCCCAGTTTAAGAAAAATATAAAAATCATAAAAAATATTTTTCCCTTTTTTTCCCCTTTTATTTGGTATTTTTCACATTATTAATTAGATTAAAATAGTTTTAAATTCATAGAAAATAGAAAAATAATCAGAAAAATACAAAAAATAGTTTTGAAAATTCTCTTAGCATATTTTAGATTTAAAAATAGTTTCATAATTTTCACCTTAATTTTCATAATTTTTAGTATTTTAATTAGTTTTAAAAGTTAAAAATTAGTTTTTAATTCTAATAAAATTAAGAAAAATCCAAAAAAATAGTTTTAATTCTAAAATAGTTTTCTAATATCATTTCTAGTATAAAATTAATTTTAGGTATTTTTAGGAGTTAGAATAGACGTACTTGCATTTTTATTCGCGTTTCGTTTTAATCCCGTGTTTGCGTTTTAGTATAGATTTGCGTAGTTTGCCATAATTCTTAGGTTTTCCCCATAGATTTTAATCCTATATGCTTTCCTTATCCCGTAGTTTAGATATCATCATATTATTTCCCTTCTCTCATTCAAATCACAAAAATTGAGACGTGAGTTGGAAATTCCATTCAACCCTCGTTCGGAACGATCTCGGTGCTCAAACCTAATACGTTTGAGTTACCCAACATACTACTCTCTTATCATTGGTTTTATTTTGATCAAATCAATTTTTGGCGCCGCTGCCGGGGAGGGCTTGTAGCGAGTTTTCGTATTCCGTCTCGAATCACGTGCATTTGAAGATCCTTCCCCGAGTGAAGTTACCGTCGTTTTTGTATATATATATTTTTGAAAAACCCAAAAACATTTAAAAAACACCAAAACATTCTCCCTAGAGTGTTTGCAAAACCATAAAAAGTAAAAAATCAACAAAAGAAACTGAAACGTCAATTGTTACGTCGGCTCACCTTGAAGGTACAACCTATACACGGGGTATAAGGAAAGTCTTGACATTAAATTGCAGACTGAAGAACGATCCACTCTTCGTTCCCGCTCCGCTGCGCGTACTTTTGAGAGCTACCGAGTACCGGTTGACGCGAAGGTTACAAAAATATTGTGTTTGCTTTTTATAAAAACCCAAAGAGATTTTTCTTTTCAAAATTTATTTTCCTTTTATGATTTCTATCTTTAAAAACCCAAAAATAATCTTCGATTTCCTCTAAATGTTTAATTCTTATCTCTTTACCCTCTATATTGTTTAATTCTCCACAATGCTCGATTTCGCACCCTTTGATCCCCATGATCCTCGGACCATGGAGGATTTCTATCGTCCATCGCTTATCGGTCGAGGAGGACCGATCGTTCCGGGAACCAAGTTTAGATTGAAAAATCGTATGGTTCGTCTTCTTCGACAACATTGCCAATTTCATGGATTTAACGACGAAGATGCTAATGAGCACTTGAACAAGTTTTTATCTATCACTCAATCCATGAAGCAACGTGGCGTTTCTCAAGATGATATCCGATTGAATCTCTTTCTATTCTCTTTAACCCACGAAGCCGAATCTTGGTTTTATACCCTTGAAAAATTCAATTCATACTTGGGAAGAGATGTTTCGCAAGTTTCTTTCAAAATACTTTCCATATTCGAAAACGATGCAGCTGAGGAAAGAAATTCTTAATTTCCAGCAATTACCCAAGGAATCCGTATTTGAAGCTTGGGAAAGATTCAAAACATTATTACAGAAATATCCGGATCATCGAATTTTGCTTCTTGATCAGATCCTAACCTTTTATCATGGTATCACTACGATTGATCGAGACAAAATCATGTTGGCTGCTGGTGGAAATCTCATGCGGAAGACACCTCAAGAAGCTTACGAATTGATCAAGAATATGACGCAACATCATTATCAGTGGGATGCTGACGTTCCTTACAATTCTACCACTATGTTGAGTGATCATTATTCCGAGAAAGTTTCTGCTATGAGTGCTCAAATTGACGTCTTTGGCAAGCAAGAAAGCTATAACAGTCAACAAAGACCGAGTCATCCATCCACCTTTTACTATTCCGACTATGACGATAGTGATGACGATGAACCGTTTGAAGAAGAGAACTTAAAGATTGATGACGATTCTTCGAGTGGCAATCCCACTCCCATTTCCAATCCTATCATTTCCGACTCTTCCCCTTCACTCACGCCGGTTGAGAGAAGTGACGTCGTTTTGGAAGAAGTCGATGATCTAATTTCGCCGGAAATTGTTGAAACCGATTGCGATCCGCTCATTAACGAACTTTCGGATACCTTGTCAATGGGGGATGGGGAAGTCGAATGCACTCCTCTTGAGAATATTGATAACCTTGTTCCAATCCCAAGGGTATCTGAGACACATTTCGATTCGATTTCAGAAACTTTCAAAATGACCTTCACAAATCCTTTGTTTGACTTCGATTCAGAATATACTCTCAATATTGATAATCAAATCTTTGATGAGGAAAGTGATGTGTCCGACATGGAAACCATAATGGAAAAGGTGCAAATTCCAAGCTCACAAAGTAACGCACAAATCCCACCTCCGTTTATCTCGATTAATGAAGTTAAAGAAGTAGAGCCGTCTAATGAAAATCCTTCGGAGCCCGAGCTCAAGGATTCATCTCTTGATTTATTTCTCGAGGAGTTCGCCGATGAACTCGCTCGCATAGATCCTCTTCCACCGGGAAGTAAGGATGATGACTTTGCTTTTGAAGCCGATTCGAGAAAGATTGAAAGTTTGTTGAATGAAGATCCGTTAAATGAGCCGCCACGAAATATTAATGATGATTATCTCGAGGAGTTCTCTGGTGAACTCTCTCATATCATATCTCCTCCAAAATATGATCGTGTCTATTTTGATCTTGAGGAAGATTTTATTTTGGGGGAAGAGCAACTCTCTCAAAAGAGTTTCGTTATTGATGACATCACCCCGCCTCTTCCTCCCGATATTTCTGTTGAAAATCACCCAATGAGCTTAAATGTTCAAAATCCGATTAAGGAATTTGATTTTGAAGATGAAGAATGGATCCTTATCGTTATCAAAATCTTTATTCCATTTCTTCCATATAAGGTGATTTCTCCTCTTCTTCACTCATGCGAGAGTGAGGATACCATCTTTGACCCCGGTATCACCGCTTTTCCTTTTTAAGAACCGTGGGCATCTCATCGGAGTGGAACTTTCTTATGTTTCAATGTTTATTCAAACCTCTTGAACGAAAGTTCGATGGAGATTGTCTTTTCCACTTGCTTCCCCAAGGACAAATGAATTCGGGGACGAGTCAGGCTAGCGACTCGGTGATCAAAAACAGTAGCGCTTCGTGGGAGGCACCCCATGCTTATCTCTATCTTCTTTTTCTATTTTCTAATAAGTGACGCGAAGGGGTCTGCCTCTTCGATTTCTCGTGTTTGGTTGTTTGTGATGTTGTGTTTAGGATGTTCCCGATATGCAGACTCTCGTGCTCGAAGTTTGTCTTTTCTCCCCTCGAGTTTCATGATCGTTGCTGTTGGAAATCCGATATCCTAATCTTATCGACTAACGTTTATCTTCTAGCATACTTAATAAACGGCTTTTAGATTTTCGTGATACCCTTGCTTTAAACATTGAGGACAATGTTTCGTTCTAGTCTAGGGTAGGGTAATCTTCGATTTGATTTGACCGCACTTGCTTATTTTTGTCATGTACTCTCGTAACCCCGTTTTTCCTTAAAAAAAAGAAAAATTGTGCAAAAATGTGAAAATTTTTAAATTTTTGTAAGCTTTTGTTAAGTCTTTTTGATTGAAAAGTTTTGCTAGTCTCTTAGACAAGAAGCTATAAAATGCGAATTCTAGCTCACAAGGCCAAGATTTTGCAAGTTTCTCTGAGTGACTTTAAATATGCATAACTTTATTTCATTAGACGAAACATTTGCTAAGTTAATATATGTTTTGACACCTTGTTGACTTTCCGCAGGTGAGAGTAGGAATAGAATTCTGACTTGACCGGGCGTGTTGAGCCCTACCTTGTTCCCTTAACCATAGGTAATCTAAAAATTATCGGCTAAGCATCCGCGGATCTCATTATTTGGGATTTTAAATTTGCAGAGATCGAGAAATGATAGAGTTACTTATGAGTTTAGATGCTAAGCGTGGAGTAGTTGGTTCTCTTTAGAGCCCATCGAAGGTACTTATGGCTTTTTGTTCCCACAAAATTGTTTCACCCCATATCTGTTTAATAAATAATTAGAGATGTCAAGTCTTTGGCGATAGTTAGTTCTTTATCTTCTTAAAAGAATCTTTGTTTTAAAAATTGGGTACACATCAAGGATCCGTAATAAATAAGCAATCAGTGATAAGTGAAAAGTAATAAGTAAAGTTATGAGCTGCGGTGTCGAGATCGGACCCTTGGATCTTTAGCCAGAATTGAGTGAGGTCTTAGCCTAGCCAGCCGGGATCCTCATTTCATGAAGCCTATAGTCTTAGAATTACCCCGTGAAGCTCCGTGGTTCATAGCTCATACAAGTAAAAGTTTTCAAGTGCAAAAAAAAAAAAAAAAAAAAAAAAATGATGAAAAAATCAAAAAATCAAAAGTATAAGTGAATAAAAATTCCTTGATGTGGACCTCATTTTTAGGGACAATGGTTCTTGAGAGAAGGTGGACAACTAATTATCGACTTAGCTTTATATCTTTATCGGTTTAATTCTTATCGAAACGAGAAATTTGAAGAAATTCATTTCTCACAAAAATAAAAAAATCTAGAGGAAAATAGGAAAATGGGAACAAAAGGTATTTACACAAGTAACTTCCATGGGTAGTGTTAGCATCTAGAGTCATATTTAACAATGATTTCGGTTTTACGCTTAGTTTGGGACTTGTGAAAAATCAGGGACGATGTATTCTATCCGTATGGTCACTTCACGCTGTGTTGTGTTTTCTACTCCGTGATCCTAACATGTCTTTTGAAAAATGTTGGAGTTATTGATCGACATGAAAGTTCAACAAACCGTCATTCATAATCGGAATGTGCTTAATCGTAATATCTACATGTGAAATAAAAGGTAAACGGGGCGTTTTTAGAATTAGGGATCTCTTAATCTCTTTTGAGGAATCTTTGCTACTTCTTCATAGGTTTAGTAGAAAGAGATTGAAATCCTTGGTTTTAGAAGCGTGAGTTGATTGCATTGCGTGAGGACACGACAATAGTCTCGTCTGGGGTATTTTGGTATGTGCTAAAACACATACCTTTTCATTATCAAAACTGACCCAAAACAACCAAGAAAGAGCCGTTTATTGTTAATATCTGTTATTTTCTTGAGTTTGTGCATTTGCATGTACGGATATGTAAAAACACACAAAAAGGAGCCAAATCAGACGTAAATCCGAGCACGAGAGATCAAGAGAGTTTGAGCTGAGCCGGAAGGTCGAGATTGTGCATTTATGAAGATTTTATTCTCTGAGGATGATTTTTAGAAGTTACAGTCAAGTCTGAAGAAATGACAAGATCAGTCCCTGAACTTTGAGATTTTGGCAAAAGTGATCCCTCAAGTTTCAAAAGTTGCAAATCAGCCCTTGGATTATTTGAGATTGACAAGAAAGGCCCTTGATAGAGATTTTCAGAAAGTACAACCTTGGTCCCTAAAGTTTCATTTTATACATGATTGGTCCTTAATATACCTAAGTGGTTCATATTATATCATAAGCCTAAGACCAATATCATAAGCCCAAATCCATTTCACTTTACCGGGTCCAATCCACTATCCCAACCCAGCTTAACTCTTACCCGTTTTCCCCAACCCGGTTTATTTAACCGAGTCAAACCTTTTTACCCGGTCAAAAACTCAAACAAATATATTAAAAACCAAACCCGCCCAAATTTCACCCCTCTTTTACCAGATATGAAGAACCCTAAAACACCCCTAACACAATTAAGCAAAATTGGTACTATTTAGGGCAATATAGTACTTTTCTCTGACACCTACTGACACACGGATGCCAGCTTGGCAATCCGTGTGTCATCTCACTCATTCCTTGCTTCTGATTGGTCCAAGGTGCGTGTCAAATATGATCCAAAGGTGCAAAATGAATGGATGATGTGTGGGATTGATCCAAGGGTAGAGAAACAAAGAGAGAAAGCACAACTCAGCTTCCAGATCCTTCTCAAGACCTCAAGCAGTTGATATATATACTCCTTCATTTCTCTGTTGTAATTCATGTAGTATAGTGAGAGAAAGTAGTAGAGAAGTAGTATTAGGAGTAGAATAGTAGAGTAGTTTTAAATACTTTCAATGTTTTTTTAAGTTTAATTTCAGTCATTTAATTTTTGTACTCAAATTTCATTATCAATAAACTCATTTAGCTTGAATTTTCAGTTTAAATCTAAATTCTGTTTTTATGATTACATTTGCTGTCATAATTTCATTTTAGCTTAAAAATACTCTAACTACTCTGCTTATAATCTCAAAATGATCATTGGTCAACTAAAGTCAACACGGCAGATTTGTTCCTGAATTGCTGGAATGGAGTTGGAAATGGGTTGAATATAGTAGTTTTGGGTTGAGAACAGTGTAGGATAGGGGTATTCAGTTTTGTTTGGCAAGCCACAGTGGCTGGACGTATGTAAGTTTTATCAGTTTCATTTCTGTCATAACTGCATTTGCAGCTTAATTGTCATTTGATAGTTATAGTTTAGATGATTGCTCCATTTAGCTTGCACTTAATCTTTTATACCTGTTATAGTTTGATTCATGGTTTGGATATGAATTCAGAGTTTGAATCTGTACATTAGTTCAGTTAAGGTGTGTTTGGTATAAGGAGTATATCACAATTTAAGGTTAGTTTTATTGTTAAGTTTAGTCAGTTAAGTTCTCTTGAGATGTATTAAGTTCATTTAAATCTCAGTTTTGCTTATCTAATTACTGTAAGTCAAAATCATTTTAATCCTGCTCTAAATCATTGCATCAGTTAGGTATTGTAGATCATAAGCTGCATTTAGGTTTAGATTGTGTTAAGCTAGCTTATTTCAGTTGGACTTTAGCTTATTACATCATTATCAGTTCATCATTTGGATTTAAAACTCAAGAAAGTCAACATTTCATATCTGTCTCAGAAAGTCAAAGTTGCTCAAAGACAGTTTTTTATCAAAACTTGCAGGTCTTGCACAGTGCTTATTCTTTATAATTAGAAGCTCAAATTTGGTTTATAAACTCTTTGCTAGGTGGGCTTGAGTCCCACATTTCTGGTTTTCACTTTGGCTGATCAGATAAGCCCTTGGATAAGCTCAAACATAGGGGTAAAATCTGTTTTGCTTAAGTAGATCAGTTAGCTAAATCCTTGGTAATCAGTACATTAGCAGTTAGGAGTAGATGCAATTAGTTGCCTTAGAGTAGTTTTAATATTACCTAGCTTCTGTAATCAGTTGGTTCATTTTAGTGCTTATTTGCTTATTGAAAAGTGCTTATTTGGTAACATTTTGCACTGCAGCTCTTAAATTCCCCACATAAGCCCATGTTTTTATATTTTTCATAGATTTAGATTATTATTTTAGAATTTCCCTGAGATTTTCATAATTTTTAGCTACTGTTTACTATTTTTCTTAATTAAAAATAGGTTTTAAGCCTTTTTAAATAGCTTTTATTGCAAATAATTGAGAAAAAGCTCCAAAAAAATAATTTTTCAATTTTCCCAGTTTAAGAAAAATATAAAAATCATAAAAAATATTTTTCCCTTTTTTTCCCCTTTTATTTGGTATTTTTCACATTAATAATTAGATTAAAATAGTTTTAAATTCATAGAAAATAGAAAAATAATCAGAAAAATACAAAAAATAGTTTTGAAAATTCTCTTAGCATATTTTAGATTTTATAAAAATAGTTTCATAATTTTCACCTTAATTTTCATAATTTTTAGTATTTTAATTAGTTTTAAAAGTTAAAAATTAGTTTTTAATTCTAATAAAATTAAGAAAAATCCAAAAAAATAGTTTTAATTCTAAAATAGTTTTCTAATATCATTTCTAGTATAAAAGTAATTTTAGGTATTTTTAGGAGTTAGAATAGACGTACTTGCATTTTTATTCGCCTTTCGTTTTAATCCCGTGTTTGCGTTTTAGTATAGATTTGCGTAGTTTGCCATAATTCTTAGGTTTTACCCATAGATTTTAATCCTATATGCTTTCCTTATCCCGTAGTTTAGATATCATCATATTATTTCCCTTCTCCCATTCAAATCACAAAAATTGAGACGTGAGTTGGAAATTCCATTCAACCCTCGTTCGGAACGATCTCGGTGCTCAAACCTAATACGTTTGAGTTACCCAACATACTACTCTCTTATCATTGGTTTTATTTTGATCAAATCAAATCGCTACTTTCAGATTTGGAATTCTGGTCGTCCGCTGTGCTGGGGTTGGTGCTGTCTCGCATGCAATCGTGTTGCATTCTCTATGTGGTACAGTGGCGTTGTAAAGAGTAACAATACCACCTTCCACTGGGAATTTAAGCATCCCATGCGCTGTTGATGGCACTGCTCGCATAGCTGATATTCCCGGTCTCCCGATAATGCCATTGTATGGCGAGGGAGATTTAATCACCATAAATTCCATCCAGGCCGTTGCGGAGTGTTCTTCGTTTCCAATGCTGACAGGTAATCTTATTTGCCCCATAGGCCATATCTTCTCCCCTGTAAAACCAGTCAACGCTGTTCTGACCGGGGTTAACTGGTTGCGTATTTCAGGACGCAGTCTTTTGAAACAGTGCTCATACATGATGTCGGCAGAAGCTCCACCATCCACATACATGCGGTGGATGTCGTGACCCCCCGCGCTTATCTCTATAGTAAGTGGTTCCACCACTGCGTTGTTCGCGGTTAAGGTGGGGAACGAGATTTCCTTTCCACTTGAAAAATCCTGGCTTACCTTCTGCTTCGTGACCCGCTGCCATGATTGTATCATGTAAATGGTGTCGGGTTTGTCTTTAGGTGTTTCTTTCTTATTGCCACTCTTCTGTTTGTCCTTCCCTTCCTTGATATGCTTGACCAGATGGTCCAATCTACCCTCTTTGACCATCTTTTCAATAAGTTGGCGCAGTTGGACACATTCGTTAGTGGTGTGGCCCTTCTGCGCGTGGTAATCACAGTATCCACTCCCTACACGCCGATCCTCTGGAGTGCGCATCTGTGGTGGTCTCGGGAAGTTAGCACCCTCTGTTGCGAGTATTTCCTTTGGCGATTTGGTAAGCGGGGTGTATTTGTCATTGTCGCGTCCATTCCCTTGGTTGCGATAGTTCCTGTTGCGGTTACTATTCCGGTCTGTGGATTGTCTCCCAGGTTGTTCCTGTGACCGGTAGTTTGAATAGCTCCTCTTGCTATCCGCCGCAGCAGCTTCTCCTTGTACAAAGGACCGTGTGCGCTTCATAACCTCATCGAAGGATTGGGGAATCCTGTCATTCAATCTTTTAATAAGTTCCGGGTTGCTGATCCCATTCATGAACCCTGAAATTTTGAGTACCTCGGGACATGCTTTGACTTGCATGCACTCATCCTTGAAGTGCTCCATAAAAGCGCTTGTGGATTCCCCTTGGCGCTGTTTGACTCTAGCGAGTTCAATAGGGTTTTTAGCGCACTTTTTTCGTTGAGTAAAGTTTAGGCGGAATGCCTTCCTCAACTCTTCAAAGCCATTGATGCTTCTGCGTGGAAGCTTGTTGAACCAGTTCCGCGCATTTCCCACCAGTGTGGAATTGAACATGTGGCACCATACAGGTTGTGGCCAGTTTTCAATGGTTGCGGCTGATTCGAAAATTTTTAGGTGATCGTCAGGGTCACCTGCTCCATCATAGGTTTTAACATTAGTAGGCATGCGCCTCTTTTTGTTCTCCGAGAAATCACTGATGCGTCTAGTAAACGCGTCTACCTTTTGACGGCACCATGGGAGAGACATATCCTCCTCTTCTTGGTCACGGTTTTTCCTTCTGGATTTCCAATGTCCAGTCTCACTGTCTTCGTTGTCTGAGGAATTACTAGAAGATAGTTCCTTTCTCTTTCGGCGTTTACGCCGGTTGTCCTCAGAATTTGTGATTGGGGGACTTTCACTTGGGGAATATCGCTCCCCCAGTCTATCTTGTATTCTGCGGCTACCAAGTCTAGTGTGAACATTGGTGCGCCTCTCATCTTCCTCACTTTCGTTAATAGGCTGTGAGTCAGATGTATCATCTTCCTCGACTCTCCTTCCGATTCTATTGAACACTGGGGGTCGGCGACTATCCCTTCCGCGTTTCTCCTTCTGACGACGCGGTGGAGATGTCTCAAACTCCGGGCCAAAGTCGAGCCGAGCATGCAGACTCCGACCTGGTCTTTTCTTTGCTTCCTCTTGCATGAGGATAGCTAGGGCTTCGTAGTTTTGAGAGACAAAACTACTTGGCTCTAATTCCGGTACGACCCCCTCTAGGACAGGGGTATCCATTTCTGTCAACACGCCCTTATTCTTATCGGGTGCGTCGGGTGCTTTTGTGAAGTTAGCTTCTAGCACCGATTGGAGTGGAGTAAAAGGAGTGCGCAGCGGATCTCTGGTACTGGTGGTGGTAGTTGTTGCCTGGGTTGTCCCCGAGAGTGGTTCCACCATAGGGAAGGCCGAATCCTGGCCTGATCCCTGATTTTTAGCAGCACTGGTTGTCCCAGAGATCTGCTTGGGAGTTGCCCCGCTGTGCACCTTCTTCCCAGTAAAGTCTGATTGTGATCGCTTTGTCATCCTAGTTCTTGGTTCTTAGTGAATGGTCCCACGGATGGCGCCACTTGTTGATGCAAAAGTTGGACGTTCCTTGTTTGGAGCTCCGGTTCCTGCACCAATTGAGAATCGTTGCTTGAGACCTGCGCACTAAGAGACAAGAGACACCGTTAGGCTTATCGTGGGATTGTTTCCCACGATTATCCTCCGGCGTGAGAGTAAGTAATCGGTTTAGGGTTTAAGGAGAATTAGGGTTTGTAGATCGTACCTTAAACGAGGGATGTGATTCCCTTTATATACGCACGGAATCCTTGTTGGTTCCGTGTTCCTCAACCTTCGGCGTATCCCGCCTTAATCAGTTGGGAATGATTATCTATCTATTTGAAAGATATCAGATATCTATTCTATCAATAGATCCGGCTTGGGCCTTCATGAGCCCAAACGTTTAATCTGCTTAGCCCAGTTCGTACCGGGCCAAGTTAGTATTGGACTTTAGTCGGGTCCACGACCCGGATATAGACTATACGTCATCACCTAGCATTTCTTATTTCTTTATAAGAATTTCATTAAGGACTATAAGTCCTCTGGGGAACGTTCGGTACTTTGGCTTTATAAGGTCAATTCTTGACTAATATTGTCACAATTTTAATAATAGTGTCAGCACAGCTTACGACCACCATGGTCATTACTCACATTTTCTAACACGCCACAAGGCATATCTTATCATCATTGCTAATTCTTAATCCCTTTAACTTATACTTTAGACATCTCAATAATAGGTTTCACATAATGTCTAATTAGACAAGAACGTGACAATTTGACTAATCAATAAAAGATAACTATGGAGTAATGAAGTTCTAAGTAAATACACTTTGCTCGTGTAAGAACTTCACCAAATTTACTTTTCCGCATAATTATTTTAGTTTTAATTTAGTTTATTTAGTAGTTTTAAAAACCAACTCCTCCAATACCCGAGATTTTACTTGCTTTCATATAAAATATAAAAGATCAAAAATAATCTTTCCTCAACCCTTAGACTTAATTCGACGTAC
Organism: Chrysanthemum seticuspe; assembly: GCA_019973895.1. NCBI lineage: Eukaryota > Viridiplantae > Streptophyta > Magnoliopsida > Asterales > Asteraceae > Chrysanthemum > Chrysanthemum seticuspe. The sequence goes on from BPTQ01000009.1 coordinate 67,018,581, forward strand.
ACTTCGAGCCTACATCACCATTACCCTAGAGAACGATCAATCCCATGTGTCTTACCTATACTACACTACAACGGTAAGGTACTCTGCCTACGGGGATTGTAAAACTTATTGTATTTATAATTATGCGCATCAATATCCAATGAATAAACAATTAACGTATTTAGGTCCAATATTTTGAGCCTTGGGTGTCAACATAACAACCTTGGCTAGACACCCCTACACTCGTAAGTACTTATATGATGGTTTTCTTCCCATCCAAAGTTCATAAGGGGTCTATTCTTTTCCTTATGAGGTATCTTATTTAAAAGACAAGTAGTCGTTATAATGGCTTCCCCCATATCTCATGACTTAAACCATAACTTATCAATATAACAACCATTTCTTTCAAGGTATGGTTCTTCCTTTTGGCAATACTATTTTGCTGAGGTGAATAAAGAGCAATGAATTTGTGTCTAGTTCCATGTTTAGTACATAAATCAGCAAATGAAGACACATATTCACCTCCTCTATCACTTCGTATAAGCTTAATTTTTCTTATTAAGTTGATTATTGATTGTGCAATATTTGGCACGACCATGCTTCGATGGTGATCGAAGAGAATGCTGATAGGGGATGAACTGCCAAGCCGTATATAACATGTGATAACACAAATGAAGACACTACGTTAAGTGAATCGCAGGGTGAGACCCTGTGAATCACCTCCGGCATGAGGGTAAGTATGGAAACGTGATTGCAATAAGTGCGTATGTATATAAATGTAGGTATTGAGAGCGTATCCAAACCTTAATGTCCCGCCCATCTATTTATAGGTGATGAAATAGGTTGGAGTAGACTTCTGTACTTGAACCGGTGATCGTGGGGGTGTCTCGCGATCTTATTCATTACAGGGAAAAGTGTAGCACAATCCCTACCTTGGCGGGGAAGCCTTGGTAGGGATAGAACGTGGGTATTGACTTTGTTAGGCCTATACTTCACGTCAGTTTCATCGAGGGGCACACCCAAAGGCTATTGGGCTTCTAGTGGCGAGTTCCCTTACTGGTAACCATCGTAGAGATGATTTTACGCCACTAGAAATTGTTCGAAGGTTTCTAGGTGTTATTGGGAGTAGATCTCGGTCGAGCTCGGAGAGGAGGCCTTCGAGCTGATTCTGAGGGTACATCATCAATCCCCCAGTTGAATATGATATATGTATCTATGGATGTATTGCTTTCGAACTCAAAATACCAATGTCGGAGCCTTAATCAGCATCCATAATGAATGCTAAACCCACTTGTATCGGGGATTAGTTACATATTTATTATTGCACAATCAACAGTTTTTCCTCTGTACCGTGATTGTCTAATCAAAAGTGTAGAAAACTAGAAGGGGGGTTTGAATAGTTTACCAATTAAAAACTTTGTTTTGAAACTTATTGAAAGATCAATTGATATTGATCTTTGATATGTTGATGAAATATGCAAGCAATATGTAAAGAGTAAATAAGGAAAGAAATGATCAAACCACAACAAGTTGTTTATAGTGGTTCGGTCTACAAGGACTCTTTTTCCTTGCCCTACTCCACTCCCCGAGTCTCACACTCGAGAGTTTAACTTCACTAGTCAACAAGCTCCTTTCACCGGCGGAGAAAACCTTTACACTTCACTTACACTATTTCTGACACTAAGCTAGATGTCGAGTTCTTTCCAAGGGTACAACTACTCCCACACACAATGTATTTTGAGGACTAAAATACTAACCACTCACACTCACAAGATTATGATGGTTTAATACAACAATGAAGTATGAATCAACACTATATCATACAACACTAAACAAACAAGGCTTCCAACTTCTCGTTTGAAGCTTGAATGTGACTTTATCTTCTTTGCTGCAAAAGAGATCACTAATATGATATGAAACTGAGTTAGAAAGGTTAGAGAGAAGATATGTATGAGAGTATGATAGAAAGGGATGAGAAACTACTTGGTTTGGCTTTGCTATTTATTGCCAAAACCATCAGCAGCAACCACAGACTGCGGACCCCTTAAAAGGGTTCCGCCCGTTGTGTATTTTGGTGCCGCCAGGTCTGACAGCCAAGATATCAAGATCTTGCCAAAGTCAACCATATCTATGTAATATTGTGTAAGATATGAAGAGTAAAAATCCACACAAAATATCTAATGAAATCTTTCAATGATTTCCATGATGCATTACATGATGTCATGTGTTGTCTTTCTATTTTTAGAAATATGCAAATGCATAAGTAATGTTTAGTTTTTAAGAAACTAAAACATTCTAAAAACTACTATCATACATTATGCTTAGACTCATATTGAGATATGATTAGTCACAATGTAAATGCTTAAATGATGAAGATATTGTTTGAAAAAGCTTGTTTTAATATCTATTAAACTTAACAAGCTTTAAGCTTTTATACAAATTAAATTTACTTTTGTCGTTAACAAAACTTAGGTAAAGATCAAAAATATAAATAACGTTTAATGACGATATTTGTATTAACAAAAAGTTTATCTTTTATTTGAAATCCGGGTAACCTTTTCTCCCTAAATGTGGACAATTGTGATTACATTTTCGTGGGTATAAATACTTTAAATCATACAAACCCTAGTTTCTTTTACCCATTCTTATTTCAACATATTCTTTGCATCTCTTATTTCATCTCTCCATAAAACTTTGACTGCTAAAGCCCAGGTTGAGGCCTCCTCCTTCATGACTATCTCCGATGATGATGCTGAAGGTAATTTCCTCTACCTGCTATATATCATAACTGTATTCGTATTTATGTATCCTTATATTCTTTTGACACAGAAGGGTTTTCTGATGCCTTATAATTGAATACCCCTTTTGGATTGCCGCCTCCTGATATCCAACATCACCTCTAGCCTGGGTGGGTCATCTAGACAACCAATCTGCTGAAGAGCTCTTCGACCTCCATGACCGCTGCTATGCAAGGCAAGATGTTGTTGATAATGTTGTTAATCGGAGAGCCTGCGAGCTTCTGAAGGTTGTGAATCAGATCAAGGGTTAATGTGAGACTGTCAAGGAGAGGGAGAAAGCCAGAGAGGAATAGTACAAGGATCTAGAGGCTAAATGTGAGGTTGCGATGACCGATTCTGACAAGAATCTTGTTGTCATAGTTCTTCGCGAGAATATTGTACCCCTATTAGAATAGGTAAAGTCCCAACAAGAGAGTTTGGACAAGATGTTGTTGGAGAGCCACAAATGGACTGGGTATGAGGAAATTGTTTTAACTCTCAAGTCGAAGGTTGCTACTCTAGCAAAGTTGGAGGGAATCAAAACCTATCTCCGGCAAGAGGTTAAGAGTGTGAAACTGGATATGAAGGAGGTAGTGTCTAAGGCCGTGCCCTACGTTGCTATGAAGTTGGTGCATAGTGATAAGTTAGGGCAACTGGTGGGCCGACTTGCAAGTTCTGCCATTCTTTACGGAAGGTGTGCTGCATTCGAAGAAGTGGGGGAGATGAGTCGTTTGATTTGGCAAAGGATCCTAGCTATCGTGATTCGTACAAGAAGGAATATAATCAATCCGAAATAATATTTTTTCCCTAAAAGTAAAACTTTATTATGAAGAAGCCCAAAAACATACATGAAACGAAATACAACTAGAGAGACATAACAAGCCTATCACACTAGCCTACCACACAAGGCAAACTAACTAGACATGGACAAAACCCAAAGATAATACTACATAGACATAGGCTGAAACTTATATCCATACTAGGTGAAGACAACATACTCTGAATCCATGAAATCCTCTCAGGCCAGTCAAAAGATCTCAATCCATCACCATACACTGAATCCACCTAGGGGAAATAAGACAACAAATACATAGACAAAACTGAACATAACATAACAATACAGATACAACACAACATAAGAAAAAACCATAGCTTAACCAGGAACTTTTGAACACTTGAAATCTTCAAATCATAGGACAATAACTGAACCATCAAGATAATACTTCAATAGAAACCAACAACACCGTATAACAAGCAATACCAATCTCTCAATATGATGGAATTGCCTCCTTAAAAACCATTCACCAAGGAAAACCCAATATGGGAAAAACCTTGAAAAAGACAAAAAGAGTGCAACTTCCATTTTAGAACCTTTAATAACCCATAATATGAAAGCCTCTTCATACTTGAAAACCAATAGGGACATACCACATACTTCAGACCAATCTGCAACATCAGTGAAGTAGATATAACTCTGCATATATCATATCTGATAACAGGAACCATAAGAAATCAGCAGACTCTAGTCTATCCCTTTTTTTCCGAAGCCATTGCAGACTCTTCAGCCTCAGTTGATGTCTTTCTTTCCAAGAAGCCCCAGGTTCAAGAAAGTACAAGAAAAGATATTAAACGAGCTTTCGGAGTCCTACAAGGTCTTTAAGGAATTTTACAACAACTCGCACCTGCTTACCAAATCAACATGCTTTGAAGAATCATGTATTGTTGCATCATATTACATAACATGATATTGAAGATCAAGAATTCGCGATTAGTGTGTTTAACAAATTGTACTGGTTTGTCCACATCCGAATTTGAAATGTACTTGTGTCGAAAGATGCTACATACATCGAAGAAAAAACAAAGAACTTCAGGATAGGAAAACGCACAACGACCTTCGACAAGATATTGTGGAGCATCTATGGACCTTAATCACTAAATTGTATTTTTTTCAATTTCGTATTTTTAATGTGTCGTTATTTTTAATTTAATAAAATGTGTTGGTTAATTTGAATGAATGAAACAAAATAAATTAAAAAATTGTGAGGCTCTGGGATGTCTTATAACTTGAGTGATGAGGGATATTGTTTGTTGGATCGATGTACTCTAACCAAACTAACTTAAATAGCTTGTTAAGATTTAATAACCTCGGATAAATCCTAAGTTATTAACAATGAAACACTGAGCAAACTCTATTAAGTATGCGGAATTTACTTAACAAAGCTAAGAAGAATATAACTTTAACTTTCAACGATTTTATTAATAACTCTAAATCTGCTTGTTATGCAGACTCTTTAACAACTCTAATAATATCGAACTCTCTAAAACTCTAATAATATGTGTACTCTAAACTTGTGAACTCGTAAACTCTAATGCCAATCTAGGGGTCCTTTTTATAGGCTCAAGGATAACCCTAGTCGGTTTACAATTTGTATCCTTGTACGACAAGTAATCTAATAAAGAATATTCTAGAATTACAAAGCTTTCCATAAACGAATATAACAGTTCTTTTAGCCTTGCAGTACTTTGACTTCGACAGCAGTACGTTGACTTTCTTCAGCACTTTCATATCCCAACAATTATTTATAGGTGAAACTCCTTAACCATGGACTGTTTGGTAGCTCCAAATATGATATCATCAACATATACTTGAACTAACATGATATCCTTCTTGTCTCTTTTGATAAACAAAGTCTTGTCAATGGCTCCCCTCCTGTAACCATGTTGCAATAAGAAAGTAGATAGCCTCTCATACTGAGCTCTAGGTGCTTGATGAAGGCCATAAAGAGCCTTAACCACCTTGTAGACTTTATTTGGATGTGCATGATCCTCAAAACCAGGAGGCTGTTTGACATAAACCTCCTATGTAATAGTGCCATAGAGAAAGGCACTCTTGACATCCATTTGATAAACCTAAAAGCCCATATAGGATGCAAAAGCAATGAAAATTCAAATTGCTTCAATCCTTGCTACAGGAGCAAATACTTCATCATAATCTACTCCTTCTTCTTGTCTGTAGCCTTGAGCTACTAATCTTGCCTTGTTCTTGATGACATTCCCTCTTTCATCTCTCTTGACTCTAAACACCCATCTTGTACCAATTACCTTCTTTCCATCAGGTAGATCACATAGTACCCAAACTTCTTGAAGTTTAAACTGAAGAAGTTCTTCTGCATAGCTTAAACCCAACTCTCCTTAGATAATGCCTGAGCTATATTCTTGGGTTCTTCTTGAGAGATAAAACAAGTGAACAGGCATGTCTGATGATCCTTGTGATTCAATCTGTTTTGTTTATAAACAAAGCTAAGTAAAGCATTGTGAGGTACAGAAAGACCTTTAGCTTTGTTTCTTGTAAGCACTCCATGAGAAGAAGGTCCAATGATTTGACCAGTAGGATGATCTTTATGAACCTTTAAGGTAGGAGTCTGTGGAACTTCATAATCATCATCCAAATTTGTGTAATCAGTACATTCATTGGAATTTGTGAAAATACCTTCAGCATCATACTCATCATCAGAATCCTCTAAGCCAGGCATGGTAGGATCATCCAAATCATCCAAAGTATTGTCAATAGGTGCACCAGTACTTTGATCTAAAGTACTGTCACCCAAAGTACTGTAAGAGAACTCTGCAGTCTTGTTCTTTTTCTTTGCTTCTTCATAAGCTCTTCTTTGATCATCATTATAAGAATGTGCTAATACATCTTGAAAAAGCAACTGATTGAGTTCCTCTTGAATAGCTTGATCCTCAGCATATAGTGAGGATTTAGGTTCATCAGTACTTTGCTTTGGATCCACAGGTATGAGTTCTTCATCAGGAACAGCATCAGGTCTAATATGAACTCCATGAACAACATATTGTAAATCTTCTCCATTGTGCACAGGTTGATTTTCTTCTCTAACAGGTACATAACTCATAGAAGGAGTCAAAACTTCAAGATCAAACATCCAATCAGGACCTTTACCCTTCTGATTTTCTTGATCTTCTAAAAATTCAACATGAAGACAATATTGAACCTTCTTAGTGACTTTGTTGTACACTCTAAAGCCTTTACTATTGGTACAATAACCCAATAAATATCCTTCTTCTAACTTGCCATCAAACTTACCCAGATTATCAATTGTATTTAAAATAGTTAGAGGGCATCCAAAAGGCTTCATAAATCGAATGTTGGGTTTGTTGCCCATCAACAACTCATAAGGTGTCTTCATATGTGGTTTAGTAACTGATACTCTGTTAAGTACATAGCAAGCAGTACTTACAGCTTCAACCCATAATTGAATAGGTAGTTGTGAATCTGCTAGCATTGTTCTGGCTGCTTCAATCAAAGTCTTATTCTTTCTCTCTGCAACACCATTTTGCTGTGGTGTTCTTGCAATGTTGAACTCCCTCTTGATTCCTTTGTTTGCACAAAATTCATCCATAAGCTTGTTCTTGAATTCAGTCCCATTATCACATCCAATACCTCTAACCTTGACTCTCAATTGGTTTTAAGTGCTATTATAAGAGTCTGAATAGCATCAAAAGTATCATATTTAAATCCCAAGAAAAATACCCAACTGAATCTACTGCAATCATCTGTCACAACTAAGCAGTACTTTTTCTTGTTTAAACTTGCCACAAAGATAGGTCCAAACAAATCCATGTGTAATAGCTCCAAAGGTTCTCTTATAGTCCTCTCCTCAAGCTTCTTGCATGAAGCTTTGTGCTGTTTACCCTTCTTGCACGCCAAACATGAGTGATCATTATTGTAAGTCTTTGAAGGTAAACCTCTAACTAAATTTTCTTTGACCAGTTTATTGATATTCTTGAAATTTACATGGCCCAATCTTCTATGCCACTGATGTGCTTCTTCAGATGTTGCTTTTGCCACCAAACATGTGGCTCTACCATAAGAGTGAAGACTCTTCATATCTACATTGTACACATCATTGGTTCTTGGTACTCTAAGGACTACCAAATTATCATCAACATGCTTGAATTCAGGGGACAAGATGAGACATTCTGTGTCAGTGAATAACACAGGATGCTTTTTATCACAGATTTGAGAGACTGACAATAAGTTGAACTTGAGCTCCTTCACATATCTAACATTCTCAAAATCTATACGCCCTGCTTTGATGGTTCCTTTTCCAGTAATTCTTCCTCCATTGGGATCATTCCCAAATGCAACTCTTCCTCCACAAATAGATCTAAAATCTGACATAATCTCCTTGTCTCCTGTCAGGCTTCTAGAGCAACCACTATCCACAATTAAATGATTTTTAAGCTCCTCTTCTGGGTTGCCCTGCACAAAGATAAAAAAGTTAGTGTCTTTTAGGAACCCAAGTCATTACTGACTTGTGTTACCCTTGTGGAGTAACAAACTCAAATTCCTTGAGTATGTATCCTTCACAGTTTTTATAGACAGAATCAAGTATTATCTTTTGTTTTAAAAATTGTGGTGGATTTTCAACAAAATTTTCTTTTTCAACCAGAATCTCTGTAAGATATAACTTTTCACATACACATCAAACCATAACACAAGGTGGCGAATAAGATGGAATTCTAGAGAGAGAAAGTTAGAGGTTTAGGGAACTTAGTGAGAGAAAGTGAAAGATATTATTATGAGCTCCAACTCTCTACCTTTGAAGGTAGAGAGTATTTATAGTCTTACATAACTCGCCACACTTTGGGCTGTGGATCAGGCATACAGTGGGTAAAGACCCGTCCGTCCTCCACGGTGTTACTAAACTAAATTACTACTTAACTTAAAAGAACTACGACTACGAGCTTTCTAACGATTACATATACTTGAGGTGACCGACTCTTTAATACCGGGAATTTCTAATTCCTAACAATCTCCCCCTAAGGGAGGTCACCTCAATAATATACCAAAATTACATTGAATACAAATAGATATGACATTTAACAATTGATCTTGCATTCTTGATGTAGTCCTTTGCTCCTAAGCTCGTAGTCATTGATTCTTCACAATGCATGTTTGGTTATTCCAAGTGGAGGTCTTTTTCTGATCCGCGTGATGATGAGTTTGAGCCATCTTTGGAGATCATCGGCAATCAAAAATCTCTGAGACATCCATTGTGGTGTTGTGACTTTGGGACCGACATGCTCACATTCTGGATCATGATATCTTCTCATCAGAGTAGCGGAAGCATTTGTTGAATCATGATATTGGCAGCAGCGTAGCAGAAACATGGAGTGAAAATATCAGAGTCATTGATGCACTAATCATGATTTCTTTTGAGATGAATGTGTTAAGTGAGCATGCGGCTGTGGATTGACCGCTTCATTCTGATCAGCTGCAAACGTCGGGCGTACCTGCATACAACAGTTAGCAACAAATCGCACGAAAGTGTCTTTGATCACTTTCGTTGAATTGAGGTACACGGCCCACGGTTCCCCGTTGATCAGTACAAGTACTGCCTGTGATCAGGTAGGATTCCTAAGAATCTCCTTGACAGGGTTTCGCAGCTGTTCTAGCTGTTCTCAAACCGGAGCGTCTCAAAGAAGACAACACGGAGTGAGTGAACCAGCGACTTTTAAGTTCACTGATTGATGAAAAGAGATTTGAAAAACAATCGTGTATTGCTCAATAGAAATTGTTTTTGCAATACAACGAAGGTTTTATTGAAAATTAATTATCAATCATAAAAATACCTTTTGGTTTGAAGAATGAGTACACGGTCGATGTGCTAAAGAAAAGAGTTTATAAGCACAAAGACCGGTTTTTCAAAGGTATCCGTCAATCCCTAACCTGAACCCGGATTGATTCAAGAAAATGAATCGCCCCATTGTTTCTGTTCAGTTGTCACATGGTTGATCCATATAATAGATCTCACATGCCACCTACCAGGAGCTTGTTTGATGTTGGCTCCAGAAGGCTTTCCATCTTCATTGTGAAAGTGTAAACACTTCACTCAGATGTTCTGGCAATACCACAAGGATAATGCGTAGGACTCAAGATATAATCTCTCTTTCCACATTGTGTGAAACAGAGAGTCTTCATTGAAAGTGTCCTAGTGAGATTAATTGATGATCTCGTGGCTCTAGACTCAATTTGTGCATATTTGGATCCTATAACGGAGACTAGGGAGAGGGTCTCCTTCTTCAATATCAACCATCTCTAAGAGAAAGTCGATAGATAATGTCGGTTCCCCGTGAGAATGAAACAAGCCCTTTTAAGAGGAACTTGAGTGGTTTGGAAAGTTGAAGTGCAGTGCGTCACTGGGTCCATGACGTCTTGTCTTCAATACCGATGTTACCATCAGTAGCATATGAAGTGAACCCGGTTTCTGCCCTAAGGTTGAATTAATGGAGGGCTATTTGTTTTCACCCTATTTTCATTCAATTCTTTTTAATTCTTCAACCCCTTCAGTGCTTACCAAGACTTCATAGCTATTACCTTGTTGGGTTTATTCCAGTACTAGCTCAGTCTTAGTCTGCACTCTTCCCATATCTCACTTTTCTCCTTTTATCATCATACCTAAGGACTTCTACACTAACTAGTGGATTGTCCCTGGGTAGATCCCTCCGGTTCTGGCGGATCATGGGAACCAATACCTAACCTTATCATCCTTATATCACCGTACATAAAGTAAAGTTGGTCGGTCAATTTGGTATTGTTCATCTGCCATTGGATCCAATTGAAAACCATTTGAAAATCAATTCAGATACTTGTGATATATTATCAAAGCATTTTGTACCTGAATTGTTTTTGATATTTTTAGAACGAGAACTCCCCCTCAACATGTGCATCAAGTATTTGAGAAATGTTAAGCACATGGAGGCAAGAGAAAGAATTAACTTCTTTGATTACAATTTTCTAAAAGATATCAACATCACTTCCCTCAACAGATCAAGTGGGTATAACATTTCCGGGAAGGATGAGGTTTCCATGAATTTTGCTCCCCCTCAATATGTGCCTTGAGGTTTGAAAAGAGTTTTGCACATACTAGAGGGAACCTGCACATTGGGATAAATGATCACGTTTCAAATCATAGGTTTAAGATAGGTGCTCCCCTTCAACATGTGCATTGAAAAATTGAAATCGTTTGTCACATGTGGGAGGGACAGCATGTTCATTCATGTGAAACCATTTACCTTAATATCAGTTTAAATCTAATTTAAATCACACATTCTCCCCCGATCACAATTATCAAATCATTTGAGATTTGTGATCTCGTATAGATTTAAATTGATTTTGAAAGCTTTTAGGGAGAATTGTGACTTGTTTGTGAAAGCGTTTGAACTGATAAGGATCGGATTTTAAGACTTTAAACTCCATTTATAAAACATGCATGTATATCTTTTGAAAACAATTTTAATGCCAAATAACTTTTTAATTTAATTGAAATCATTCTCCCCCTCAATCAATGACGTAGGTTGTTGATTGAGAGATAGAGATTTTGACAAATAAGTCCTGATGATTATCAAAAATAGAGATTGAGTTATTTTTCAAAGCATTTAGTTTTCAGCAGATAGGAGTTTATAGAATCAGAGCATAAGATTTGAATACTTGGAAAGATATGGCTCTGTTCTTTCTTTAAAACCGGGTTATTGCCTGAAGATGACAATAAACCATTTTTTTTTTTTTTTTTTTTTTTTTTTTTTTTTTTTTTCTCCCAAAAATATTTTTTTTTTTTTGATTTTTTGAAATTTTTTTTTTTTTTTTTTTTTTTTTTTTCTTTTATAATAAAAATTCGAACAACATCTAAAGTCCCGTGACATTCTTTGAATGACAACATCAAGACCGTAGATATTATCGAATCGAGAGAAACATAACAAAAAGACAATATTTTTTTTTTTTTTTTTTTTTTTTTTTTTTTTTTTTTTTTTTTTTTTTTTTTTTTTGAAGATTTTTCGAATTTTTCAAATTTTGTATTTTGTTTTACGAAAAAAATATTTACAAGAGATAGATGAAGAAAGACCTTTACTCCTCGTCTTCCTCCTGAAGACGTTTGAGAGTTTCTGGTTGAAGGCTTTTCAAACCAAGACGTGGAAGAATAAACTCAAAACGTTCTCTTGGAAGAGCTTTGGTGAAGATGTCCGCTAACTGATATTCAGACCTCACAAAATATAGTTCCACTACACCTTTTTCCACTTGTTCCCTGATGAAATGATGTCGAATGTCGATATGCTTTGCTCTTGAGTGTTGAACGTTGTTGCATGAGAGAGCAATAGCACTTTTATTATCACAGTACAGAGGGATTTTGTTGAAATCAAAGCCATAGTCAGATAATTGAGATCTCATCCATAAGATTTGAGCACAACAAGATGACATGGCTATGTATTCAGCCTCTGTAGAGGAAATAGAAGTACTCATTTGCTTCTTTGAAGACCAGCTCACAAGCTTATCACCCAAAAACTGAGCACCTCCAGACGTACTTCGACGAGTATCTTGACAACCTGCATGATCGGCATCTGCATAGGCCGTTAGTGACATACCGGTGTCCTTCGGGTACCATAGTCCCATATTAATGGTTCCTTGGAGATACCGAAAGACCCGTTTAACTGCTTCAAGGTGCTTTTTAGTAGGCTTAGCCTGGTATCTAGCACACATGCACACAGAGAATAAGATGTCTGGTCTACTAGCAGTGAGATACATCAGGGATCCAATCATACTCCTATATTTCGTTTGGTCAATCATGATCCCTGAGAGGTCCTCATCTAGTTTGGTTCGGTCAATCATGGGGGTGTCAACAGGGTCACTTGAATCAAATCCAAATTTCTTTAAAATCTCTGTTGCATATTTAGATTGATTTATGAAAATGCCTCCGGGACTTTGTGAAATTTGTAATCCCAAGAAAAATGACATTTGTCCCATCATTGACATTTGAAACTTTGAACTCATTTCATTAGAAAAACGATCACATTCCATTGGGTCAGTCGAGGCAAAAATAATATCATCAACATAAATTTGAACATGAGTTAAATGTTTGCCTGACTTCCTGGTGAACAATGTAGGATCAACTGCTCCTTTGCTGAATCCGGTTGAAAGAAGAAACTTTGAGAGTGTATCATACCAAGCCCTTGGAGCTTGCTTTAAACCGTAAAGAGCCTTCTTCAAACGATAAACGTGAGTAGGATGCTCTTGATTCACAAATCCTTCAGGTTGGCTGACGTAGACGACTTCTTTAAGATCTCCGTTCAGAAATGCCGTCTTTACATCCATCTGATATACCACCATGTTCTTACTTGCAGCATTAGCCAAAAAGATTCTGATTGCCTCGATTCGAGCAACTGGAGCAAATGATTCTTCAAAGTCTATACCCTCCTCTTGACGATATCCTTTAGCAACCAATCGAGCCTTGTTTTTCAACACATCACCATGCTCATCAAGTTTTACTTTGAAGATCCATTTTAGAGCTATAATCATAGCACAGTCTGGAGCAGGTACTAACTCCCATACATCAAGACGATCAAACTCATGAATTTCATCTTGCATAGCATTGAACCAGCTATCTTCATTCATGGCAGTTTTAACGTCTTTTGGTTCGATCTTAGATAGTACGGAGTTGAAGAAGCACCATAAGGCATCGGTTGCGAGTTGCTTCCGGGTTGATACAGGACGAGAGGGATTTCCAATGATGTTGTCTAATGGATGATCGTGAGTCCATTTTCTGAGGTGTTCATGTGGCATTTGTTGAGGAACTGAAGTAGCTGAGTCGATGTCTCCTGAAGACGATGGTTCTGATGATGATACAGGAGTAGCAAATATGTTTTCAAATGGAGCATCTTCAGGAGTTGCAAAGGGATTAACTTCATCATTGGTGTCAGAAACATTTCCATGATGTACATTTGAAGAGAGAAGATTTGTTGATGAGACTGAAGGATCAGCAGCAGGTGCTTCTTGACTTACAGATATAGAGACTGATGAATTGACTTCATTCACTGGAATATGAGCATCCTCTGTTGTAGGGATCAGCACCTCATTAGTAGTAGACTCATACAGTTCATCAAACATGGGATCAAACAGTTTCTTTACATCATCTTCAGATGGAGGTACATATGGAGTTTCTTGAGAGGAGTTTGGAACAAGAGATGAACCAATAGGACTGTTTTGAAGTGCGGGTCCTGAGCTGGAGTGTCCAGGAGCCATTTGACCGGTCAGCTCATCAAACGTAACGTGAATTGTTTCCATGATATTTCGGGTTCTTTTGTTGTAGATTCGGTATCCCTTTTTGTTGGGTGCATATCCTACAAATACTCCAATGTCAGCTTTAGCTCTAAGTTTACCCAAGTCTTGACCCTCATTAGTTGGATAGCACAAGGCACCAAACACACGAAGGAAAGATAGATTAGGTTTCCTGTTGTGGACAAGTTCGTATGGAGTTTTTCCATGACTGGTGTGAATCAGGGAACGATTTTGTGTGTAGCATGCAGTGGCAATTGCTTCATCCCAGAGAAACATTGGAACCTTTGAGTAGATCAGCATTGTTCTGGCAGCTTCAACAAGAGTACGATTTCGTCTTTCAACTACACCGTTCTGTTGAGGGGTTCGTGGAACACTTCTTTGATGGCTGATTCCAACGCTTTCATAGAATTCACTAAGTTGTTTGTTGACAAACTCAGTTCCATTGTCTGTTCTGATAATTCTGACAGTTTTGTTTAGTCTAACCTGCAGCTGTTTGATGAGTTTGATGATGATATCAGGAGTTTCATCCTTTGTCCTTAAGAACTTGACCCAGGTGAATCTAGAATAATCATCAACCACAACTAACACATATTTCTTCCCAAAGATATTCTGCACCCTCATTGGTCCACATAAATCCATATGAATCATATGAAGAACTTCTGTGACAGAGTTAGTAGGTTTGGGTTTATGGGTATACTTCTTGCTTTTTCCCAATTGACATGCTGAACAAAGATGATCCTTTTCATACTTTAGTCTAGGTAAACCTACAACTAAGTCCTTTCTGGAAAGATCGTTGATGGTGCCGAAGTTCAAGTGATTGAGACGACGATGCCATAGCCATGACTTTGTTTTTGAAGCCTTTGATAACAAGCAGATTGGTGAAGCTCTCATCATGTCATCGATAGAGATAGTGTAAAGGTTTGAGCCACGAGTTCCTTTCAACAGTTCCTTACCATTTAGATCTCTAACAAAGCAGGTATGTTTTCTGAAGGCCACTTCTAGATCAGAATCACAGAATTGACCAACAGAGAACAGATTATGACCTAAACCTTCTACATAATACACTCTGGAGATGACACTATCACCAACAACATAATCTCCATAACCCATAATAGCACCGAAATGATCATTACCAAATCTAACAGTCCCGATGAATTTGCTCACGAAGTTCATGAGCCGTGACCGGTCTCCAGTCATATGCTTGGAACAGCCTGAGTCCAGGTACCACAGAACGATTTGAACGATCTGCAGTTGAACACAGACAAGAATGGATAACTGGATATTTGGGATCCCCATGCAAGAATGGGTTCCATTTGGTTAGTAGCAACAGTTGGACCACCCACATCAGAAATATAAGCATTCATATCAGACAGTGAAGTAGGGGAATCATTGTGAATAGATGCAATACTAGTGTCTGTATTAGTCCTATTTACAGTGTGACCACTTCTTAAGGGAATAGTTCTACCAGTAGGCATCCATTTTCTAGTGGGCATTATCTGATTAGTCTTATGACCAACAGGTATCCAATAAAAGCCTATTCTGCTGAATGTTCTTCCTGTGGGTTTCCATTGTTTTCTAACTCTCTTTCGCTTTTGCCTTTTAGCCTTTTTAGCATGAATTTTAGCATTAACAACATTAACTGGACAATTAACATCATTAGGCAGAACATTAACATCACATTCATGATTAGAAACAGAATTCAAGCAATCATCAGTACAAGGTTTGCAAATAGCATCAGAATTCGAATTAATTACAGTACGCTTATGGCTAATACTAGAATCAACACGATTCGTTTTATTCGATTCAAACTTAAGGTTCCTAGATTGTTCTTCTACTCTCTTCCAGTGCACATTTTTAGCTTGAGAGGTCCTATCATTCCTTGTATTGTCTTGAGACTTTGACCTGCTCCCTTTAATGTCACTGATTACTCCTGTAGAGGGAATGGGAACATTAGTTTGTTTTACTACTCTTTGCACCACCTGTTTAGATGTGCTGGGATCTGAACTACATGCAGGTGCACTATGGTTCACTTTCTTAACATTAGAGGTACTGAGATTAGTACTCCTAGAAGGCACATTTGAGTTCACTTTCCTAGTATTGACAGATCTAAAATCTGAACTACTCACTGGTGCACTACTCCTCACATTCAAACCATTGGGAATCGAGTGCATGTCATGTTTGGCCTTAGGCATTGAGCATGGAATCAAGGGGTTAACTCTCTCACCTAATGTCTTTGGGCATATAGTGATCAAACATTCTAAGATTTCTTGAGATCGTTTGGCATATAAGCATGCATGTCCAATTGCATTATCATGAGGTTTCTCTAGCTTATCCTCTTCAACAATCTCACGCAGGCATTCTAAGCAATCCTTAAGGTATGAGAAATATGTTTGAATGGCAAGTTTGTTGTTCCTTAGGTGAGGGGGGACATATGTCACAGATAAAGTAGATTTATTCCCAGAGTGAACCTTAGATACAACATTCTCCTCATTGATCATTGGCATTTTCCCTTTTACCTGACTCTTCAGATTCTCAATTTCCTTTTGCAATGAAGTTATTTGTTCGTTGTTTTTGTTACGAGTGACTTTAATTGATTCAAACAACTCATTGAAATGACGTTTAACCTTTTCATTCTCTTCTAGAAAACTTTCGTTTTCCTTTTGTAAAGCATTTACTAGGTTTTGAAGATGAAACGTTTGAGAATTCTGAGAATCTAAAGAGGGAGGCATTTGGGAGCCTGTCATATTGTTCGTTTGACCCTTTAATTGAGAGATTTGGGCCTTCAACTTTCTGATCGTGTTGGACTGAGCTTGAATCTGTTCATCACGTTTGTTAATTTGAAAAACTGCATCAAACTCTGGAGCATCTGAAGATGTCTTGATATTTGAAGTTTTGACATTTTCTTTGAGATGTTGATATTTTAGTTGTAAATTAAAATACTCAACTTCTAGTTTAGAAAAGTGTTTAACCAACGTGTCGTGATCATCCAGTTCAATTTTCTCGTTTAGTTTAGAATTAGTTTTTTCAAGCTCAATGACACGATCATGGGAGACTTTCAGGGCCACAGATAATTCATGAAATTTTGAAGCATTAATGGAGCAATTTGAAGCAGTGAAAAACACATCTTGAGCAACACATTCAGTAATAAGATTCTCATTTAATGTATGCAAGTTCTTTCTCTCAATCTCATTATATTTTAGTGCACGCTCATAATCACTAACTTCAGCAACCATTGCATCAAATTCCTTTTCCATACCCTTAATATCAGCTTCTACCCCCTTTTTAAGACTCTCAAAGTGATCTTTTAGAAGTTTAAAGAAAGGCATGACCTCAGTTAAATAACATTCTTTCATTTGTTCAAAACCTCTTTCACCTTCAGTTATACCAGTGGGAGTGATCCTTTTCTTGCAAGTTTTTTCAAAATCAACAAATAGTTGGAATATAACGTATTGGCTAATTAATGTCTTGCTTTTAGTGGCAATTGTTCTAGGTACAAGATGCATAGGTGTATTAGGAGGATACACAGTTGCTCTAGGCATTTTCCGAAGGGGAGGGTTTGTTTCTACAATATTTTCGGCTTTCTGCTTATCTAAATCCATTTTCCAGAAGACTTGTTCGGGAGTCAACAGAGTCTGAGGCTTAAACTTGTTTAATGCAATCCAGTTTTCCTTTTTGTAATCGTGAGGAGAGATAATTATTTTTTTCTCTTTGCATTTAGGGTCATCTAGTTTTTTGTTCATCCTTTCCCTAGTGACTTCATCTGATTTATTGTCTTCCTCAGTGCACTCAACGCAACTAGGTTTCTGCCTAGGCTTAAGAATTTCATTACCATCATAAATCACCTTATGAGCATTTCTAGCCTTTTTGATTACCTCTGGATTTGGTTCCTCAACAAGGGGAATGCTATGCTTATCGCTTAAGACTCGATGTTTGGTGACCATGTGAGCAGTCTGAATGGTGTTTCCTTGTATGTACAACTTGTTTTCAAGTTTGTTTTTCAAAGTTTTCAGATTAGAAAAATCTCTCAAGAGTTTTGATTCCTTTGCATTGAATTCTTGCTTAAGCATTTTCACGTTTTCTTGAAGTTCTTGTTTTTGCTTAGCTGTTTTAGAGAGTTTTTCTTGCAAAGAATTTAATTCTTGTTTCAATACTTCTTCTCTAAAATTACTTTTTCTAATTACTGTACGCACTTGGTCATCCATTTTCTGCTCACGAGTGGTCAACTCAAATTTTGCACGTTGTTCATAAATGGCAACACGTTCCTTATAGGCATTAAGTTCAGAGATAATGGAATCATCAGGAGCACATGCAGTGTATTCATCAAAGACATAGTCATTGTTGACTGCAGAAGATGCATCACTAGGTACAGCTTCACTTTCACTTTGTTTCACGTATTGATCATATGGGACAATATTGATATTACCCGTATTTTCAATATTTGATTCAAAAGTTTCGGTTGGTTGTACTTTGTCATGCATCTGTTGCACATCAGCATCATCATATAGCTTTAATACCTCAGAGATGAGTTTGTCCTTTGATGGGCCAGCTTGTGGTGAAGAAGTGACCTTGGGAGACACCATGGGAGAGATGCTAGCCATAAATATTGTGTGTGCAGTAGGTCCATCATTCACATCAGAGTCGTAAGCATCGCAGTCACCGACTTGAAAGGCATTTTGATGATTGTGACCTATCTCCTGAATGGGCTGCTCATCTACATCTGCATCATAGGTCTTGGCATTGCCTTCAGCAAGAAACAGCAGTTCCTCTTCATTCAAAGTAGCACCATTGTCCTGAGCTTGAGCCAGCAACATCTTATCTCTGAAGTATTCGGCATTTTGTGGACGCTTTGGAGATGTGCAATTCCTTGCAAAGTGTCCCTCACCACCACAGTTAAAGCATTTGATTGGCTTAGCTTGACCTGGGTTACCATTCCTTCCTCGATTCTGGTTTCCAACATAACCTCTCCCAGCTCCACCTCGTCCCTGTTCATACTGTCTTTCCTGAACTGGTTGCACCACGATCCTTCCATCTTTAACAGTGGCTTGATTATGTGGGTTAGATGCAGTTCTGAGGTTGTTGTTGGTTTGTGGAAGAGAATTCATGTTTTGACTAATGAGAAGAGCAAGTTGATTAATGATGTTACCCACGTGTGCATCAGCATCAGCTTGTTTGAACTGAGGATCAGGGATGAGTTTGTGATTACCATTACCCAAGGGTATGACTTGTGATGCTTTGGTTGTGATTCCAATGTTTGAGTAGAAGGCAGTTGAATCATTAGACGAGCTTGTCTCTCCTGGGTTAGTTTTGAACTGATTGAGAATCAATTTTTCAAACATGGCATGTCTTTCATTCTGAAGGAGGAAGGCATAGAGTTGCTCATAGTTTGTGTTCTTCAATCCTTTAGTGAGCTTCACAGCGGTAACAAACTTGTGCCATTCGGGATTCATGTTGTTCACAAATTTTGAGTTCAACTGAATGTTAGGCATAGTCATCTTGATATTCCTCATGTCATTCACTAACTTATGAAATCTCACATAGTACTCATAGACACTCTCATCTGGTTTCATCTTGAAGTGCTCAAATTCATCATAGATTTGGGATTCCCTGTCTTCCATAGTTAATTCTGAGCCTGAGAGAAGCATCTTAACGTTATCCCAAACAGCCTTTGCATCAGTGTTATGATTGATCAGCTTGTAGATGTCTTTAGGAAGACCTTGAAGAACAATGTTTGAAGCCCTGATATCTGCATCGAATCTCTTTTTCTCCTCATTATCAAGCTCATTGTACATCTTAGGTCTGTCCATTCCGTAGATAGGAGTACCATCTTCATTAGTATCAAGTATGTCTCTAGTCGTTTCAACCCGATATGGTCCTTCATCAATGGATTTGAGAATGTTTACACCATTTTCCTTTCCAAGGCAATACAATCTGATTCGTTGAGCCCAAGAATCGTAGTCAGTTCTGTCAAGCATTGGTGGACGAGTATCTGAGCCAGCTGCTTGAACATCCTCGGCAACAGTGGAGATGACAGTGGGAACAGTGGGAATGTTGGTAGACATGTTAACAGATTATACGGGATTTTATAACTCTATGATTAAACCGGGAAATAGATTCTTTCACGGGATTTTACTAAATCAAGAGAAAACCGTAAACAATCACTCAAGTTGCTAGATGATAAAGTGCTAACTCGCTACCAAATAATGCACTAAGTCGCTAGAAATTAGTGCACTAAGTCGCTAACCCTTAACTCGCTAAACGTCTAAGTCGCTAGAGTCCCAAGTCGCCAACAGAAAAGCAAGTCGCTAAGTAGTAACTCGCCACAGACTAAGTCGCTAGCCAAATTTGTGCAGTAATTCGCTACACAAGTCGCTAGATATGCAAGTCGCTAAAGAGCAACTCGCTACAGACTAAGTCGCTACCACAAGTCGCTAACCGTAGTGGAGATTCCACTACTTGTACTTTAACTCGCTAGCTCTAACTCGCTAGATTTTATAACTGTAAGTCGCTACCAAGAAAAACAAGTCCGAGAGCTAATTCGCTAGCTTGAAAAACCAAATAACCTTCACTTTTCAATCCAAAAACAACCCAACCAAGATGATTCAGGCTTACCAAATGAAAACCTAAACACTTTTGATGATTCTAAACATAAAAGTACCAACAAAATTCAAACTTTAACACAAGAAATCAACCAAATGATGCAAAAACCACTAAACTTTTTCAAACTCAAAAACCACCTAAAAACCACTATAAATCCAAAGATGTGCAAGATATGATCTAACCATGGCTCTTGATACCAATTGTAAGATATAACTTTTCACATACACATCAAACCATAACACAAGGTGGCGAATAAGATGGAATTCTAGAGAGAGAAAGTTAGAGGTTTAGGGAACTTAGTGAGAGAAAGTGAAAGATATTATTATGAGCTCCAACTCTCTACCTTGGAAGGTAGAGAGTATTTATAGTCTTACATAACTCGCCACACTTTGGGCTGTGGATCAGGCATACAGTGGGTAAAGACCCGTCCGTCCTCCACGGTGTTACTAAACTAAATTACTACTTAACTTAAAAGAACTACGACTACGAGCTTTCTAACGATTACATATACTTGAGGTGACCGACTCTTTAATACCGGGAATTTCTAATTCCTAACAATCTCCTTTTCTTTTTCCACAAAATCATCTTTAACAAAAAACTCTGTTTCACTTTCAGTTGCTGAAAGTACTGTTTGTTCCCCATCAATAATTTCCTTCTTAACCCATTTGGTTTTAACTTCTGGTGAAGAGTCCCTTGATCTATCTACTCTTTTGGAGTTGTAACGCCTTCTAGATTGATAATAATTTGATCTCCTAGGCTTTCCATTCCAAAAAGTGTTTTCAGTACCTTGATTGTTTGAAAATCTAGCATTACTTTGAGAAGGTACTGCTTGAGTTCTTTGAGAATTATTTGAAGGTACTGGAGATTTTGAAAAAGATCTTCTCTTGTGAGGGTACCTATAGTCTTGTGAAAAGTTATTATGGTTAACCCTATTTGAGTGAGTCCAGACTGGTTTATTCTCTCTAGGTTTTTGGTTGGTATTTCTGTTCTTTGGAAATTTGCTTAGATATTCTGAGTGAAAGTCACAGTGCTTGATCAGATGATCAGGACTATAGCAAACAAAACACAAATTTTGACCCATACTTCCAAAGTTTCTTCCTCTATGTCTGTGACCAAAACTATTCTGTCTTCTAGGTGAATGATTAAAATTGTTTTGACCAAAGTTATCCCAAAGAGGTTTAGCAGTATTGTTTTGAAAAGATTTTCCTAAAGGTACTGTTGTAGCAGTACTTTGAATAGAAAGTACTGCTTGACTTTTAACATCATTATCCTTAGGTTTTTCAACAGTTTCTTTTGGGTTTTCAGACCTAGATTGACCAATTAGCTTTTTCCTAAACTCTAGACTGTCTACACCAAAACGAGAAACATCAGGCCTAGGGGGTTGATGAATTCCAGTGGGATGGGGGACTGAATGATAACCATTGTCTTTCTTAAACTTATGAGGTGTTTCACTAACTGATTCCTCATTACTAGATGTGTCTACATAATTAATGAGTTCATCATCACTAGTGGTTATATCCTCTAAATCTAGGTCATCCTTATCACTATATGGGTTTTCTTCTATGTTATCAAAGTCCATACCAAAACCTAAGCCAGTTCTAATGTAAGCTCTTCTCTGTTTTTAGACATAAGTAACATGAGACAGACCAAATTCTTTCCAGGCATCAAACTTAGCTAACAAATCATCTCTCTCCTTAGTCAGTTTTTCAATTTCAGCAATTTTACAATTTAATTTCCATTCACTTAGTTTTAACTGATAATCCTGTTGTTCATACTTTTCTGCCCAAGTCATCTCATTATTTTCATGTGTTAAGATTTTGGCTTCCATTGACTCTAAGGTTATTTGATACCCAGCTACCTCAGACCTAGCCCTTATACAGTTATCTCTTTCAATCACATAACTATTCAGAACTTTTTGATAAAAGTCATGACAATTGGAACATACCTCATAGATAGGGGTGAGCTTGGTGAAGTAGCCAATAATGCAAGTAGAACAGGATCATCTTCACTCTCCATGCTCCAGTCAAAGCTTCATAGTCCATCTCTGGATTCCAAAGCAACATGTTCAGGTTCCTCATCAAAGGCTGTGCTCCAATCCAACTCTTTCACTGACTCCTCCACAGCTACCATACAGTAGGTTACTGGTTCATCATCAAACTCAGCACTCCAGTCAACCTATGATAAACTCTCTTGAGCAACCAAAGCTTTTGTTTCAGTAATAGGAATTTCTTTGAGCTCAAGCTTTAGTTTCTCAGTCATCCTGTTTGCTTGATACTTAGTAAACCTGCACTCCCTTGCAAAGTGTCCAGTCTTTTGACAATTAAAGCATTCAATTTTTGATTTGTCAAAAGTAATTCCCTGTTTTGGTTAGAAGTCAATGCTTTTTACTGTTTTCTTCATATACTTCTTGATCCTTGCAGTGATCATAGCTACTTTCCACCTGATATCAATTTCTTCTAGAGCATCCTCTTCAATTTGTGAGAGATCTTCTTCATAAGTGACAGGTAAAGAAGCTTGTTGTGCAAAGAAAGAGCATACAACTTCATCTGAGTGCATGGTATTTGTTGGTGGGGCTTGCTGAGCATAGGTGGGGGTAGTATAGGAAACAGTACTTTGAGCCATAGTACTTTGAGTAAGAGAAGCAGTACTTTTGGTGGAAGTATTGCCCCTCTTTTCAAATGACAAAAAGGCTATACTGTGAGATTTGGAACTGGTTTGACCATTAATCTCATGCTCATACACCTTCAGATGATTATAGAGATCATCAAAGTCCATAACATCCAAACCAGGTTGTCCTCTGATCATTGTAGCAATCACATGCCATGTCGATGGCAAACTCCTTAAGAACTTAAGATTAACATCTTCAACTGAAACCTCTGCTTTGTATAACTCCAGCATACTGAGAAGGTTTTGGAATTTGTCATAAGCAAAATCAAGGCCTTCTCTTTCTCCTACAGTGAATGTTTCAAATTGCTGCTTCAACAGATTTCTGTGCATCTTCTTGGAAGCATCATTATCTCCAAACCTTGTCTTGAGAGCAGCCCAGAGTTGCTTAGCATCTTTAGCATCATGGAACTTAAGTAGATGACCATCTGGAATGGCAGACAAGAGAATGTTGAGTGCCTTCTCTTGATTCCTAATTGTTGCTGCTGGTAGGACTGCCTTAGGTGCTTTAGGTTGTCCAGGAACTTCAATAGGTTCTGGAACTTCTTCATTACCATTGACAATTACATTCCATAGTGCACGGTCTGTAATTGCAATGTACTGCCTCATCTTCATGCTCCATAGGTCGTACTCTCCCTTCTTGATGATAGGAATCCTGAGTGAGGTGATGGATGGTGGTGGAACAAGCTTCAGTCGATGATATGTGCTTATTCACATATTTTTTCATTATCAAAACTGACCCAAAACAACCAAGGAAAAGCCGTTTATTGCTTATATTTGTGGTTTTCTTGAGTTTGTGCTTGTGCAGGTACGGATATGCAAAAACACGCAAAAAGGATCCAAATCAGATGTAAATCCGAGCACGAGAGATCAAGAGAGTTTTAGCTGAGCTGGAAGGTCAAGATTGTGCATTTTGGAAGATTTTATTATCAGAAGATGATTTTTGAAGTTTCAGTAAAGTTTGAAGAAAAGTCAAGAATAGTCCCTGCACTTTGAGATTTTGGCATATTTGATCCTTGAAGTTTCAGAAATTACAGAATACACCCTTGGATTATTTGAGCTTTACATGATTGGTCCTTGATAAGATTTTCAGAAAGTACATATTTAGTCCCTTGGAAATTCGAATTGCACAAGATTGATCCCTTAAATATCACTTGGGTTCAATTTACATCCAAAGTCCAAAATATTATTAAACCTTTTCGGCCCAAACAGAAAACCCGAGCCCAACTAAAACAAACGCTACCCGGTTTTAATTATATTTACCCGAAAACCAAACCAACCCGCTCAATAAACCCGGTCAACCCCCCTTTTAAACCAGGTCAAACACCCGAATTATATTAAAAAAACCATACGCGCCAAAACTTTTACCCTCTTTCACCCAAACCCATATTACATGAACCCTAATTACCCTTCCCCGTAAATTAACCAATTATTACCACAATTAAGGGCATTTTAGTACTTTACCTGACACACCTGACACAAAGGGAATGACACCTCATCAATCCGTGTGATATTGGCTACATGTCGCTCTCCTATTGGCCAAAGCTTGTCATCAGATTTGATCCTAAGGTTGTGATGAGAAGGAGGCATGTGGGACTTGATCCAAGGGTGTACATGAGCTCAAAGAAGCACAAAATGAAGGAATTCGAGAAGCTTCCTACCTCAAGCTTGGTTATAAATAGACCTTCTTAGTCATTCACACATTATATCTTATTTTCTGTTATTTTTCCTTCTCTCTAGCTTAAGTTGTAGTGGTTATTTTCAATCTCAATGTTTTAAATATTTTGTAATTCGTATTTTGTACTCATTTTCAATTATTAATATAAATTCAGTTTTCATTTTCAGTTGTTTGTTTATGTTTTATATGATCTAAATCTGCTTAATATCCTAATTGAGAGCTTATTTCAGTATTTTAAACATATGTTTTAGCTTAACTTTTCAAAATCTCAAAAATACAAAAAAATCACATAAAATCATTTGAAAATTAAAAATCACTTTAGATCTGTGTTTGGATTGATCCACCACTGATTTATTGTTTCATATGTTCATTTAAGCTTTTTAGTAGCTTATTGTGAGCTTATAATTGTTTTAATCTCAAAATCACAAAAATCTCAAAGTTGTATCAGTTGCTACAGTACTGTTTGGATCTGATTGGATTTGGATTTGGAACTGGAATGGGATGATGCTGATATTGGTTTGGATATGAGCTGGAATTGGTTAGGATTAGGGGTTTGTTAGGTTAGTGTTCTTTGTTTCATCATTGTGCAAGCCATAGTGGCTAGGAAAGCTTGTAAGTTCTCAATTCTGTTTTCATTCATTTGAATCTATGGTTTGAATCTGATTTTAGTTATAATTTGAAGTTAGTAATCTGTGTGTTATGATTGTTTAGTATCATTTAGTCTTTATCTGCTAGTTAGTTCTATAATCATTAGATAAGTAGTGTTTGGATTTGGTTATAGAACTGTGATAGAGATCATTTTGACAGATTTGAGTAGTTGATTCATGTTCAAGTAGGTCATTAATAGTGGTATCAAGTCCTTGTTAAAGCATTTATACATCAAATAGTCAAATCACTCTATATCAGTTCTTATTAGTTTATCTGTTAAAATTTTGAGTTAACAGTGGCTTGTTTTAGGCTCATAATTCACTAGAGAAGCTTTTTGTTACTTAGTCTTAGCTAAAAACATCAAAATCAGTGAATTACTTTGGATCAAATCTCAACATAGTCAAACTTCACATCTGTTTTTAGAAAGTCAAAATGGTGTATAGACAGATTTCATCAGATCTTGCAGCAGTTGCATTGAGCTTATTTCAAAGATTTATGGTCTGAGTTTTGGTTTAAGTGTAGTCAGCTAGGTGGTCTATAAGGCCTAATATCTGTTTTTGGTTCTAGCTTTTTGAATAAGCTGATACATAAGCTCAAACCAAAGGGGTGTTTCACTGTTTGGCCAGTAATAGCAGTTGGCTTAGATCAAGGTTCTGAGTTCATAGCTTGTTAGGAGTAGGTATTAGCAGTTGCTATTAGCTTATTCTAGTGTACTTTAGCTTCTGTCACTGTTTGGTTACCTTATTAGCTTTTTAGCTTATTTTCCTAGCTTATTTGAACATCAGTTTGCACTATAGCTCTTTATTTTCACACATAAGCTGCTTCTTTTTCATTTTTCATAAATTCATATTATCATTTTAGAATTATCCTGAGATTTTCATAATTTTTAGTCTTTATTTACTATTTTTCTCAATTTAAATAGATTTTAATCAATTTTTAATTAGCTTTTATTGAAAATAATTCAGAAAAAGTTCCAAAAAATAATTTTTCAATTTTCTTAGTTTAAGATAAATATAAAAAGCATAAAAAATATTTTTCCTTATTTTTCCATTTTCATTTAGTATTTTTCACAATTTTAATTAGATTAAAATAGTTTTAAAATTATAAAAAATAGAGTATTAATCAGAAAATTACAAAAATAGTTTTAAAAAGTCTTTTATGTTATTTTAGATTTTTAGAAAGTAATTCCATATTTTTTCCCTCTCTCTTTCATAATTTTTAGTTAATTAGTTTTATTTTTAAAGTTAATAATTAGTTTTTAATTAAAATAAAATCAAGAAAAATCCTAAAAAATAGTTTTAATTCATAATTAGTTTTCTAATATCATTTCTAGTATAAAAGTAGTTTTAGGTTATTTTTAGGATCTAGAATAGACGTATTTGCTTTTTATTCGCGTTTCGTTTAAATTCCCGTTTCTGCGTTTTAATGTAGATTTGTGTAGTTTGCTATTATTCTTAGGATTTCCCTTAGATTTTAGTTCCTATATGCTTTCCTTATCCCGTAGTTTAGAATATATCATTTTACCCCCCCTTTTCTCATTCGAATCCCGATTATCGAGACGTGAGTTGGAAATTCCATTCATCCCTCGTTGGGAAAACGACCCGGGAAATACATTCCTTTGTATTTCTTCGGAAAAATATTTGTGTACGAAAACGAGTAAATCAAAATGGCGCCGCTGCCGGGGAGGGCTTGTAGCGAGTTTTCGTATTTCGTCTCGAATCGCGTGCATTTGAAGATCCTTCCCCGAGTGAAGTTCCCGTTGTTTTTGTAAATATATATTTTTGAAAACCCAAAAACATTTAATAACACCAAAACATTCTTCCTAGAGTGTTTGCAAAACCATAAAAATTAAAAAAACCAACAAAATAAACTGAAACGTCAATTGTTACGTCGGCTCACCTTGAAGGTACAACCTAAACACGGGGTATAAGGAAAGTCTTGACATTAAATTGCAGACTGAAGAACGATCCACTCTTCGTTCCCGCTCCGCTGCGCGTACTTTTGAGAGCTACCGAGCACCGGTTGACGTGAAGGTTACAAAAAGATTGTGTTTTCTTAAATATAAAAACCCAAAAAGATTTTCCTTTTCAAAATTTGTTTTTAAAAAAAAAAAAAAAAAAAAAAAAAAAAAAAAACCAAAAATATTCTTCTTGTATCCTCTTAACCTGATAATTCTTTCTTCTTAACCCTCTATATGTTTAATTCTCATGGATACGATCGATTATCGTCGTTGTTTTCATTGCAAAGGCCGTATGGAGGAGAAACAATATTGTTGTCTTAATCCAGAATGTGTATGTGGTCGATGTGGATATCCTGGTTCTAGAAAATCTTGCTATTGGTGCGACTTAGCCGACAAAAAATCTCTCGATGAACCCTCGATTCCTACTCCCTCTCCGGTGAGGGAGATGGAACATGTTTATGAGCCCGAGGTGACTTCCGTTCAAGAACCCGAGCCTATCACGGAAACGGTGGAAATAGCTAACTCTTATCCGGATAATTCTTCGATTTATCAGCTCGTGTGTATATGGTGCAGCGGACCCGAATATGGTGGAAATTGTCCCGCTTGTAGTGATGGAAAATCAGGAACCGAGTTTCACCATAATCCTGACTATGAGCCAACCAATTTTCCTAACCAACCTTTGTACTATGAGCCAGAGTCATATTCTTGTGAGTATTGTGGTGGTCCTCACCAAGGTTTTCAATGTCAAGTTCAATATAACAACTCAACCTTTGGTTATGAACCTTACCAGTATTCGTCACAACAATCATACTGTTGTGAGTATTGTGGAGGTCCGCACGTTAATTCCGATTGTCAGATGCAGAATCCGATTGATTACGAACAAGTTCCTTGTAACAATTACGACTATCCTTATAACCCACCTCCACGATACCAAGAAGTTCAACCACAACCTTCACTAATGACTAATCCAAAATTTCTGGAAATAATGATTGATCTTAAGAATCTTCTTGATAAACTTTCCCACGGAAAAGAAGATCCTCCTCAGAAAACTTATGGTGAATTACTCGCTGAAGAGCAAGCCGCTAAAATTAGTTACCGGAGACCTTTCGTTTACGATTCTGATTCTGATGACGATTATACTCCTCCGAGTGGCAATCCCACTCCCGTTTCTGAGCCTTTCATTTCCGACTCTTCCCCTTCACTCACGCCGGTTGAGAGAAGTGACGTTCTTATGGAAGAAGTCGATGATCATGTTTCTTCAAACATTGTTGAACCCGTTGATTCTCTCATAATGGGGGATGAGCATCTTAGTACTATTCCGGAAACGACTAATGCTGAGATCCTTATCCCAATCCCAAGAGAGTCTGGGGTTGTTGACATTTGTGATGAGCCTTCTCTTGATATATCGAATGATCATGATAAGATGTTCTCCAATTCCGAGGATATATCTGACAGTGATTGTGATTCGCTTTTATGTGATTCTCTTGACATCTCCGAGGTTACTTCCGGGATTTTCTCAAATCCACTCTTTGAATTCAAGGACGATTACACCTTTTGCGAAGTTAATCCTCTTTTTGACAAAGATTTTGAGTCCGATTCAGAGACCACAACGGAAGTGGTGGATATTGCTAGCTCTCAGAGCACACCACTTGTCCCATCTCTGTGTTCCGACCTTTCTCTCCCGTCATGTGATGTTGAAGAAAGTATTAAATCCGACACTGAGGTTATTATGGAGATTGATTTTGAAATGGTTGAAGACGATATTCTTGATAAGCCGCCACGTGATTCTGATATGGAAGAAATCGACTTACCTATTGATGACCCAATACCACCGGGTATTGAGGATGTTATGGTTGTTCTTGATGGTTCTCTTGACTCTCCTTCTTCTTATGAGTCCACCATCACGTATCCCGTTGAGCCCGCATGTGAAGACAAAATCTTTAAACCCGGGATATTCATTGATGAGTTCTTTGTTAAAACCGTTATTCGTGATAAGGATCCTCTCTTGGATGCCTTCATGTTTGAGCCGTTACATCTTATCCCTTACTATAAGCTCCCGTCTTCTTTGGAGTTTTCTCACTTTGATCCGTCATTCCTTCGTTCGCCCGCAAAACCACCGGATGATGGATCATTCTTTCATGATATACCATTTGTGCTGATGCCCGACATTTTCTTTCTCACCCAACCCACCCAGTCTCATTCTTTCGGGAATGAGGACACCGTTTTTGACCCTGGTATCTCTACCACTTTTTTCCCCAAGGACAAATGAATTCGGGGGCGAGTCAGGCTAGCGACTCGGTGATCAAAAACAGTAGCGCTTCGTGGGAGGCACCCCATGCTTATCCTTCTCTTCTTTCTATTTTCTAATAAGTGACGTGAAGAGGTCTACCTCTTCGATTTCTCGTGTTTGGTTGTTTGTGATGTTGTGTTTAGGATGTTCCCGATATGAAGACTCTCGTGCTCGAAGTTTGTCATTTCTCCACTCGAGTTTCATGATCGATGCTGATGGAAATCCGATATCCTAATCTTATCGACTAACGTTTATCTTTTAGCATACTTAATAAACGGCTTTTAGATTTTCGTGATACCCTTGCTTTAAACATTGAGGACAATGTTTCGTTCTAGTCTGGGGTAGGGTAATCTTCGATTTGATTTGACCGCACTTGCTTATTTTCTGTTGTGTTTCTCTCGTAACCCCGTTTTTCTTTAGAAATTGAAAAATTGTGCAAAAATGAGAAAATTTAAATTTTTTTTGTAAGCTTTTGTTAAGTCTTTTTGATTGAAAAGTTTTGCTAGTCTCTTAGATTAGAAGCTATAAAATGCGAATTCTAGCTCACAAGGCCAAGAATTTGCAAGTTTCCCTGAGTGACTTTAAATATGCATAACTTGAGATTATTTGACGAAACATTTGCTAAGTTAATATATGTTTTGACACCTTGATTGACTTTCCACTGGTGAGAGTAGGAATAGAATTCTGACTTGACCGGGCGTGTTGAGCCCTAGCTTGTTCCCTTAACCATAGATAACCTAAAATTATCGGCTAAGCATCTGCGGATCTCATTATTTGGGATTTTAAATTTGCAGAGATCGAGAAATGATAGAGTTACTTATGAGTTTAGATGCTAAGCGTGGAGTAGTTGGTTCTCTTTAGAGCCCATCGAAGGTACTTATGGCTTTTTGTTCCCACAAAATTGTTTCACCCCATATCTGTCTTAATAATTAGAGATGTCGAGTTTTTGGCGATAGTTAGTTCTTTATCTTCTTAAAAGAATCTTTGTTTTAAAAATTGGGTACACATCAGGGATCCGTAATAAATAAATCAGTGATAAGTGATATGTGATAATGTAATAAGTAAAGTTGTGAGCTGCGGTGTCGAGATCGGACCCTTGGATCTTTAGCCGGGATTGAGTGAGGTCTTAGCCTAGCCAGCCGGGATCCTCATTTCATGAAGCCTATAGTCTTGGAATTACCCCGTGAAGCTCCGTGGTTCACAGCTCATATAAGTAAAGGTATAAAGTGCAAGCTAATTAAAAAAAAAAAAAAAAAAAAAAAAAAAAAAAAAAAAAAATGATGATGAAAAATGGTATGATGAAAAATTGGAAAAGTCAAAAGTTAGTAATAAAATTCCTTGATGTGGACCTCATTTTTACGACAATGGTTCTTGAGAGAAGACGGATAACTAATTATCGACTTAGCTTTGTATCTTTATCGGAATAACTCTTATCGAAGCGAGAAATTGAAGAAATTCATTTCTCACAAAAAATAAAAAATTCTAGAGGAAATAGGAAAATGGGAACAAAAGGTAAGTACACAAGTAACTTCCATGGGTAGTGTTAGCATCTAGAATCATTCTTAACAATGATTTCGGTTTTACGCTTAGTTTGGGAGCTTGTGAAAAATCAGGGACGATGTATTCTATCCGTATGGTCACTTCACGCTGTGTTGTGTTTTCTACTCCGTGATCCTAACGTGTCGTTTGAAAAATGTTTGAGTTATTGATCGACATGAAAGTTCAACAAACCGTCATTCATAATCTGATGTGCTTAATCGTAATATCTACATATGAGTTAAAAGGTAAACGGGGCGTTTTTAGAATTAAGGCTTTCTTAATCTCTTTTGAGGAATCTTTGCTACTTCTTCTCTTATTATTGGTTTGTCTAAATTGTTTGAAGTTTCTTACGGTTAGTCATTCACAAGTGGCTAGCTTGTGTGAGTAAACTTGATGATTTGGACATACCAATTTAAGCGTCTTCATAGGTTTAGTAGAAAGAGATTGAGATCCTTGGTTTTAGAAGCGTGAGTTGATTGCATTGCGTGAGGACACGGCAATGGTCTCGTCTGGGGTATTTTGATATGTGCTTATTCACATATTTTTTCATTATCAAAACTGACCCAAAACAACCAAGGAAAAGCCGTTTATTGCTTATATTTGTGGTTTTCTTGAGTTTGTGCTTGTGCAGGTACGGATATGCAAAAACACGCAAAAAGGATCCAAATCAGATGTAAATCCGAGCACGAGAGATCAAGAGAGTTTTAGCTGAGCTGGAAGGTCAAGATTGTGCATTTTGGAAGATTTTATTATCAGAAGATGATTTTTGAAGTTTCAGTAAAGTTTGAAGAAAAGTCAAGAATAGTCCCTGCACTTTGAGATTTTGGCATATTTGATCCTTGAAGTTTCAGAAATTACAGAATACACCCTTGGATTATTTGAGCTTTACATGATTGGTCCTTGATAAGATTTTCAGAAAGTACATATTTAGTCCCTTGGAAATTCGAATTGCACAAGATTGATCCCTTAAATATCACTTGGGTTCAATTTACATCCAAAGTCCAAAATATTATTAAACCTTTTCGGCCCAAACAGAAAACCCGAGCCCAACTAAAACAAACGCTACCCGGTTTTAATTATATTTACCCGAAAACCAAACCAACCCGCTCAATAAACCCGGTCAACCCCCCTTTTAAACCAGGTCAAACACCCGAATTATATTAAAAAAACCATACGCGCCAAAACTTTTACCCTCTTTCACCCAAACCCAGATTACATGAACCCTAATTACCCTTCCCCGTAAATTAACCAATTATTACCACAATTAAGGGCATTTTAGTACTTTACCTGACACACCTGACACAAAGGGAATGACACCTCATCAATCCGTGTGATATTGGCTACATGTCGCTCTCCTATTGGCCAAAGCTTGTCATCAGATTTGATCCTAAGGTTGTGATGAGAAGGAGGCATGTGGGACTTGATCCAAGGGTGTACATGAGCTCAAAGAAGCACAAAATGAAGGAATTCGAGAAGCTTCCTACCTCAAGCTTGGTTATAAATAGACCTTCTTAGTCATTCACACATTATATCTTATTTTCTGTTATTTTTCCTTCTCTCTAGCTTAAGTTGTAGTGGTTATTTTCAATCTCAATGTTTTAAATATTTTGTAATTCGTATTTTGTACTCATTTTCAATTATTAATATAAATTCAGTTTTCATTTTCAGTTGTTTGTTTATGTTTTATATGATCTAAATCTGCTTAATATCCTAATTGAGAGCTTATTTCAGTATTTTAAACATATGTTTTAGCTTAACTTTTCAAAATCTCAAAAATACAAAAAAATCACATAAAATCATTTGAAAATTAAAAATCACTTTAGATCTGTGTTTGGATTGATCCACCACTGATTTATTGTTTCATATGTTCATTTAAGCTTTTTAGTAGCTTATTGTGAGCTTATAATTGTTTTAATCTCAAAATCACAAAAATCTCAAAGTTGTATCAGTTGCTACAGTACTGTTTGGATCTGATTGGATTTGGATTCGGAACTGGAATGGGATGATGCTGATATTGGTTTGGATATGAGCTGGAATTGGTTAGGATTAGGGGTTTGTTAGGTTAGTGTTCTTTGTTTCATCATTGTGCAAGCCATAGTGGCTAGGAAAGCTTGTAAGTTCTCAATTCTGTTTTCATTCATTTGAATCTATGGTTTGAATCTGATTTTAGTTATAATTTGAAGTTAGTAATCTGTGTGTTATGATTGTTTAGTATCATTTAGTCTTTATCTGCTAGTTAGTTCTATAATCATTAGATAAGTAGTGTTTGGATTTGGTTATAGAACTGTGATAGAGATCATTTTGACAGATTTGAGTAGTTGATTCATGTTCAAGTAGGTCATTAATAGTGGTATCAAGTCCTTGTTAAAGCATTTATACATCAAATAGTCAAATCACTCTATATCAGTTCTTATTAGTTTATCTGTTAAAATTTTGAGTTAACAGTGGCTTGTTTTAGGCTCATAATTCACTAGAGAAGCTTTTTGTTACTTAGTCTTAGCTAAAAACATCAAAATCAGTGAATTACTTTGGATCAAATCTCAACATAGTCAAACTTCACATCTGTTTTTAGAAAGTCAAAATGGTGTATAGACAGATTTCATCAGATCTTGCAGCAGTTGCATTGAGCTTATTTCAAAGATTTATGGTCTGAGTTTTGGTTTAAGTGTAGTCAGCTAGGTGGTCTATAAGGCCTAATATCTGTTTTTGGTTCTAGCTTTTTGAATAAGCTGATACATAAGCTCAAACCAAAGGGGTGTTTCACTGTTTGGCCAGTAATAGCAGTTGGCTTAGATCAAGGTTCTGAGTTCATAGCTTGTTAGGAGTAGGTATTAGCAGTTGCTATTAGCTTATTCTAGTGTACTTTAGCTTCTGTCACTGTTTGGTTACCTTATTAGCTTTTTAGCTTATTTTCCTAGCTTATTTGAACATCAGTTTGCACTATAGCTCTTTATTTTCACACATAAGCTGATTCTTTTTCATTTTTCATAAATTCATATTATCATTTTAGAATTATCCTGAGATTTTCATAATTTTTAGTCTTTATTTACTATTTTTCTCAATTTAAATAGATTTTAATCAATTTTTAATTAGCTTTTATTGAAAATAATTCAGAAAAAGTTCCAAAAAATAATTTTTCAATTTTCTTAGTTTAAGATAAATATAAAAAGCATAAAAAATATTTTTCCTTATTTTTCCATTTTCATTTAGTATTTTTCACAATTTTAATTAGATTAAAATAGTTTTAAAATTATAAAAAATAGAATATTAATCAGAAAATTACAAAAATAGTTTTAAAAAGTCTTTTATGTTATTTTAGATTTTTAGAAAGTAATTCGATATTTTTTCCCTCTCTCTTTCATAATTTTTAGTTAATTAGTTTTATTTTTAAAGTTAATAATTTGTTTTTAATTAAAATAAAATCAAGAAAAATCCTAAAAAATAGTTTTAATTCATAATTAGTTTTCTAATATCATTTCTAGTATAAAAGTAGTTTTAGGTTATTTTTAGGATCTAGAATAGACGTATTTGCTTTTTATTCGCGTTTCGTTTAAATTCCCGTTTCTGCGTTTTAATGTAGATTTGTGTAGTTTGCTATTATTCTTAGGATTTCCCTTAGATTTTAGTTCCTATATGCTTTCCTTATCCCGTAGTTTAGAATATATCATTTTACCCCCCTTTTCTCATTCGAATCCCGATTATCGAGACGTGAGTTGGAAATTCCATTCATCCCTCGTTGGGAAAACGACCCGGGAAATACATTCCTTTGTATTTCTTCGGAAAAATATTTGTGTACGAAAACGAGTAAATCAGTCGACATCTTTAGGTTTTTGTTAACTAGGTTTTAGGGTTTCTTCTCAGTCAGAGTTTCCACACAAGCTCTGATACCACTTGTTGGATCGATGTACTATAACCAAACTAACTTAAATAGCTTGTTAAGATTTAATAACCTCGGATAAATCCTAAGTTATTAACAATGAAACACTGAGCAAACTCTATTAAGTATGCGGAATTTACTTAACAAAGCCAAGAAGAATATAACTTTAACTTTCAACGATTTTATTAATAACTCTAAATCTGCTTGTTATGCAGACTCTTTAACAACTCTAATAATATCGAACTCTCTAAAACTCTAATAATATGAGTACTCTAAACTTGTGAACTCGTAAACTCTAATGCCAATCTAGGGGTCTGTTAATACAAATAAACCGTAAAAACGTTTATTAATATTTTGCGATCTCTTTGTGTTTTGTTGATAACAAATATAATGTTGTCTTAAGTATAATTATAAGGACACATGTTATTTTTGTAAAGCATTTACATATAGTCTTTTAAATACAAAAATGTAGTAATTAAGCATTTGTTGTAATAGTTTATTAGGATGGGTAAAAACCATAACCCATGGACCATAACCCATGCCCAAGAAGACTAGATACAATGTATACTTAGATACATTGAATCTAAAGAAAACCCATGGACCAACCCATAACCAAAAAACCCATGGGCAAAGAGGAGCGTTCCACGGATCCCTAGGCTTACACTAGACGGATCCCAAGTGGAAGGGATCCGTGGGATCCGGGGAACAGTGAGGAAATTTGCCTATAAATAGAGAGCCATTTCTTCATTCTAACTCACCCCTCTTATTACTAAATCTCTCATACACTCTCATTCTCTTCTAACATATAGATCACTTGATCTAGAGAGTTGTTCTTCTTTATTTCTATTTGTGATCCTCATATAGGTCCTTCTCTAAGGCAAGATCACGAGCATTCTACAAGTCATCCAAGCAAGGGGTCCTTGATTGATTTGTCACTCCGCAAGATTTCTGTAACGAAGATCTTGTATTTGATATTTCACATATTTGTTGTGTAATAGTTGTGTTGGTTTGGTCCACCGTGCTACGGACTCGGTATCTAGCTTTGTACCGGAAAAAGTGTAAGCAACGTTGTGAAGGCTTCTCCGCCAAGTGAAGGAGTTTGTTGACATAGTGCTTGAACTCTCGAGTAGGTGACTCGGGGAGTGGAGTAGGGCAAGGAAGGTGTCCTTGTAGCCGAACCACTATAAATCGGTTGTGTCATTTCTATCCCTTATCTTTATTTATTTGCTTGCATTATCATTAGATCTATAAGTTCTCAACATCCATACGACTTCACATAATATCGGATCTAAAGTTTTTGAAATCAACTTAAAATCGGCAAAACTATTCAACCCCCCTTATAGTTTTCCACAATTGGCATCAAGAGCTAAGTTTATAAAAGTTTTAAAGTAAAATTGTATTTTAAAAACTTTTCGATCACTATGGGTTCTGAAAATTATAAGGAAAGGCAGTCTATGCAACGACCACCACTACTTGAAACTAATGGTTTTATATATTGGAAAAATAGATTCGAAACATATGTGAAGTCTAAAGATATTGATCTTTGGTACATTATTGTTGAAGGTGATTTTGAGGCTACCTCAAATGATGATAAGGGAAATTTTGTTAACATACCTCATGATAAACTAAATGATGAAATGAAGAAAAAGTTTTCTAAAAATAGTGAAGCAAAAATGGTTTTATATAATGCTTTACCGAAAAAGGAATTTGAAAGAATCTCTTTACTCAAAACCTCTAAAGAAATTTGGAATTCTTTAGTTGTAACTCATCAAGGCAACGAACAAGTTAAAAATAATAAAATTGATTTATTTGTTCAACAATATGAACAATTTTCAATATCGGATGAGGAAACTATAGATCATTCATTTGCTAACTTTAATACTATTATTACATCTCTACAAGCACTTGATGAATCTTTCTCTAGCCGTAACCATGTTAGGAGATATCTAAGGGCACTTCCATCGAAGTGGAGATCTAAGGTGACGGCGATCGAAGAGTCAAAAGATTTGACAACTCTCACCCTCGATGAACTCATAGGCAATCTAAAAGTCTACGAGCTTGTTCTTGCTAAAGATTCCGAAGCCTCAAAGGTAAAAGAGAAACACAAATCTCTTGCCTTAAAAGCCAAAAAGGCTTCAAGCGATGAAGAGAACTCTTCCTCGGGTAGTGACGATGAGGAGTACGCTATGGCGGTAAGGGACTTTAAAAAGTTCTTTAGAAGAAAGGGAAGATACGTCAAACAACCGTATGACGATAAGAAAGGCTTTCGGAAAAGCAAAGAGGAAGAAAAGCCAAAAGATGATCGTACTTGCTTTAAATGTGGGGACCCAAACCACTTTATTAGTAAGTGTCCCAAACGGGATGATCAAAAGGCGTTCGTGAGCGGCATGTGGGGAATGAGCGACGAGGAGGACGAAGAAATTTGTCTCATGGAAAATGACGAGGTATGTCATGAATACTATAGTAGCTCATCACTTGATGACGACTCATTGCATAACGAATATGATAAACTATGCAATATTAGCTTAAAACTAATCAACAAAAACAAGTTTTTAACGAGTCAAAATCAACGTTTAGATAAAGAAGTCATAGAAATAAAAGAAAAACTAAAACGTTTAGAAAAGGGTAAAATAGCAAGTGGTGAATGTGAACTTTGTGTTCAACTTCAAACACTAGTTGATCATTTAGATTCTAAAATTGCTAGAATGAGTATGAACACCTTAGATACAATACTCGATGGTGTTAAAACCGGTAACAACCAAAAGGGTCTAGGTATTCAACAACTTGATCCATCAAGTAGTGAAAGTAAAGAAACAAAATTTGTTAAAGAACTAGAAAAACCAGCCACTGTTGTGGCGGATCCCACGGATCCCCTAAAAAGGGAACCGGCTAGTGGACAGACTGGGATCCATGGATCTGCTGTAACAACTAGTGGTAATAACATAACCTCTTCATCTAGAACTGAGTTCGTTATCGTTAATAGGAAGAAACCAACTCATGTCACCACTAGACATCCACCTCCAAAATATAATCCTACTTTTGCAAGAAACAAAGCACCATCTTTTCAAAAACATAATGCATCTAGGAGACCTAATAACGTCTATCCAAGAAGTAACCATCAAATGGGATGGAACCCTAATATGCAAAACGGTTTTTCTTTTCAAAACTTTGCTCCATGGAATGCATACTCATCTTATCCATACATGTCTAACATGAATGGAATGTTTAACACTAATGGACCCATGAACAAATGGGGACCAAACTTTTGAGTTTATTATTGTTTTAGGTGTGCTTAAAGGTCGACCTAGACCCCGATGAATGGGTCAAAGATAGCGGGTGCACGAGGCACATGACCGGCAATAGGGATCTATTCTCCACATATGAATCCGTAAATGGAGGTAATGTGGTGTTTGGAAATAGCAAAAGTAGAATCATCGGTAAAGGTACGGTTTCTAACAAATCTCTAACCATTAACGATGTGTGTCACGTAGAAAACCTAAACTTTAACCTCTTAAGTATAGGACAAATATGTGATAAAAAGTGCAATGTACTTTTTACCGAAACCGGTAGTAAGATACTTAAAAATGGCATAACCATAGGAAGAGGAATTAGGAAACATGGAGTCTATGTCATTAAAATCGGTAATGAACCTAAAGACAAACTATGTCTTACCTCTATGGATGATACTTCGACCTTATGGCATCGAAGATTGGGTCACGCTAACATGCGACTTCTTCAATCGCTATCATCCAAAGATCTAGTAAGAGATCTACCTAAGTTAAAATATGAACATCATTTTTGTGATGCTTGTAATGTAGGTAAACAAGCTCATTCGAGTCATAAAGCTAAAAACATGGTGTCCACAACTAGGTGTCTAGAATTACTACATATGGATTTATTTGGTCCATCCGCTATCCAAAGTTATGGAGGCAACTACTACACTTTGGTAATAGTGGATGACTACTCTAGGTATACATGGACAAAATTTTTAAAGAACAAAATGGAAACCTTTAATTACTTTGAAATATTAAGCAAAAAGATCCAAAGACAACTAGGAAGTCCTATAGTGTCTATTAGGACGGATCATGGTAGAGAATTTGATAATGAAGTGCAATTTGGAGCCTTTTGTGACGCTAATGGTATTACTCACAACTTCTCGGCTCCACGCACTCCACAATCGAATGGGGTAGTAGAAAGAAAGAATAGAACCCTTCAAGAAATGAGTAGAACCATGCTTAATGAACAATCCACACCTAAATTTTTTTGGTGTAATGCCGTTGATACTTCAACGTACATACTCAATCGAGTCTTAATTAGACCAATCTTAGGCAAAACTCCATATGAGTTACTCCGAGGCAAAAAGCCTACGTTAAATCACTTTAGAGTCTTTGGAAGCAAATGCTTCATTCTTAACACTAAAGATTACCTTACAAAATTTGATCCTAAATCAACCGAAGGTATCTTTCTAGGTTACTCGCCAAATAGCAAAGCTTACGTCATATTAAACAAAGAAACAATGAAGGTAGAAGAGTCATTAAACATAAAATTTGATGAACGTCCACCCAAACCCTCTCCACCTCTTGTCGATGACGAGATCATAGAAAGTGAAGCTATTGTAATTAAGAAAAAGATAAATGAAGAAGAAGAACCTCTAAATGGTGAAATCATAAACATTAAAGAGTCCAAAGATAACCCTGTAGATAAGGTCATAGGAAAGCTAAACGAACGAACATTAAGGTCTCAAGTTCAAAACCAAAGTAGCTTGTTTTGTTTTGTTTCAACCATAGAACCTAAGAACACACAAGAAGCCATAAAAGATGAAAGTTGGGTAATGGCTATGCAAGAAGAACTAAATCAATTTGTTTCTAACGATGTTTGGACACTTGTCCCTCCACCTAGTAATCAAACCATAATCGGAACAAAATGGGTTTATAAGAACAAATTAGATGCAAACGGAGTAGTGTCTAGGAACAAGGCTAGACTCGTTGCCCAAGGGTATAACCAACAAGAAGGAATAGACTTTGATGAGACCTATGCCCCCGTGGCTAAATTAGAGTCTATAAGAATACTTCTTGCGTATGCTTGTGCTAATGATCTAAAGCTTTATCAAATGGATGTCAAAAGCGCTTTTCTAAATGGTTTCATTAATGAAGAAGTATATGTAGCTCAACCTCCGGGCTTCATTGATTTTGAAAAACCCAAACATGTTTACAAATTAAAGAAAGCCCTTTATGGTCTTAAGCAAGCTCCAAAAGCTTGGTATGATAGACTCAAGTCCTTTTTAATTAAACACAACTATACCATGGGGTTAGTTGACAACACACTTTTTACTAAGAAAAGAGAGTCACACATAATCATAGTACAAATATACGTAGATGATATTATATTCGGATCCACTTGTCAAGACATGTGTGATGATTTCTCTAAAATCATGCATGACGAGTTCGAGATGAGTATGATGGGAGAACTTAGTTTTTTTCTTGGTCTACAAATTAAACAAGTAGAAGATGGTATCTTCTTCAATCAATCTAAATACATAAAGGAGATGTTAAAGAAATTTGGTCTATAATAGTCAAAACCAATTAGGACACCAATGTCATCCGACACCAAACTCACAAAAGATGAAGACGGCGAATCCGTAGATAATACTAAATATCGTGGCATGATAGGTAGCCTCCTCTACCTCACGGCAAGTAGGCCGGATATCATGTTTAGTGTTTACTTATGTGCTAGGTTTCAAGAAGACCCCAAAACATCACACCTAGAAGCCGTAAAAAGAATATTTAGATACATTAAGGGTACAACACAATTAGGATTATGGTATCCTAAGGGCACGGGAGTAGAAACAATTGTATATGCAGATTCTGACCATGCAGGTGATTACGTTGATAGAAAAAGTACAAGTGGGGTGTGTACTTTCATGGGATGTTGTTTAACATCGTGGTTTTCTAAGAAACAAACGGCACTAGCAATATCAACAACCGAAGCCGAGTACGTCTCCGCCGGCAAAGCATGCCAACAAGCACCATGGATGAAACAAGCGTTAGTAGACTACGACATTCATTTTAGCGACATAGCTATTATATGTGACAACAAAGGTGCCATCGACTTAAGCAAGAATCCGGTATTGCATTCTCGCACAAAGCATATAGAGATTCGTCACCACTTCTTAAGAGACAATGTTCAAAAGGGGAACATTTCTATTGAGAAGGTAGCATCCGAAGATAACATAACCGACGTCCTCACCAAACCGTTGAAGCGGGAACAATTCAACCTACTTCGTCTTGGTCTCGGTCTAATAGAACATACGTCGTAACTCATTTGACTCTACAAGGTATGTAAACACTAGCCTTTCTTCTTTCTGAGTCTAGGATCTCTATTTCACGCACAACTCACAAATAATACGGGAATTTTCAAAACCCAAGATGAGTTTTCCACTTATAGCTTTCTTATTTTGTTTACACATTTTCAAAGAAAACTTGCTTTCACAATGTTTTCTAAAAGGATTATACCTTCCCGTATCAATTTCACATAAGCAATTTCTCACGTCTAGGACAAATCGCTTTTTCATTATTAATACAAAGTAAAAAACCCGTTTTCATTGCATCTCATGTCTTTTGAATGCTAAAGGGGACACATAACTAATATGTGTTTTCGGGTACATTCATGTAAGCAACAATGAATTAGGAGCATTGACAACACAAAATTACGTACTCATGTACTAAATATGTGTTTTCGGGTTATCTCAATAGGATGTTTTTATACTTCTAGTTTATTTTCTATTTCTTTTTAGGGGTCGAGATAACCGCAACTCCAAATAGTTTGCATATAGGCACACAATAGGCAAAAATGTTTCCAAAAGGAAAATTTTGTGCTGCCTGAATAACCAGACCCACGGATCACAGCCTTTATGCTGGACGGATCCCTCAAGGGAAGGATCCGTGGGAACCGTGGAACAGAAGCTGATTTTACCTTCTTATTTTTTCACTTTGGATGAAAAATCCACATTTGTTTCATTTTTTGATGTATGCTCTTTAATGCTTGTGTTCTCATGATCACATGCCTTGAATTCATATCTAATCATTAGATTTTAATCTACATTTTGGGTCAAGCATTCATTACAATGCTTTGTTTCTTTCTCTATATATAGAACTCCCAAAATGCTTGCATAATCCATCTCATCACATACACAATACACCATTTCATCCAAAAACCCTCTAGATGAACCACCTAGTACAAACAATCATCTTCATGATACCCAAACCTTTGTACTACCACCTTCCAAAATACCACAATCCAACTCTAGGATATCCGCACGGATTAGTATTCGATCTTGTTGTTTAGCAAAACCAACCTCAAATGATTCATCCTCAACAAATAACTCACCACAAGATGCTTCCATTATAGCACCTCCCTCATCACCAACAAGTACACCAACTTCATCACCACCTAAAATCACTCTTTTGGAACTCCTTAAGACTCCAACAAGATCTACCCAACCTAAAGAAAAAGAAATAGTCTTTTCAACACCCCCACATCACCAAATACTATTTTTCAAGATCTTGAAACATCACCACCACTAGCTCCCATCACATTACAAGAACATATAGGTTCTTTTCCACCACCATTTACAAACATTCCGGATATTGACTCATATTTTCCTATTTTTCCACCACAACTTCCGCATAACTCAAATCAAAACAACCCGGAAAACTTCCGCACTCATTACCCACATCATTTACATTGTGAATATTGCCAATCCACTAGGGAAATTGCAATAGAAGTTAGGGAAGAAATGCGTTTCATACTCAACCTCATCCTTGATCGCATCAATACCATTACTCATCAAA
The DNA here is from genome assembly GCA_019973895.1 of Chrysanthemum seticuspe. NCBI lineage: Eukaryota > Viridiplantae > Streptophyta > Magnoliopsida > Asterales > Asteraceae > Chrysanthemum > Chrysanthemum seticuspe. Next base: position 67,061,574 of record BPTQ01000009.1, read on the forward strand.
ACCTCCATCCATAACCTTATGCAAGCATGGAAGGAATCACTACTACTATTTTTCAATTTTAGTATTATTTTTCTTTTGAAGTCATTTTCAAGAACAAGTCTTGTTTTTATTTTTACATGCTTGTAAGTGGCATAACTACCACTACAATTTGTCGTTTTATTACAAGGCCTTGTTTACATACCTTGGCTCCCAATCTTGATTCTCGGCAACCACAAGATTATTTAAGCATGTTACTAACCTTTCTTTTTGTAGGATTTTTATTTTTCTTCACTTGACGCCCCAAACAAGGGGGAGCTACCGTCAAGGAGGAGTAAGAAATACGTAGAATACTTTTTCCTCCAAGGGTTAACTTTTTGTTTCGACAAAAAGGGGGAGAAGAAGTAAAACTTAGGGGCTTTCAAAACTTACATCTATTCTTAAGTTTTACTCATCATGACATTATGTTTTGTCATCAACAAAAAGGGGGAGATTGTTAATACAAATAAACCGTAAAAACGTTTATTAATATTTTGCGATCTCTTTGTGTTTTGTTGATAACAAATATAATGTTGTCTTAAGTATAATTATAAGGATACATGTTATTTTTGTAAAGCATTTACATATAGTCTTTTAAATACAAAAATGTAGTAATAAAGCATTTGTTGTAATAGTTTATTAGGATGGGTAAAAACCATAACCCATGGACCATAACCCATGGATCTTAACCCATACCCAAGAAGACTAGATACAATGTATACTTCGATACATTGAATCTAAAGAAAACCCATGGACCAACCCATAACCCATGACCCATAACCAAAAAACCCATGGGCAAAGAGGAGCGTTCCACGGATCCCTAGGTTTACACTAGACGGATCCCAAGTGGAAGGGATCCGTGGGATCCGGGGAACAGTGAGGAAATTTGCCTATAAATAGAGAGTCATTTCTTCATTCTAACTCACCCCTCTTCTTACTAAATATCTCATACACTCTCATTCTCTTCTAACATATAGATCACTTGATCTAAAGAGTTGTTCTTCTTTCTTTCTATTTGTGATCCTCATATAGGTCATTCTCTAAGGCGAGATCACGAGCATTCTACAAGTCATCCAAGCAAGGGGTCCTTGATTGATTTGTCACTCCGCAAGATTTCTGTAGCGAAGATCTTGTATTTGATATTTCACATATTTGTTGTGTAATAGTTGTGTTGGTTTGGTCCACCGTGCTACGGACTCGGTATCTAGCTTTGTACCGGAAAAAGTGTAAGCAACGTTGTGAAGGCTTCTCCGCCAAGTGAAGGAGTTTGTTGACATAGTGCTTGAACTCTCGAGTAGGTGACTCGGGGAGTGGAGTAGGGCAAGGAAGGTGTCCTTGTAGCCGAACCACTATAAATCGGTTGTGTCATTTCTATCCCTTATCTTTATTTATTTGCTTGCATTATCATTAGATCTATAAGTTCTCAACATCCATACGACTTCACATAATATCGGATCTAAAGTTTTTGAAATCAACTTAAAATCGGCAAAACTATTCAGCCCCCCATTCTAGTTTTCCACAGGGTCCTTTTATAGGCTCAAGGATAACCCTAGTCGGTTTACAATTTGTATCCTTGTACAACAGATAATCTAATAAAGAATATTTTAGAATTACAAAGCTTTCCATAAACGAATATAACAGTTCTTTTAGCCTATCAGTACTTTGACTTCGACAACATTACTTTGACTTTCTTCAGCACTTTCATATCCCAACAGTGTTTTTTAATTAAACTATAGGTTGTAGGTTATATAGGAAAAAAATGACGTGGCGGTACTTTTTCTATAACACCGCCATGTAGGCCTATTACTGCACCGTGCGCTCAAAATGACATACAATCCAAACCATGGTTGTTAAGATCCAGATCATGATCTTAAGATCTTACAATACGATACTGCAAGGAAACAACGATCTGGATCCTACATAGGATCTTTGCATGCTTAAGATCTTATAGGATCCCGATCTTTATTATACGTCCTCAAATCTAATCCGATCCGATCTTACTTTTCTCGAATTACAAACTAGAAAACTACAAATTTTTGGATTGATTTTTGTAAAATTCAAAAAACAACATGTTGATCATATTAAACATTTCATAATCATAATTTAGAACAATATTTTTATGAAAAATTTAGAATATTTTGTGTTTATGATATATAATAATTTGTAGATTTGTATAATATTACAAAAAAATATTAAGAAAATAACATTATAGTAGGATCTTAAGATCCCGATCCGATTGTATGATCACGGTCTTGCAAAGACGAAAATGATCCTGAATATGATCCGATCTTGAAAACCTTAGGTTCAAACTAATGGTATTATTACATACCCATTTTTTTATTCTAAAGTGTCAAAACAAACGCTCTCTTAATTTTTTTTTGCAATGATAAAGTTGCTTTTTCCTTGTTGCAAAATGGCTATTAACAAATCAAAAAATATCCGCGTGTCACAACCTCATTAGCACGCTCCTATTTTTCCTGGGTATAGTATAAGACCGATAGAATAATTTTTTTTCTTTTATTTACCTACACAACCAATATATACAACCAATTTATATATACATAATTTTTTTTTATCATTTATCAACAACCCAACATAACATATAATATGACAAATAATAAATAGTACAAATGCAAAAAAGCAAAAAAGATATAGCCACTAAAATAGTGTTATTTCAAATGATGGGTTGCGAATCTGGTTTGCCATGCAACCGAATTGCTAGATAGATTGTATGCAAATAAGATTAAAGATCATTTACGTACCAAACTTTGTTTACATATCAAGGGATCAATCTCCACCTTCCATCTTTCCTCCATCTTTATTTGATCTAATGGATGAGATTAATCACAACAATTTCAAAAACTCAATTTCATTTTTTTTTCAAATATTAATATCTTTCAAACCGTTAATCGTTAAGCGAAAAAATATACCACTACGATGAGAATTTAATTATCTTTTTATATATAGACACTTGATATACTTTCGACAATTTTTTTTTCGTGTTTTTCATGTTTTTTTCATTTTTTTTTTCGCTACTGAAATTTGCATTAAAATATCACATGCGATTAAACACTAATTTAAATATTCTAATAATATCACATGTGATATTAGTGTTAAATCACATATGATTGTAATATCATATGTGATTTAAAACATGATTGTAATATCATATGTAGGGATGGCAAAAAAATCCATACCCGATGGGGACCCGATCCCCAAACCCGATTTTGACCGGGGATGGGGAATCCCCAAAATATGAAACGGGGGATGGGGCGGTGATGGGGATAACATAAATCCTCAAACCCGACCCCGACTCCGATCTTTTTAGTGTATAAGTATTTAGAATTTATATGTTATATCCTTACTCGATTAACTTGTATATGTATATGTATATATGTTTATGAGTATCGACATGTATATTTATATGCATATGTGATATTTATAGAATCAAGTACCTTCAGAATTAGAAGCATAAGCATCAACGACATATTACTTATTATTTTGTCCGAATAGACACATGATACACATTGTTTTTATATTATATTTGATGTTACAATGTTGAGGATGCTTAAAAGTTAAATTTAAATCGTAATGTAATGAATCCAACTATGTGTGATGTACGCACGTTTCTTGAAACACTTTATGAGTTAAAATTCTTTATATTTTTTATGAGTTGGTGGAAAATTTATGTTAGTTCATAAGGATTGAAAATCCCCGAATCCCCACGGGGATCCCCGATCCCCATTGAAGGCGGGGATGGGGATGTAAAACAATTCCCCGATGGGGATGGGGATGGAGAGTGAAAATGGGGATGGTGATGGTAAATACAATCCCCGACATTCCCGCCCCGTTGCCATCCCTAATCATATGTGATTTAAAACTAAAATCACGTGTGATATTACATATCATATGTGATTTAATACTAATATCACATGTGATATTATTAGAATATTTAAATTAGTGTTAAATCACATGTGATTTTTCATACAAATTTTAGTTTCTAAAAAAAAATGAAAAAACATGAAAAAAAAGTGAAAAAATAATTTTTTTCCCGAAAGTATATCAAAATGTTCGTCTATAAAAAGATAATTAAATGCTCCTCGCGTTGGTGTAATTATTTTCGATTAACGATTAACGGTTTAAAAAATATTTAAATTATACAAAATAGGTGAAATATTAAAATGCTTTTAATCTTAGTAATTGATTTCTTTTTAAATGAAGGATGAGAAAATTTTGGTATGTAAAATAACTCTCGAGTACAAATAATATAAAACTGTTATTTTGACATGTATTTTGCTTAGGTTGGCAATCTTGCCAATAAAAATAGAGTTAGGATCAAATAAGAATATTACTTAAAATAAAAAGAAATAAGAAGAACTATAACCGCAAATCCGAGATGCACCGACCTAAATTAGATGCATCCCTATAATCTTAGATGCATTATAACGCACCATAGTATGTTTTACAACTTTTAATCAGATGCATATACATATATTAGATGCATTTCATGATTTCTTTTGTTTTTTGTTCCTCTACATGTGCCGAAATCATGAAAATCAATTTGCACCATCTATACATCAAATTAACTTACGAAACTCAAGATGTTGCATTTATTTGAATAGAAATACATCTAATGCAAGTCGTTACATCTCAAATGCGTAGTTTTGGTCACTTCTCACCATTTCTTATTATAACTTATTTCTCACTGAATCCCTACTTATAAAAATAATCTAAATGACATACAATGCGTAGTTTTGGTCACTTCTCACCATTTCATATTTATTTCTTAATCCATTTCCAGAAACACACACACTTCCAAATAACAGTGGGATTATCCAGAAACATGACTAATAAACTAAGAGGTGACTCAGCAAAAAGGGCAACATAGTCATTTTCTCTTTTTCCGACTCAAGTTTATTCATCAATTTTATCCCTTTTAGAACACAATAGGATCATCACCTTAGATCCATATTTCTTTCTTAATCCATTTCCAGAAACACACACACACACTTCCAAATAATAGTGGGATTATCCAGAAACATGACTAATAAACTAAGAGGTGACTCAGCAAAAAGGGCAAAATAGTCATTTTCTCTTTTTCCGACTCAAGTTGATACGTCGTATCCATTCTCATGGATACTCCATATTAGACTAGAACAAGTCTGTTATACTTTAAGGCCGATACGCCATATCAATTCCATGGATACGCCGTATCCAAGCTAGGTACCAATATTCCATTTTCACATTTCTGGATACGGCATATCCAAACCTATCTCAATACACCATATTCATAAACACCAAAACACCGTATTGAAGTTGGCAGACCCAAAACTGTTTTTCATAATTTTCTTAATACGTTGTATACACTATTTTGGATACGTTGTATCTAATCTATGACAGGTCAACACTTATGTTCTTCACTTATTTAAAATACCATAATACATAAGTCACACACTTAGACCTAGTTAAATTTGTCTAGGGTCATACCTGTTTGAAAACGGGTTTCGGGTGTAATAATTCTATCATCTTTATTTAGATTTCATCCCCAAAATCTATTGTCTAACACTAGCCGATCCTCAATTACACAATATTCCTCATTCCCTCTTAGCATTTATAGGTACATGTATCCAATTAGTTGCAGTGATCTAGATGATCTTGCAACTCTAAGCCTACGATAACACAACTAATACACTTAATCCATCTTATTTTCACTTAAATTCTATAATCACACGGATCTTACTACGGTCGTTATGTCTTCCGGGACAAATTTTACATAAGCCAATTATCATTTTAATCAACTCTGTTACTATTATGCCACATTCCTACTTGTTTCATTTTAAGTTTTCAATCAAGGACTATGGGTCACTTGCGAAGATTCTACTATTTTAACTTTATATAAGTCAAACATTGACTAATGTATTTACTTTCTACCGAAATCATCATACAATTTCCTTAATATTTCCTCTATAAAACCTTGCTTTTCTTATTTCTTTTTAAGAATTTCATTAAGGACTATAAGTCCTCTGGGGAACGTTCGACACTTTGGCTTTATAAGGTCAAATCTCGACTAATATTGTCACAATTTTAATAATAGTGTCAGTAAAACTTACGACCACCATGGTCATTACTCACATTTTGTACCACACCACAAGGCATATCTTATCATCATTGCTAATTCTTAATCCCTTTAACTTATACTTTAGACATCTCAATAATGGGTTTCACATAATGTTTAATTAGACAAGGACGTGACAATTCGACTAATCAATAAAAGATAACTATGGAGTAAAGTTCTAACTAAATACACTTTACTCGTATAAGAACTTCACCAAATTTACTTTTCTGCATAATTAGTTTACTTGATTTAATATAAAATATAAAAGACCAAAAATAATCTTTCCTCAACCCTTAGACTTAATTCGACGCACGCTTCGAGCCTACATCACTATTACCCTAGAGAACGATCAATCCCCTGTGTCTTACCTATACTAGACTACAACGGTTAGGTACTCTGCATATGAGGATTGTCAAAATTCTTGTGTTTACAATTACGCGCATCAATATCCAATGAATATACAATTCACATATTTAGGTCTAATCTTTTAAGCCTTGGGTGTCGGCACAACAACCTTGGCTAGACACCCCTACACTCGTAAGTACTTATATGATGGTTTTCTTCCCATATAAAATTCATAATGGGTCTCTTCTTTTTCCTTATGAGGTATCTTATTTAAAAGATAAGCAACTGTTAGAATGGCTTCCCCCATATGTCCTGACTTGAACCATAACTTATCAATATAGCAACCATTTCTTTCAATGTACGGTTCTTCCTTTCGGCAATATTGTTTTGCTGAGGTGAATAAAGAGCAGTGAATTCGTGTCTAATTCCATGTTTAGCACATAAATCAGCAAATGAAGACACATATTCACCTCCTCCATCACTTTATATAACCTTGATTTTTCTTATTAAGTTGATTATTGATTGTGCAATATTTGGCACGACCAGGCTTCGATGGTGATTGAAGAGTATGCTGATGAGGGATGAACTGCCAAGCCGTATAGAAAATGTGACAACACAAATGAAGACACTACGTTAAGTGAATCGTAGGGTGAGACCCTGCGAATCACCTCCGGCCTGAGGGTAAGTATGAGAACGTGATTGCAATAAGTTCATATGTATACAAATGTAGGTATTGAGAGCGTATCCAAACCTGAATGTCCTGCCCATCTATTTATAGGTGATGAAATAGGCTGGAGTAGACTTTTGTACTTGAACCGATGATCGTGGGGGCGTCCCGCGATCTTAGGGATTACAGGGAAAAGTGTAGCACGATCCCTACCTTGGCGGGGAAGCCTTGGTAGGGATAGAACGTGGGTTTTGACTTGGTTAGGCCTAGCCTTCTCGTCCGTTTCATCGAAGGGCACACCCAAAGGGTATTGGGCTTAGAGTGGCGAGTTCCCTTACTGGTAACCATCGTAGAGATAATTTTACGCCACTAGAAATTGTTCGAAGGTTTTAGTTGTTATTGGGAGTAGATCTCGGTCGAGCTCGGAGAGGAGGCCTTCGAGCCGATTCGGAGGGTAGGTCATCAAGCCCCCCATTCGAATATGATATATGCATCTATGGATGTATTGCTTTCGAACTTAAAATACCAATGTCGAACCCAAGGTCGGAGCCTTAACCAGCATCCGTAATGAATGCTAAACCCAATTGTATCGGGGATTAGTTACATATTTATCACTACACAATCAACAATTTTTCCTCGGTATCGTGATTGTCTAATCAAAAGTTTATATTTTATTTGAAATCCGGGTAACTTTTGCTCCCTTAATGTGGACAATCGTGATTATATTTCCGTGGGCATAAAATACTTTCAAATCACGCAACCCATAGTTTCTTTCACCCCTTCTTATGTCAACATCTTCTTTGCATCTATTCTTTCATCTAAAGGTAACAATCTCCTATTAGAGTTACTCGCCAAAAAACTTTGATTGCTAAAGCCCAGGTTGAGGCCTCCTCCTTCCTGACTATCTCCGATGATGATGCTGAAGGTAATTTCCTCTACCTACTATATCATAATTGTCTTCGTATTTATGTATCCTTATATTCTTTGACATAGAAGGGTTTCCTGATGCCTTCAAATTGAATACCCCTTTTGGACTTCCGCCTCCTGATATCCAACATCACCCCTAGCCTGGGTTGGTCATATGGACAACCAATCTGCTTAAGAGCTCTTCGACCTCCATGACCGCTACAATGCAAGGCAAGCTGTTGTTGATAACGCTATTAATTGGAGAGCCCACGAGCTTCTGAAAGTTGTGGATCAGATCAAGGGTGAATGCGAGATTGTCAAGGAGAGGGAGAAAGCCAGGGAGGAAGAGTACACGGAGCTGGAGGCTAAATGTGAGGCTGCGATGACCAATTTTGACAAGAATCCTGCTGTCATGGTTCTTCGCGAGAATATTGTACCCCTACTGGAACAGGTAAAGTCCCAGCAAGAGAATTTGGATAAGATGTTTTTTGGAGAGCCAAAAATGGATTGGGTATGAGGAAACTATTTACCTACACAACTACATACAATCAATTTATATATTTTTTTATTATTTATCAACAACCCAACCTAACATATAATATTATAAATAATAAATAGCACAAATAAAAAAGGAAAAAAGCAAAAAAGAGATAGCCACAAAAATAGTGTCATTTGGCAAATGATGGGTTGCGAATCTGGTTTGTCATACGACTGGATTGCTAGATAGATTGTATACAAATAAGATTAAAACTCATTTACATACCAAACTTTATTTACATATCAAGGGATCAATCTCCACCTTCCGTATTTCCTCCATCTTTATTTGATCTAATGGATAAGTTAATTTAAGGAATTTTAAAAACCAACTTTCATCATTTTTTTCAAATATTAATATTTTTTCAAACCGTTAATCATTAAGCGAAAAAATATATACACCATTACGACGAGAATTTAATTATCTTTTTTTACATAGGCACTTTGATATACTTTCGACAATTTTTTCCGCGTTTTCACGTTTTTTTTTTACGTTTTTTTCGTTACTGAAATTTGCATTAAAATATCATATGTGATTAAACACTAATTTGAATATTCTAATAATATCACATGTGATATTAGTGTTAAATCACATACGATATGTAATATCATATGTGATTTAAAACTAAAATCACATGTGATATTACATATCATATGTTATTTAACACTAATATCACATGTGATATTATTAGAATATTCAAATTAGTGTTTAATCATATGTGATTTTTTTTATACAAATTTTAGTTTTTAAAAAAATGAAAAAAAGACAAATAAACGTGAAAAAAATGTGAACAAACAATTTTTTTTTTCCTTTTTTTGAAAGTATATCAAAGTGTCAATCTACAAAAAGATAATTAAATGCTCGTTACGATGGTGTAGTTATTTTCGTTTAACGATTAACGGTTTAAAATATATTTAAATTATAAAAAATAAATGAAATATTAAAATGATTATAATTTGAGCCATTAATTTATTTTTAGACTTAGACGAAGGATGAACTTGTGAGATATATAAAATAATTATTCCCTTCCCTTCCAATAATATAAAACTATTACTCTACAAGTCTACAGTATATTATTTTAGCATGTAGTATTTTTTTTTTTTTTTTTTAATTCTAATGTGTCAAAAGAAAGTAAGAAACGCTTCCTTAATGGAGTTGGTTTTCGCTTTCTGCAAAATGCTCTATTAACAAATCAAAAAGCATCCACGTGTCACAACCTCATTAGCACAGTCCTATTTTTCCCGGGTATAGTAGAAGACCAACAGACGACCATAAAACGACTATTTAACTAACCTTCATTTCCCACTTCAAAAAATAACAACAAATTCAAAACCAATCGACGATCAACCTACACAATTAAAAAAAATGTACGGACACACTCTTCGGCAACGAAACAAAGGCGGAACTAGCCGAAACACGGAGTCTCAAGCCGCGGTGATTGATGCAGCAGTTAAGAAAGCTCACAGTGATCTATTGGCAGCAGGCGAAAGCGTAACGGCGTGGAGAGTTTCGCAGGTGGTATTACTGATGTTGAAAGCGGATTCGTTCGAGTCGTTAGGGTGTCGTATGCAGAATGTTCCTTCCTTGTATCAGATTGTTATTACTGAAGCAAAGGTAAAGTTTTTTTTTTTTTTTTTTTTTTTTTTTTTTTTTTTTTTTTTTTTTATTTGTGTGTTTGCAATTTAGATTTAAACCACTGCTATAATACTCCGCTCTAGCAAGATTGGCTACCGTTCTCTGCTATATGTTTGGCAAAACTAGTACTAAGTTAGCGATACTCTTAGTAGGTGTTTGTTTTTCATAAAAAGGCTCTTAACAACCTCTTAATCTGAACCGTTCAGACGCGGTCATACATTTTGGTCGTTCAGACCGTTTGTTTTTTTTTTCTTTTCCGTTCAGACGCGTTCAGAGGTAGTAAGATCTTAATGGTCGAGACTTGAGAGGGTGTCTGAATGCCTCTTGCTGACACAAAAAAAAACAAAAAAAATTAGTACGAGCAAGCAAATGTGCGGTTTCAAACATGAGTTTTTTTTTCCCGTTCAGTTGCGGTCAGATTCAGACATTTACGCCTTCAGATCCAGATGTGCGGTTCAGATTCAGATTCAGAGCCTCTTAGTAGGTGTTTAGTTTTGTAAAAGCGTTTGTTAACGTATAATATAATATGAGAATGGGATTGTGAGAAGAATAATTAAAATGAGAAAGTTGAGAATTAATTATAGTTGCGCATTTCAAATCAGCGGAGAATATTTGAATGGAAATGCATTTATTTTAGTAAGTGCATCTCAAAATTTATGATTGTGATTACTTTTTCATAATTCTCATTTTAATTTTATTTCTTATTTGATCTTAACTCACATGTGTAATAAACCAACACTAGGATAATAAACCAACACCAAGTTGCCTAGGGGTAAGGTACCTAATTAGCCTCCTCACACCAGGTCTAGGATTTAAAACTCACTCGGGGAAAGGGTCGGGAACACTTTTAGTTAAGCCGCGTACACAATAATAATAAAGTGTATAATAATGAAAAACTAATAAATCTTTTATTAGCATTTTGAATATGAGTAAAAAAATCAACGTTAGCCAATCCCGTCTTCCACGAAGTATGAAATAGGTGAGATGTAGATGGCCTTACCCCTACCCGAAGGTAGAGAGTGAGGATCGAACCCTTTTTGTAGGGAGTGAGGATCGAACCCTTGACCTTTGTGTCCTGAGAAGAGGGGTTTTCCAACTGATCCAATCCTTGACCTTTGAATGTGAGTGTTCAAACAAAATCCAAAAGCTAAATGCTTAGGTGCTAAACAAGACCGAGAAGAGGCTGTCATCCAAAGTACCTATATTTGCTTATTTTGGTTGTATTGTGGTAGTGATTTATTGGTTGGTTTTACTTCATACTAGCCTTAATGTATAATAAAAATTCCCATTCTTTTTGTAGTTATCGTTCTATTAATAAAATCTAAGGTTATAACAGTAATGTGAGTCTAAGACTCGCCCTACCCGGGTAACCTAAACTGGCGATTTATATAATGTTATTAGGAAATGCAGTATATGGTAAAAAGATACTGAACTTGATAATAAATTTTCTAGAAATATTGTCGTGATTATTCAACAGTTGTTGCTAGCTATTGGGTTTGATTATAGTCCATAGAGATTATATGATATTGTTATGGGTTCTGGTATAGCATGTTTGCTTACGTAATCATGCAAAGTTTAAAACTGAGCATTTGTTATCAATGCTGTAGGTCAACTCTTTTATAAACTGTTTTGTTGCGGTCCAAAAGATCACATCACTACATGATTTGGTGTTGGCAATTTGTGAGAACGAGGGGATCACGAGCTTTGAAGAACTTGAATTGGGACCCATCTTAAAGCATCCACTAGTTGTGCATTACTTTTCGATAGGACCTGATGTCACCGAAATCTGCAAGATTACAACTGAACAAATTGTTGCTTACCTCAGCATACTCCCTCGTAAAAAGAAAAAGACAATGGTTGAAGATTTATTGGATTTTATAGCAAAAAAGAGGAAGAAAAACCGAGAAAATCTTTGCATACGGATTCAAAGTCTGGGGTATGGATTTTATGTGTGTTTCTCGACTTACTTAGACTATTATAAAAACGATTGTGCATTTAAAGTGGTTCTTTTACTGTTTTTTTCCTGCTGATGTACATTTACAGTATGCACATTGGATATATCATGCGTGGAAGGCGATCTGAAGGCAACATACTAAAGAAGTGTTCTGTTGGATTAGATTTAAACTCACTGATTAATGACGAGGAGGATGATGAAAACGCTGCTAAAGACGCAGCTAACAATAATAATGATGATGCAGAAGCTGCATCTACTTCTGACCCTTCTGCAGCTTCACAAATTCCACGCACTTGGCTGGATACTGAATTGGATTGTAGTTTGACCCATGAGATCAAAAGTTGCAACGATCATGGTGCTCCTCTTAAAGGGAAACATGTATCTGAAATCAGTTATTGCACAAAATATGCAATTCATAAAACGCCTAAAAAGTGGATCGCTGGGATGAAGGTTAAACCAGAGTTCTTAAGTGACGATGTGGAAACAGGATATATAGATGCTAATGCAGTCGATGGGCATACATGGAGGTTTATTAAGATATGGAAAGAGTCATGTGAAGATGAGAATGTAGTTGAGGTATGTCGATAATATTTGTCACATATCACACACTTTTTGTTGTACTGAATCATAAAAATTTGGTTTCTATTTAGTTTGTTTATTGTTATTTTGCATGGTACACTAGCTCCTTGTTCTAATTTGGTTTTTTTTTGTAGGCTTATGACAAGATGCTTGACTTTTATCGTGGTCCAATGAAGCCAAAAACGAAGACTAACGCTGTAAATCGTATGATTTCATCATATCCATATGTTGGATTGCTAAATGTTGCTGTAAGTCATATATGGACAATTTTATACAACCGTTCAACGTCAAGGTAGTGTAACCTCATGTTTGATTCTTTTTTAACAGATTGCATCTATAAAGTTTGGTTTGTGGGATCGTATGAGTTCCGTCCCGGTAGAAATTAACAAAGTGGGACATGCAAATACCAATTCCACAACACATGCTGTTATTGTTAAAACAGATGTTCAGCCAGCTGAACAGGATGTTCTTGTTGCTAGTAAACATGCTTCGAAGGGTCGTGTTGCTGGTAAGTTACATGCCTTTTGCTCTATTTTTTATTTTTTTATTCTATATGTTGTAAATTGGAGTGTTTGGATGTGCAATAAAACTGAATTTGACAACGATTTAATCAAATTAAGAGAAACAGGTAAGAAGTTGTTAAAAAAACGGGTTATTATATGCATTTAAACTTACTTAACTATCCCCTTCTTATAGCACCTGCTCTCCATTTATAAGTGGCAATTACACTTTCAAAACGCACATCCAAACACCCCAAAGAAAACAGGAAACTAGTTAATTGTTTTAATGTTTAAGTTTTGGTGAAAAACTGGATTATCTTCAACCATGTCACTTTTCAGGCATTACTCTTGAAGATGTTCTGACATTTGCAAAGGAATATTTTTTGGTCTCCAATCAAGTTTTAGATAATATAAGCTCTTATCCGAAAAAACAATTAGTCTTATTAAGGGAAATCTGCAAGCTAGAATCTTCTCTAACTCAACATTTTTCTGCTGACGACTTTGCTACCCTCGGATTTGGAGACATTTTCACTTTCTTAGGCGAACATATTTCTCTACTACCTACCACATGGCAGGATTGCTTCACACTTGCAGACAAAGTTGAGAAGCCTTCGGTAAAAGTTTGCATGAGCCAAAGTTACTTGCTTGAATTCTTATCAGAAGCTGCTAATAGCTTAGGGGAACGCGAAACATTAAGCAACTTAATGGTTTCTCAGTTGTTGAAGACTCAATTCCCTTCTGCCGGTCTTACATTACTGGAAGATGAGTTTACAGTCGATCTTTTGACTAATCTGAGCAGGAGTGGTGATCATGTGAGCTCGAATATTGTGTTATTTTCTTCAACTTTATCTGATTTTACAGCAGAGAAAGGTTTCTCAGATACTCATGTTGGCACGAATGATGTAATTGAACTGTTTCTTAAGGCTCCAATGTTGGTAGATTTAAGTTTATGGTCATGTTGGGACTATAAGTTTGGACCTTCGTTGGGTCCTCTTGTGGGGTGGCTGTTGAGCAATGTAACCACCAAGGAACTGCTTTGTTTAGTAACAAAAGATGGAAAAGTTTTACGCCTTGATCATTCAGCCACAGTGGATTCATTTCTAGAATCTTTTCTGCATGAGTCTTCTTTTGAAACAGCTGTAAAGCTTGTATCTTTGATTGCTTTATATGGTGGTGAACGGAATGTACCTTTGTCCCTATTAAAATTCCATGCAAATAATGCTTTTGCAGGCGCGCCGATTGCATCAAGATTTGTTCTTGATTGTTTGGGTTATATACCGAAGGAGTTTCAACGCTTTGCAGCAGAGTTATTGGTTTCTGCACTTCGTTCGATTATCAAAGATGCTCAACTGGCGATTTTGAGTGAATGTAAAAGTAAAGAGGATCATATGTTGGTCCATGAGCTCGGGTTGTCATTAGGCATAGTGGAGTGGTTTAACGATTATTGCTCATGTTTATCAGAATCCAAAGAATCACTTGAAAAGAAAAGATATTCTTCAGAAAGTGAAGTTATGGCATCTCGTGAAACCAACCAACCTAGTGAAGACGGTAAAAGAGATGGTGTGATGACTCTTACAGTGCATGGTGTTGATGATGGTTGCATTCAGCCCATGCTAGATTCTGAGAGAGAGAATAATGCAGCTACTATTATCGAGTCTATTAGAATTGAAGAGTTCGGTCTGGATCCAAATATTTCAATATCAGAAAGTAGCATTTTAAAGAAGCAACATGCTCGTTTAGGAAGAGCACTTCATTGTCTTTCTACAGAGTTGTATTCCCAAGACTCGCATTTTCTTCTGGAGCTTGTAAGTTTCTATCTTATTTCACACAGTGTTTCTATAAGTTATTTTGTGACAATAATGACATGTTTATGCTATTTTTTGTAATTCTATAGGTTCAGAACGCTGATGATAATGTTTATCCAAGACATGTGGAGCCGACTCTAACTTTCATTCTTCAGGAGAAGAGTATTATTGTTTTGAATAACGAGCAGGGTTTTTCTGCTGAGAATATCAGGGCACTTTGTGATGTTGGAAATTCTACCAAGAAGACAGCTAGTTCCGGGTACATTGGCAAGAAAGGCATTGGATTCAAATCAGTGTTTCGGGTATAAGAATATATGTAATATTAGCCAAATAAATTCATTATTTTCTACGATGTACTCAAAACATTCCTTCGATGATTATGCAGGTTACTGATGCTCCTGAAATCCATTCTAATGGATTCCATATCAAGTTTGACTTAACCGATGGTCAAATCGGTTTTGTTTTGCCAACAATCGTACCTCCTTGTGATATCACCTATTTCACAAACCTGGTCTCATGTGACACTGCTGATCAAGTGAGCACACACGACTACAACACATGCATTGTCCTTCCGTTGAAGTCAAAGTCAACAGAAACTTCTGCTGAGGAGAACATCAAATCGATGTTTTCAGATCTTCATCCATCTTTATTACTTTTTCTTCATCGTCTTCAATGTATCAAGTTTAGAAACATGCTTAATGATTCATTTGTCATCATGAGGAAACAAATAACTGGAAATGGATTAACCAATGTTTCCATCGGGAATGAGACATTGACTTGGTTTGTTGACTCTCGGGAACTTCAGGCTAACGGTATCCGAAACGATGTCAAAACTACTGAAATTTCGGTTGCATTTGCTCTTGAAGTATCAGGAAATGGTAATTACAGTCCAAAGCTAGATCAGCAGTATGTTTTTGCATTTCTTCCTCTCCGAACATATGGTTTAAAGTTTATAATCCAAGGTGATTTTGTTCTTCCTTCATCAAGAGAAGAAGTTGACGGTGATAGTCCATGGAACCAGTTTCTGCTATCAGAGTTCCCAAACTTGTTTGTGAGCTCACAGCGATCTTTCTGCAGCCTTCCTGGTTTCAAGGATTGTCCTGGAAAGGGCATTTCTGTCTTTATGAGCTATGTTCCTCTTATTGGCGAAGTGCATGGATTTTTTGCTTCTCTTCCTAGATTGATCATATCAAAGCTATGCACATCTAACTGTTTACTTCTAGAAGGCGAAAATGAGAAGTGGGTCCCACCGTGTCGTGTACTAAGAAATTGGAATGAACAGGTTCTTACGTTTTTGCCCGATAGCTTGATTCAGAATCATCTTGGTCTTGGATACTTGAATAAGGATATAGTACTATCAGATTCACTTGCAAGAGCATTGGGTATCGAGAGTTATGGGCCTAAAATCTTGGTTAAGATGTTATCTTCTTTATGTCGCTCAAAAGATGGTTTAACAACTATGGGCCATAAGTGGTTATCATCTTGGCTTAATGAATTATATTCAATGTCCATTCAGGACACCGATGCTTTCAAAGTCGGCTCTGATGTTATGAATACCCTGAGGAAAACGCCTTTCATTCCACTTTTAGGCGGTTGTTACAGTTCAATTGAAGTGGGTACGATTTGGATGAGTTTAAATGGTTCATGGGACAATCTCGAAGCCTTTACAAGATTGTTTTCCAATCTTCGAATTGTTAATCCCGCAATTTTTGATGGCCCTGTCACCAATAACTTAACTCAAATGCTTTCTAAAGTTGGTGTCCAGAGGTTTTCTGAACATCAGGTAGTAAAAGCACATGTTTTACCAGCTATTTGTGACAAGAAAAATATAGTGAATGCTGATCTCATGACAGAGTACTTATCGTTTATAATGGTTCACTTACAATCCAGTTGCTTTGAGTGTGGGACTGAACGGGAGGACATAATCTCTCAGGTTTACAATAAAGCTTATATTTTAACCAATCATGGTTTTGCTCTACTATCTGAGGTTGGAATCCATTTTGGTAATGACTTCGGAAATCATATTGATATAAGTAGGTTGATCAGTGGCATAGATGTAAAATGGTATGAGGTCGACAAAATTTATATGATGTATCCACCTGGTATATCTATGGTAAACTGGAGAAGTTTTTTACAGGAAGTTGGAATTACTGATTTTGTGCAAACTGTTCAAGTTGAAAAAACTGTTTCCATTTCATCTCAAGTCGTTCTTACAAATATGATGTGGGAGAAAGAGAGTATTCCGCCTGGATCAACTGTCACTGACTGGGAGTCTCGAGAATTGGTTGATTTACTAGCAAAAGTGTCATCGAGCGGTGATTGTGAAAAATGCAAGCATCTTTTGGAGGTTCTTGATGAAATTTGGGATGAATATTATAGTGATAAAGCTGTTGCTTATTGCAATATGGATGGTGAAAGTAAAGCGTTTAAGTCTTCACTGGTAAGTGCTTTCAGTGATGTTCAGTGGGTGGTGTCCAGTATAGACAACGGGCTTTATTATCCTAAGGATTTGTTCTATGATTGTGATGCGGTGTGCGCAATTCTTGGTGATAATGCTTCTTATGCTGTCCCGAAGGTCCATTTGCTCTTCCCAATAAAACTTTATACTGTTTGCTTGACACATTTTTTTTTTTTTGTTATTTTGCAAAAGTTTACGGTTTGTGGTTTTTTGTTTGGATATGACAGATTCAAAATGAGAAGTTGGTGACTAGCATTGGTTTTAAGATTTCTGTTACCCTTCATGATGCTTTATCTGTTCTCGAAGTTTGGAAAAGATCTGCCACATCTTTCAAAGCAAGGTAACTGTTCATAATCTGCTTGTGCGTTTTCTAAATCAAGGTAAATGCTCATAACCGTAGCAAGATGTTCACACGTTTATGTTTGTTTACTTCAGCATATCACAGATGTCAAGGTTCTACTCATTCATATGGAAGGAACTGGGCTCTTCAGATGAGACTAACATGGCGATATTACGCAGTGGATCGTTAATATTTGTTCCCCTTACATCAGCTTCGTCGAGTGAAGTTGTTTCTGGTGTGCTTTTATCCCCACAGGAAGTCTTTTGGCAAGATAGTATGATCCATCCAAAAAGTGAAAGCAAAATGCTAAGCAACTTATATCCAAGCCTTCACGACTTTTTTGTTAATGAATGTGGCGTAAATGAGAACCCTCCGCTTCTTGATTACCTTGCGTTTTTAGGTCATCTATCAACTGAAGAAACTCCATCAGAGGCCGCCAAAAAGGTAGACCTTTGTCCAGTTTTCTACATAACTTGTTATTTAAATATGATTAGAAATTTCTACATTTATAACAAAATGATTAGCAACAACAAAAGTATAAAATTTACACCCTACCAGTTAGAGATACAAAAAAACATAACTTGCATCTACCTTTGTAAGTGAATCACGTTGTGTGACATAATGGCTTTGTTTCAATTTGAATTCTATTGACAGGTATTGGATGTTTTTGTAATGTGGAGTGACGGGCTCAAATCTGGCGCCCTAAGTGTTGAGGACGTTGAAATGCTGAAAAGACATCTTGAAGAAAAGGAAATGAAGGTGCTTCCCACATCATGTGATAAATGGGTTTCCTTACATCCATCATTTGGACTTGTGTGTTGGTGTGATGACGAAAAGCTTGCTGAAGAATTTGAGGAGTCGAATATTATTAATCTTTTTTGCTTGTGTGAACTCACTGATGAAGAAAAAGCAATGCTTCAAACGAAGGTTTCTGCTTTCATGAAAGCAATAGGAATCCCTGCTCTCTCAGAGGTTGTCCATCTTTCTCATTTTTTCATCTTTTTGTTCTAAACAATTCATGTGGGGTGTTTGGATTTGCGTTTTATTGCTGATTATAGGCTTCTTGTGACTTGAAGTCGAAATAAGTTAGGATATATGAATACTGCAACAAAACAGATTAGATGGTCAAATAATCTGTTGCACGGAAACTAATTATCTGCGGAAAAACTAAAATGACCTATTCACCCTTTTTAGCAGAAGCTCAGAAACTTCTACCTTCATGTCAGAAACATTTCTGCAGAAAGTGTCTTTGTCGGTCCAAATGTCTGTTTTTATTTTATCTTTCTGTTATTACAATTTCACTTAGTTATAGCACATCCGAATGCTATATTTTATGGTCTTTTGTGTAACCGGTTATCTAATTCTGAACATTTAACATCATGTAATTAATTTTAACATTTACATTTTGAACCCCCTTCATTTAACAAGCAACAGCTTCCATGTGCATCTTATAATTCTAGATGATATCAGGTGTAATTTAATCAGTTCTTAAAATCTACTGCAGGTTGTTACTCGTGAAGCAATATATTATGGGCCAGTTGACAATAGCTATGAAACTTCATTGTTGAGCTGGGCTCTTCCTTACGCTCAGCGTTACATCTGTAACAGACTTCATGAAAGATATCTACAACTCAGGCTATCAGGATTCGAAAAGCTGAATCGACTGCAGATTGTTGTTGTCGAAAAGTTATTTTATAAGAACATTATAAGGCGATCAAATATGGCATCAAAGAAGAGGCATGATTGTAGTTGCCTCCTTCAGGTATTATACTCATTTTTAATTGTGTCAACTATTGGGACCAATAACCACCTGCAAAATTCTAATTATAGTAAACAAAAGGAAAAATGACCAAAATACTTACTCAGCTTTACCATTATAGAAGTTAGCCGAAAAATAATGTCTCCCTGATTTACAGACATCGTACCTTGTCGATACTATTTATAGAAGTTTGAGTTTATACTAAACATGTTTATGTGCTGATTCATACAGGATGAGATTCTGTATGCAACTCGTGAATCAGATTCTCATTCAGTATTCATGGAGCTTACTCGTTTTCTGATCAACGGGGATCCTGAACTGCACTTGGCAAATTTTCTTCACTTGATTACAACAATGACCGAATCAGGTTCAACAGAAGAACAAATAGAAACTTTCGTCTTAAATAGCCAAAAAGTGCCAAAACTTGCGGAGGAAGAACCGATATGGTCAATTCAACCTATGACATTGAATATGGAAACATCAACCACAACACGTGTCACCAAAAGAACCGTCAAACATAGTTCCTCAACTCAAGGTAACAAAAACTGGCCTCCCTCCAGCTGGCAATCTGCCCCTAAGATGCAAGATGTCGCTAAGCGTGTGGATCTAAAAGTATCCTCAACTAATCAGGTCGAAATTCTTGAAATTTCTACAAGTTCAAATGGTGAGGGTGATAGTGTAACCAATGTGGCTAACCGTGTCAATGCTGAATCTTCTTTGGTTGACCAAGATGGTCCTACGAGTTTTAGTCATAATGATCAACTTTCTCTTGGCCAAGTCAATGTACAACAGGCGCTACTTACAGGAAGACGAGGTGAGGAAGTGGCGTTCAACTACTACTCTAAAAAAGACGGGACAAAGCTAGTGAAATGGGTGAATGAAGCTAGTGAGACGGGGCTACCGTATGACATTGAAGTTTATGATCACAACAACCGAAAGGAATACATTGAAGTGAAAACTACAGATTCTGCATCGAAGGACTGGTTTGAGATATCAGTTAAAGAGTGGCAGTTTGCAGTTAAGAAAGGTGAATCTTTTAGCATAGCTCGTGTGGTTTTGTCGGGTGATAAAACGGCTCAAGTTGCTGTTTTTAAGAATCCGGTGAAGCTTTGTCGGGATGGTCAGCTAAAACTGGCTGTTTTGATGTCAAAAGCGCAGATGAATGAGTTTGTTCTCTGATATTATTGTGCATGGTATCTTTATGTATGATACTTAGATTTTGTGATGGTTGGTCTTTTTGGCTTGGTTTATTGCTATCTTATTACAAGTATGTGTTTAATGTCAATGTATAAAGTATGCAAGAAACTCAATCTTAAACCTGTATACTTAGGCAGCACGTGAAACACTTTTGGGCTACGGTAAAGTCACCTTCTGTGACGTGTCGGCTTATGAATTATATGACGAGCTTCAACCGTTCAACCTACTCAGCGTCTGCAGG
Organism: Chrysanthemum seticuspe; assembly: GCA_019973895.1. Taxonomy (NCBI): domain Eukaryota; kingdom Viridiplantae; phylum Streptophyta; class Magnoliopsida; order Asterales; family Asteraceae; genus Chrysanthemum; species Chrysanthemum seticuspe. Next base: position 67,082,625 of record BPTQ01000009.1, read on the forward strand.
TGTGTTCATCAAATCATCAGAGTCACTTCCTTCCCGGTTAAACTCGTCCCTTCTCATCCCTCATGAAACACAGCTCGTGACCCGGTTCTTAATCATACATTCACAAAGTTTCCCACTCTTAATAAAATATTTCCTGGTTATTCATAATAGGTAGCACTTCATATATGTTGAGGTACTGCTTGTATTAAGAATTACGAGATGACACCAAATGCATAAAGCCCCGGCCTCCAAATCCACATAATCCCTCGGGATGCTTTAACTGCATTGTAAATCATGTATTCAAAATTTGTATTTTGAGTATATATATAACATTTTCATGTTTAGATTAGGTAAATATGGAATTATCCCATGAGTAAACGACCAAAATGCACTTTTTACATATTATCGAGTTATTCAAGTCTAACATAAGGGTGAGCATCGGTCCGGACTCAACCGACCAAAACCGGACCAGACCGAGATCGAATTCGACCAAAACCCTAGACCGAGGATCGGACCGAATGTGTTCGGTCCGGTCCTTCGGTCGGTCCGGTTCAAGAATGCATAATGGTTGGTTTTTACGTAAGACCGACCGGACCGGACCGAAGCGGACCGAGATCGAAATAAGGAAAATGTTGGGACCGAGACCGGACCTTTGGTCCTTCGGTTCGGTCGATTTTCGGTCCGTCCGGTCGGTTTTCTCGGTCTCGGTCGGTCTTGGGTCTACGATGCTCAGCCTTAGTCTAACATACAACAATTTGTACTTTTATCACTTTTTTAATTAGACTTATGCTAATGGTGACCACATGCAGAGTACCTAATCGTTGTAGTGTAGTATAGGCGAGACACGAGGGATTGATCAATCTCTTAGTGATTAGTGAGGTAGGTTCGAAGTGTATATCGATTTTATTAGCCGATTATTATGTAGACCATTAGAATTATGTGTTTGGATTCAGCCCAATAAGGGTTTTCTATGTACATCGGCTAGTCTTATGTGTTTAGATTCAGCCCAATAAGGGTTTTGTATGTACATCTGGTTAGTATTATGTGTTTGGATTCAGCCCAATAAAGGTTTTGTATGTACATCCGGCCCAATAAGGGTCTTGTATGTACATACCGGATGTACATACAAAACCCTTATTGGGCTGAATCCAAACACATAATACTAATGGGCTACATAATAATCGGCTAATAGATTTAAATCTAAAGGTTAAAAGAAGATTATTTTTGGTCTTGTATATTTTATTAAAAAGCAAGTAAAATCTCACTCTCAGATATTTGAGGAGGTTGGTTTTAAACTACTATTAATTAAACTACAAGAAAAGTAAATTGGTGCTTCTTATATGAGGAAAAACGTATTTACCTAAAATGTCATTACTCCCTATTTATCTCTTACTATGTTGCCGAATTGTCACGTCTTTGCCTAATGTAATGTGAAGTATTCCTAATTACCAGTTGTGATATGGTCAGTCACACGCCTATATACTAGCCTAAGCAAACGACGCTTATCTGGTTTATCAAGCTCGCCCAATAACTAACCTACACAATAACTACTCGCCCAATTAACAACCTAAGACATAAGTAATTAATTAGTCACGTTTTAGTGGACGTTCAAGCTAGTCTAGTTTTTCCTAGCCAGTTTTTCAACTCCTAACGCGCACACCATTCAACAAGAGACAAAAAACAAGACAATCAATAACTAGGTTTCATGCAATCCTAAGTAAATTAGTCGAGTGTAGCAATAGAAAGAGAATAAAATAAACAAATCAAACAATAACACATAGACTTGATTGAATGATGATAAAATAACTTATCTCAATAATGCATGATTTCTTCAATGGCCAAAAAAGCCTAAAAAACTGCTAAAAACGACCCTAGCTTGGTGGTATAAGTTCCTCCAAAGTTGCACGCACAATAAAGAAAACAGTGCGTTTATATTTATAGATTTTGGGTTGTGATTGCATCGCCTTATGGTTGTGACAACGTCAGCTCACCGTATATTAATGTTTTGCTCTTGCATCGACTTAGTTGTGACGGCGTCATTATGTAGTTGTGACATTGTCAGCCTCTTTTGACGTCGTCTCCACAAGCCGTCTCCAGACACTGTATGGTTAGCACCCTCACACGACGATGTCACGTTGTAGCTTGTTACGCCGTCACATGACCTTGTCATGTGGCCTTTGTCGTTTTCTTCGTTTTTTGATACGAACCGGATCGATAATGGGATAGAAGATCAATAAAGATAGAATAATCGACGTTCGAGAGGTCGAATAAGCTCTCCCAATTGACACGAAATCAATAAACCATAATAATATTTAGCATAACCCGGTTACAACCCTAATGACCTCTTAAATACTAGATTATTCATATACTTACCATAATACTTTAACTTGTTCACTAAGAAATATAATAAAGGCAACTAAATAAACTAATTAATTAATTAATCGTATCAATACTCTTGCCCCCCAAAACACCTTGTCCTCAAGATGTTGCAAAGTCGCCTCGAATGATTTCGGGATCCCATATTCTTATAGCTATACTCTTCTGATGTTGTCCAATGGTAAGCACAAAGTCTAGTCCATGATTGTTGAGCCTGCCCATTTTTGGGTGGTAAAACTCTCCCAATTCAGTTGATCCATCTTTTTTTCTTACGTCCAGTAAATCATCAAAACTCACCCAATAACGATGATGAAGGGCGTCATATATCATTTCATCACCATGTTTATATTTTACCCCAACAAGCACAAAAGAAGTTTTATTCAAGCACATATACCCCACGCTACTTTCACTGCTAAGCTTTTGCTTCCGGTTCAGCCCTTGGTTTTCATCACATGCTTTAATCACCTCATCCCTTTTGTTTCTGATTTCTTTTATTCTCGAGTTTGTGCTTCTGTCCTCGTCTCTTTTCACTTTAGAACATGCAACCACCAAGTTTTCTTCCGGTGTTGATCCATCATCACAATCTTCAGTGACAAAGATTTATGATTTAGGATTTGATATTACATTTTCGGATGCTTCCTGAGCTCTATTAAGATCACGCCACTTCTCCCATTCTTCAACCTCCTTAGCGCGGCCCGTTGAAATCGCCAACTTCTTCAATAAATCCATAATCTTTTCATGTTTACGGGCTGATTCAGCTTTCAAAGCCTCAAATTTATTCTTGATATTATAAATTCGATCTTCCGTTTGTGTATGATATTCCTTGCTACTCATAACTAATCTGATTTCAATAACACTAATAAGTTCTCATATGAATAGAGTTGTGCTTGGAACAGTAACTCTGGGGATGAACAGTAATCAATATACAACAACTTTATTTTATTTTATTTTATTTTTTCTTGTTATTTTTTTGGAAACCCTAAAATCGAACAGTGCTGATACCAATTGATACGAACCAGATCGATAATGAGATAAAAGAACAATAAAGATAGAATAATCGACGTTCGAGAGGTTGAATAAGCTCTCCCAATTGACACGAAATCAATAAACCATAATAATATTCATCATAACTCGGTTACAACCCTAATGACCTCTTAAATACTAGATTATTCATGTACTGACCATAATACTTTAACTTGTTCACTAATAAATATAATAAAGACAACTAAATAAACTAATTAATCAATTAATCGTATCATTTTTCCATCCAATCGAGCCCAAAGTGCGTCCTTTTCTGACAAATGCATCCCATGTACCTAAAACTAAAAAAGAAACGATTTAGGGCAATATATGATCAAATATGTATGAGTTTAAAAGTTAAATGACCCCTTACAAGCGTATGAAATTACACCTCATCATCATCCCTGCTACATCAGCGCCAACTCGTCTTTCTTGCTCTTCAAGACTACACACAGACAACACAATGCTAATGGTGACCGCAATGACGACCGTAAATTTTTTAAAATTAAAAATTAAAACTTTTATTTATAAATTAAAAAGGTTACATAGATAATTAAACCGTAAGCGTACGAAATAAAAAACTAAACATACAAAATTTAAATAATATTTTGTATATAATAAAAATACAAATTGTATTTAAATAAAATTAAAATTTACAATACGAAAACTAAAACACATTCATTATATTTGTTTCCTTTATGCATCCAACAAACTTTAGCACTGATGTTATCTTGTATATTGCTCGCCAATCTAAACAAATCATTATGAATCTCGTAATCTTTCCAAGATTTTTCTTCTAGAAAAGTCTCAATCGAAGTTAGTTTTTCTTGCGGAATGTCTTTGCATTCTGCATTTCCGCATATGCTTTCCTGAGATCCTCTTTAGCTGTGTGTGCGTTGTTAAACTTCTCAGCTAAGTCGATATCGCTTGCTGACGAATCAATTAGTTTCTGAACACCAGCTTTGATTTCATCAACGGTATGTAAAAGTGAACAATACATAATTTTGGGCAGAGAGAGTTAAGATTGTTGTGTGAAAAATGGTTAAATATGGGTAGATAAGTGGGTTTTTATGAATTATAATGGGGTTTTATAAAAAAGAGAAAAAAGTTATGATCGGCTGATCGACCACAATATCAATTTTTAGAGGGGTGGGGAGAGGTAGGGATTAGTCGAGCTAGGGAGGACGCGATCGGGTACTCGATCGGTTGGGGGTTATGGTCATTGCTAGCATAAGTCTTATATTATTACCAAATTAATTTATATGTTAGAGCTATAATGTTATGAAGACTCTAGTTTATTAAACATTAGTTTTCTAGCTAGCTACAAAATAATTTCATGGTGACTCTGTTGGAATTATATAACATGACTATCATATATAAAACACATAAAACATCAAAGAAACATGCGAAAGCGTATAGGAACGTATAATGAATAATTAACTAACATAAACATAAAGTATGCGTACCTTTTTGATTCTAGCCGAACAAGAATCAATTCCACAAAACTAGCAAGTGATGAACCGTAATTAGGGTTTATAGAATTATAAGAATTACCCCTTACTGATTTTGTAATTCAATCCAAGATACCAACAAAAGTATGTTAGTACCACGTTCTTGTACACACGTACTAAATCAAATTAAAGTAATGCTAGTTTTAATCACACAAGAATATTTGTTTTGGAAAAACAAGGTGATCGACACCCTTAGGGGTTGTACGATCGGTTTCAACACAAAAAGACACAAACACTTTTTGGTTTTTAGGTTGTGAGTAAAAGAGATAATTACCCAAAGAAACTTAGAGTCCAAGTTAGGGTTGAATTGTGTATGGAAACCCCCATCCAATCTATCAATCATACTTATTATAAATTCATACGTATGACCATTCAATAAAATCATGCGCATGGGATAATCATTTATAAACCAATTTTAGCACATGCATAATACACTGTCGCACATGCATACATGCATATGAATTTTCGGATTAAAAAATCATGCTATGGAGTTGTTATTCATGTCTGTCGATCGTCTATCTCTTTTCATTCACCGAATGAGACCAAAGGGTGTGTTTATATAGCATTAAACCTTGTCCAACAAGTCATTGCAAGCACCTCTTTAAGTTTAAAAACTCGACACTCAACCCATTCGTTTTTCTTAGTTCGACCATATAAATATTTCGTGACTTAATTAAATCTCATACGCAAAGCGTGTAATCCCGTGGTCTCGAGTTCGATCCTAACTCACGACTACTAATTTATATCCATAAAACCAACAGCTCCCACTTGAATATATCTTAATAGAGTGATCACATCGGTTAGCGTCTAGCAACACTTTGATGCCTCTAGTACAACTCGAGCAAGGCTCCTGGAAAACCTTTTAATGATTTCTCATTATTATTATCCTTTTGTTTCTAATACCATGTTAAATAAAGATATGGAATTAAGTCATTCTTTATTCAACCATTATGTTTCTCGTTTTAAGTGATTGACCAAGATTACCAAATCTTCTGAACATATTCAGGGGAGATTTTGGGTGTGGCCACACAAACATCTTGTCAACCCTACGAGGGACCCAGCAGTATTAAACTCCAAATAAATTTGAAGGAACAAATTCTATCTTGACTACGAGACTAACCCACAAACTTTGCAACACTTATGGAAACAACCCTTATGACTACCAGTTACGTATAGGGTTAAGTTGTTCCACAGAAGTACACTACATTCATGACACTTATCTGGTATCTCAAGTCTGAGGATAACTATTCATGATTTACTTAATAACAATATCCATAAAGTAAATTCATGTAGTTGGGATAAGTCTTATATTCAATTCATTGAATATCATCTGAAATTGGTAGGTTTTCTCATCAATATACTTTTAAGTATATTCTACCAAATCACTCAGATTTGTCTTAATTTAACGATACTCCCATATCATTAATTGACAATGGACAATTTAGAATAAATAAATTTATTCACGGATTAAACATGCAAATATAAGATACAATATATTATAAAATCAAACATACCAAGCATTTGATTTATTATAATAATTGTTTAACATCCTTTATCCAAATACTAAATAGATCAATGCATGAAAATTCCAGTTGATGAAGTATGCCTCAAGTAATGACAATCATACTTGTTGACAAGGCATAAATCAACCAACTTGATCTATCGTAATTTTGAGAATACTTATTTCAAGAATTCAATTAGTGAAGTCCTTGTATGTGTGAATTCACCAATCCACATAATAATTCATAAAGTGTGTGACATCCTCTATCACCAATTTATGACAATTTAAACTTTCAAACATTTTAAAGTTTAAAGTATTCTTATTCTATTAACTTATAATGCAACTGCGCTCTTAGTAGCACAACTAGTTCACATGGCCATTAACAAGGATGAAATCCTACCATGACTAGTATTGAGTGTCATCTCAATTAAACCAACATCATTGTATACAAACAACAATATGCTCATTAAAACTCCGTAAACTTTAATATCTTATTGTGTAATGTTTGATGCCTTCCAAACTTTCAAGTTTGTAGCTGATGACAATTTGCACAGCAATTGACATATTGTTCATCCATAGAATCTAGGAGCAATTCCAGGCTAAGGATGTAATTCTATTAGAATATTCATTACACAAGTTATCTAATAACTTTTAGTTAGATATCAATATTGTCAAATCACTTCTTATTCAAGAATGATACAACAATTTTAATACACAACATGATGTACATGATAAATCTACATGTCAAACTTAGATTTCATTCATGTTTTATCTTGTCAAAAGATATTTATCCATTTTTCAAATGATATATCATGTTTTATTATAATCATTTATTTTACTGCACATGTTTATTAATAATAAACATATATTCTAAGGTTGTATGTTTTAATTTTTAAATCTTACAAGTGAAGTTTCATTCCAATCTAAGACTTAACATTTAGCTTACACGGAATGTTACTTCCTATATATTATACAACATATAAGATTTAAAACCTTAACATAATACTCCCACTAGCTTTCAGGAATACTTAAAAATTTTCTTACTTCAATTATAAATCAAAACTAGGATTTAATAATTAAACATAAGAATAATTTCATAGATGCATGCATTTATCCATTCATGAATTATTGCACTTCATACACTTCCAAAGATTATATGAACTCAAAATACCTTTCGATTACTTACCGTCCTCGCTCAAGTAATTTCTCAAGAAAGAGTTTTGATATTTCATTGTCATATTTCATATTAAAGAAAACAAGTATGGCAATTATCATCTTTATATATTTAATATGTCTAGAAAAAGAACATTCAATCACAATTAATTGCTTAAGTATGATTAATAATCTTGTCATAAAACATGCATTAAATATATGTACAATTTTGTCCATATGATTTCTACACAGAGATTTAAACCACTAGAGTTTTCCATCTTTTTGAAGAAATTCATCTTCATTCTCTAGTCTAACTATTAAGATAAACCGAATTTCTAAAATTGATTATTTTTATGGACAACATCTTTAACATTCATAGTATGAGTAATTTACCCAATTCAATATTTGGTAATCCATCATAATGATTATCAGGTTTACTATAATCATGTAACTCATGTTCTTCTCAGCATATAAATCAAATATCTGAGATATCCTTGCAGATCTATGAATGAAAATTCCATCATCTTGAGGTTAACATTTCATATCTAGCCTCATCATGATATTTACTAGTGTATTTAAGAAGATTTTATCTTTCAAGATAAAAAAAACTCTCACTTGCCTTTTGTAATATATAGACTATCTATATATACTTAGCAATTAGAGCAAAACTACATTGTTCTCTTTTTGGGACATTACAAATACACATTGATAATTCCTGACTTTAGTTTGTTAATAACCTATTCATAAGTAGTTTAACAAATTTAGAATCTTCAATTTTAAAACTTAATGTGATTCATCACATTCCATAATAATATGGTGTTTTATTAATCTTCTAGGTTGGAGTCATATTGAGTATATTCAATTCATACTCAATTTTCTAACCTTGTTACTTTTTAAGAAAAAAGTTATGGTTATCTTGAATCAAACAAATCAAATAGAGTTTGATTCTCCAAACTGAACATACCATCAACTTGTGGTATTCATTAGAATTAATATTGTAAGACAATCTAACAATATATAAGATAAACATATTCCTTTTGGCTTACCTATTTACCAACTAAGTCAACTTAATGGTATAATAGACTTTTCAAGCTAATTGCATGCTTTATAACACAAGTACTCTTTAACCAAATCACTTCATATCCATGTCTCATCAAGAAAACATAAACTGTTATAATCCCATTATAAGTTATAAATCATTGATCAACTCAATGACTTCTTGTATATGTCTTAATTAAAAAATATAACAAATTAACGTCTTACTTTATTATAAGTCGTAAAAGACTTTATGTTTATGTCTTTACAATGAATCAGAAATATGTTTAACTAAAGTAATTATGAACACGACTCTTGGTTTCAATAGTAATTTCAAGTTAATTTATTTACTTCACAATAATGTAGGACTACATTATTTTTCATTTATGTCATTCCAAAATACATAAATAAACAAATTGAAGTAGTATTAGATTACTTCATTTATTTATGTCATTCTAATAATACATAAATATATGATTTGAAGTAGTTTTATATATCATTTTGACACATGTTCTAAATACTTGTCTAATTTAGAAATTGTAAATTTATTCCATATACGATCCCACGTAACATGGAGATTTACATTGTTGTTGCAATTTCGCCAAGTTCTCACATGACGTAAATTGCAACACCAAGTGTTTCTTGAATTAGATATGTACAAGTCATATTAGAACGTTAATCTCTTACCTTGCAGTCAAGAGAATCCGTTAAATAATATACCTATATGTTGTATCTTGCACACAATATAGATTTCTCCCACTTGTGCATGAAACAACATCATGTAGCAGATAAACAACACGATATATGTTTGTTTATGTGACAAATATGATTGTGTCATTGATATTAGCATAACTAGTAGATGTAGAACCACTTCATTGTCTAATAAGGAAACGTACATGACTATCCTTGAAAACATAAGTGTCTACAAGTGGAAAGTAATTATCTTAAGACATTCTAGAGATAATCTGGGTTACTACCAAGATGACAAAGCTTGTAACTCCCACTGAATTAGAGATCATTACATTAATTCCTTATTCGGTAATAAGAACACAATACTCCCACTGGATTTGACAACATTGCAAGTGTTTCATTAATCAATGAAAGAAAATAGTATTATATTTACTTCCTTACACTTTTGAGAAAGTCCATACATAATAATTACTTATGTACTAAAAGAGTGTATTATACTATGTAGATGATGAATTATCCATCAATGCTATTAACTTGAAAAATTGGGCATGCAAATTCTTTCTTAATAGTTCTACTATACCAACAATTGTAAGTAGTAATTTTAAATGGTCAAAGCACAACAACTAGATAAAATATGCTAGTTTATCTTTTACCAATTTTGCAGTAAATTAGTCTAGCTTCTAATTTAATAACTCAGAAAATATGCAATTTTCTTAACTATTAAAATTTACTTACGAGTTATGTATTTAGAATTTAGACAATTCTAATTCGTCCTATCATACATTTCTTATTCATGAAAAAGAATAGGTTGAAACTCACTCTTTCTTAAGAAAAAAGGACTAGGTTTATTCTTTTAGCAAAGTTGACTCTACCAAAAACCCTTACAAGCGTAGATCAATTTACCAATACCGGAATAACCTACGTTTACGGTTTAATGTTGCATTAATACATTTAAAGAATTTGCAAAATTCAATTTTAGTATTTTCGATAATTAAACTTTTCAAAAAAATAAAATACCCAAGGTAATATTCATATAACCATAGAATTTTCTCGAAAACTAAGATCCAAATTATCATAGTTCCATTACATCAGTTGATCTGCTAGTAACGAAAACACATAGTAAGGTAATCTGTCGAACAATAATTGACAAACATTTTCCAATTCCTAAATCAATATGGGATTTACATTTTCCAACGCTATTGCAAATGTAAACATATTTTATCCCATCTTGTGCCTTGAGTTCAGGTCTCACTTACTACTCAATTTAAGTCGTCTAACTTAAAGAATTGCAAATATGTCCATGCAAGGTCTGACTTCACATGAAGATTTACCTTTCCATTACAATTTCGCCAAGTTTCCACATGACGTAAATTGCAACTTCGAGTGTTCCTTTAACTAGATGGCACTTAACTTAATTTTAAAAGGGTACTAGTTTTGATTTATGGTGTCAAATCAAATATGTACGAAGAAGCATGCATACAACTTCGTATCAATAGTTTTTAATAAAAAAAAAAAAAAACTTTTTATTAACCAATTCGTAAAGATTGAATTATCAAAGTTTTGATTGAGGTATTGGTTTCGCCAATCAAGGAATTTACCTTTAATTATCGTCCATTATATCGTACTTTTGCATAAGTCTAAAGACTTAGTGTTTCGAATAATTACCACAAAAGTAGCGCATGGAATTAAAGTAATTCACCCTTAAGATGATTTTGTACATTTATAGCCTACTTGGTAACTCCAATTTGACGCACAAAGAAGCGGAGAATTTGGTCAGCTCTGAAGCAATAACCTCCTTCTTTCGGGTCACAATTTAATGCGCTCCCCTCCTTGTACCCCTCTTATAGTTTGTCAAAATTGGATGAGCCGTTCTCACTATTTGTACCAAAACCATCAATCAATTAAACTTATTGAAAATTTAACTCTTCAAAAACAAATCAAATTTCACCATTGTTTAGTTCAATTTATTTTTCTATTCAAAATTACTCTTTGCTTAAAACTTGTCGCACATAATAAACAAACAAGTAACAATAAAAAATAAACAACTAAAACAATGTGCACATAACTAACAATTAATACATGTAAACAAGTAGCCACATGCAACTTATTTGATAAAGCCTATTAATAATCAATATCTAGGTTAATTAACGTATATATTAACTAGGGCTTTCACTCGCATAATTGAAAGTGAGCCACATACATCGATGAATCGATTGCGTAAGCCATAATTAAAATATACCAAATTGCACATAATTGATTCATTAATATATTATTAGAGTCTTCCCCAATTCAAGATTTATCAAAACATACATGTGATTAAACTAACTTAACAATTAAAAATTCAAGCAACCATCCATGACGAACATGCATGTATCATCATGGATATAACATAACAATTATTCAAGTAAGTCACAAGATCGCATACAATTTCATGTCACATAACACTTTATTCATGAATTTATCACGTAACAAATATATTAATTTTAGGTTTCGATATTGATAACATAACAATTATAATAAACCCTAAAACAATTTTTAAAAACAATCGACTAAAAAAAAAATTAGGGTTTCGACCAAAAAAATAAAATAAAATTGGTCGATCCATAAAAAACAATTTTAAAAACAAATTAGGGCAAAAACCCTAATCTTAAAATTAGGGTTTATATAATCAAAACCAAAATCCTAGAACAATCATATCAAACAACATACAATATTCGTTTTTTACGTGTTTAGTAATTAATTACTCATTAAACCAAGACTCGTGATGCCACTGTTGAAATTATATAACATGACTATCATATATAAAACACATAAAAATCAAAGAAACATGTGAAAGCGTATAGGAACGTATAATGAATAATTAACTAACATAAACATAAAGTATGCGTACCTTTTTTATTCTAGCCGAACAAGAATCAATTCCACAAAATTAGCAAGTGATGAACCTTAATTAGGGTTTATAGGATTATAAGAATTACCCCTTACCGATTTTGTAATTCAATCCAAGATACCAACAAAAGTATGTTAGTACCACGTTCTTGTACACACGTACTAAATCAAATTAAAGTAATGCTAGTTTTAATCACACAAGAACATTTGTTTTGGAAAAACAAGGTGATCGACACCCTTAGGGGTTGTACGATCGGTTTCAACACACAAACACTTTGAGATAATTTACAAAGACCATAGGCCTTGTATATATACCCAAAGAAACTTAGAGGCCAAGTTAGGGTTGAATTGTGTATGGAAACCCCCATCCAATCTATCAATCATACTTATTATAAATTCATACGTATGACCATTCAATAAAATCATGCGCATGGGATAATCATTAATAAACCAATTTTAGCACATGCATAATACACTGTCGCACATGCATACATGCATATGAATTTTCGGATTAAAAATCATGCTATAGAGTTGTTATTCATGTCTGTCGATCGTCTATCTCTTTTCATTCACCGAATGAGACCAAAGGGCGTGTTTATATAGCATTAAACCTTGTCCAACAAGTCATTGCAAGCACCTCTTTAAGTTTCAAAACTCGACGCTCAACCCCTTCGTTTTTCTTAGTTCGACCATATAAATATTTCGTGACTTAATTAAATCTCATACGCAAAGCGTGCAATCCCGTGATCTCGAGTTCGATACTAACTCACGAATACTAATTTATATCCATAAAACTAACTGATTCTAGTTTACTAACCACAAATTTTCTAGCTACTACAAATACGTTAGGGTGTTTGTTTAAGCTTATTTTCTAGCTTGAGCGGTTATGTGATTTTGACTTATACTTCGTAATCGCAACCTAGTTTTTTTCAATTAATTATGAAGCTTATTGACTTATATAAGTTTTTTTTTTTGTTTTTTTTGTTGTTGTTTTTTTTTTAACGCTAATAACTTAACTAAAAAGTTTGAACTTTTTAAGAAGTGTGAATAACGTGGTTTGAAGTTCCCAAAATCCTTAGCTATTTATGAAACAAGATATAAAAGATTTAAATGCAAACATAAAGATAAACTTTTCAATTGTAAAATTCTTGTTAAAATGAATCAACAAATTACAAAGTGTTATACGAAGTTAACAGTTAATTGAAAGACAATGATTTAGCTATGAGACCAAACAAACATAAACAAAGTATAAGTTTATAACCGAACTCTAATAGATAAATACTTGAGGGACTGAACTTATCAAAGTAAACAAAGATATGAAAAACAAAAAGAAGTAAATAAACCCTTACAAAAACCCTAATAAACATTTTCTTCCTCACCCCAATCGCCGTCACTTCCTAACCGCCGGTCACCGCCGCTTTCCGGTAGTCAGGTAAACATAAAAACACAATCTTTTTAACTTATTTTTATTGGGTTTTGTTAATATGAGGCATTATTTGGGTTTTCTTGTTTTTTTCTGCTTATGCTAATAAGCACTTCAAGAAATAGCTTCTGGACTTGCTTGTTTTGTAAAAAGTGCAGTAAGACTTCAGAAATTTTCAATCTAATTATTTTTTAATGGGTTTTAGGTTAGATACTTAGATATGCCAGAAAATTGGGGCTTATGAAACATAAGCCCAAATGGGCTTATGTTTAATAAGCTTAGCCAAACAGGCCCTTTAGTTTTTATGTCAGCACTTTGAAATAAGCATTTTGGGTGATGCAGACATTTTAAACTGATTATCTGGTAAAAAAATAAGCTAATAAGCAGGTCCAAACATCCTCTTAGTTGAAGTCCACGGTGTTTGGTTAAGGTCGTTCATTTACGCAATCCAAAAGAGAGAAGTTTTGTTTAGGCTAGGGCTATGTTCAAGTTGTGTATCGACATGCACTTGGGGATTAATATATGCAAGATTTGGATTAGATACATGTATTTAACCATGTACAATCATAGGCAGTGTATAGATTGAAGTAGGTATAGCCGTATAGGTGAATGCCTTAATTTGAAGTTTTTACGAGTTTGAACTCTGAACGTGCAGTTTGTGTCGATTTCCAAATGTTTTTTCGTTGTAATACATGGATAAATAAGTAATAAAGTTTAAACTTTGTAGGGTGAAAATAGACATTTGTTTTGGAATATGTTGTAGTAGTCTACCTTTAAATCGAACGCAAAATTGTAATTAGCTTTCCAAGACTAAAATTGAAGAAACAAAGCAAATAAAAACGCCTAAAACAATAGTTGAGGGACTTTACTTGTAACTTTCGTAGATTAAGAAAATTAAAAGAAAAATAAACCCTTAGAAAAACCATAACAAAACATTTTCTTGAATAGCCGTCACTTCCTTATAAGTTTTCCGGTAGCCAGGTAACCATAAAAACACAATATTGGAACTTTATTTTAGTCGGTTATAGTTATAGTTAAGCAAAGGTGTTAGTTACTTTTTTTTTATGAATTATATGAAGTTATGTTTATTAATTAGTAACAAGTTTCAAGCTTTAATTGCTGTATTTTTGGAGTTTTGCTTTCGGGGATGTTTGTTTTAGAGGGTGCTTGGGATTGCTTATTTGTTCTGTTTATGCTTATCAGTACAACTAAATAAGCAAATAAATAGACAGCACTTTAGAGAAAAGTGTTCGGGTTTGCTTATTTTGTCAAAAAATATTTAAACGAGAGAAGAAGTAGAAATTTTATATCAAATTTAGTTATCATTGGTTTTATGTTAGATATGTTGGTAATTGAGTTTCTTGTTTCATCTGCAGTAAGCACTTTTAAATAAGCATATCCTGACCTGCTTATTGAAAACTGCTTATTTTCAAATAAACACACTTCAAATTGCTTACCTGCCTAAAAATAAGCAAACCCAAACACCGCTATAGTTAACTTATGCCTACTTAAGTCAAAGTTGAGGTCAGAGGTGGTTGGTTAAAGACATTGTTTCATGCAATCCTATGTGAGGACTTGCGATTAGGTCTAGGGTTAACTTTTAGTCGTGTATTAGCATGCAGTTAGAGATTAAAATTTTCAAGGTTAGGAATGTAGGATTAGATACAAGTCGTTTACATTGTACAATTGGTGTAGTACAGACTGAAGTAACTATAGGTGAATGCCTGAACTAGTGATGAAAATTGATATCTTAATCTGAACATGAGTCTGAGTTTATATGAGTCTGAACTCTGAACATGTAGTATGTATCGATCTCCAAATGGTTTTTTGTGATAACACAGAGATATATAAGTATTAAGATTTAAACTCTGTAGGTTGAAATTAGATATTTGTTTTGACGTATGTATTATAAGTGTACATTCTTATAATATCGAGACAAAGTTGATCTGTATTTTAGTGCATAATGATACCTTATTATCCATACCGTTTTGAATATTACTAGGAAGTTGTGAGTGTTAATGGCATCCATATGCATGTGAACCTAGATCGAATTAAAGATAGTGGTATTCATATCGAAATCAACTAGAAAGAAATGCATATATGAGCATAATCACATCTCATTTGCATTTAGAGAATGTTTGGGTAAAAGCTTATGCATTTGCAGAAACCCCAAGAAAGAAGTTGAGTTGATTAGCCTACCCCCCGCCAAAAAACTTGTAGGTACTTTCAAAAAAAGCTTACCTGATTATCTTATGTAAACTTAAATAACTTTTATAAAGGTACTAAGTTACAAGCCGCTAAGCACTTCAAATAAGCTTACCCTAAGTCTTCCTTTATTACTTTACAACTAGTCATGTGAAAGTATTAAATATGATTGGAAAATTTATTTTTAGCACACTGATATATTTTTTCTCGAAATATATAGATTTTAGAGGTTGTAAGTTGCAATCCTTTAAATCGTATGGGGTCACTTCTAACTAGTTTAACTTTTTTAATCTTGTTCATTTTAGACCAACTTATTAGTTGTTAACTACACAGTTTAACTAAATAACTTTAAGTTAAATCTTATCCTTGCAGTGACAGCTGTCTCAGCAATGGCCACCTTAATCTCTCAGAATGCGGCTTCTAAAAAGAGAGGTGAAAAGATCAAAAGGAAAGCTCTTGACGATCCTTCACCATTAGATACTTTGCAAGAAACAGAAAACTTTAACGAGTTGGAAGAAGTGAAGCCTAAGAAGAAAAAGAAAGAACGAAAAGAAAACCAAGAGGCCATAACCGAGCAAGAAATGGAAATGAAGAAACTGGAAAGTGTTTTGTTTGGCTCTTTACATCCAGTCGAGTTCGGAAAGGACACAAAAGTAATTGATGAAGGAAATGACGATTCAGCCCTTTTTTTTACCGACCGTTCCGCCAATAGCACGTTGTCTGCTTACGAAGAGGATGGAATAATGGGTGAAACCATTGGTACAGAAGATAACATCCAACGGAAACCTGTTTGGGTAGATGAAGAGGAACAAAAAGTCAACATAAATATTGCTAAAGTCAACAGGCTGCGGAAGATGCGTAAAGAAGAGGATGAAAGCCTAATCTCAGGGTCTGAATATGTATCAAGATTAAGGGCACAACACATGAAACTAAACCCGACCACAGAGTGGGCTCGGCTTGATAATGACAGTGATCAAGAAAATGGCGATATAGACAACCTTCTGCAAACCACTGATGATCTTGTTGTAAAGGGTAGCGATAAGTTATTACCCGGGATACTTGAATATTCAAGATTGGTTGATGCAAATGCACAAGACCCGTCAAGTGGGCCCATTAATTCGGTGCAGTTTCATAGAAATGGTCAGTTGCTTCTCACTGGTGGGCTAGACAAAAAGTTGCGGTTTTTCCAGATTGATGGAAAAAGAAACACAAAAATCCAAACAATTTTTGTCGACGACTGTCCAATCAGAAAAGCATCCTTTACACCAGATGGGTCTCAAGTTATTGTATCAGGAAGGAGAAAATTCTTCTACAGTTTTGACTTGGTTAAGGCAAAAATGGATAAAATTGGCCCATTGGTTGGAAGGGAAGAAAAAAGTTTGGAAAGCTTTGAAGTGTCACCCGATTCCAAAACTATTGCGTTTCTTGGAAACGAAGGGTATATTTTGTTGGTGTCAACTAAAACAAAAGAGCTAATAGGAACTTTAAAAATGAACGGAACTTCGCGTGCTATATCGTTTGCAAATAACGGGCAACAGTTATTAAGCACAGGTGGTGACGGGATGATTTACCATTGGGATCTCAGAACGATGAGTTGTTTTCACAAGGGTGTCGATGAAGGTTGTATAACAGGCACTGCAATTAGCACTTCACCAAACGGGAACCTTTTTGCAGCGGGTTCTGATAGTGGTATTGTGAACATATACAACCATGATGAGTTTCTTGGGGGAAACAGAAAACCCGTGAAAACTATCGAGAATCTAACTACTAAAGTGGATTTTATGAAGTTTAACCACGATGCCCAAATTTTAGCTGTTTGTTCAAGCATGAAGAAAAACAGTATGAAACTGGTGCATATTCCTTCGTATACTGTTTTTTCAAACTGGCCGCCATCAAATAGGACACTTCAGTTTCCGCGGTGTTTGGATTTCAGCCCCGCTGGAGGTATGATGGCTATGGGTAATGCTGCTGGTCATGTATTACTTTATAAGTTGAATCATTACCAACATGCTTAAGTTAAGTAACCATTTTTGTGGTTTATCTTATCATGATCTTTTTTGTACTCTTTTACTTGATAGTTGTAAGTTACTCAACGGGCATCTGTTAGCAGATAAGACTGGCAAGGTTTTTTGAGTTAATTTAAATTTTGATTTTGTTTACATTGTGTATTTTTATTTAACTCTTTTTTAGCATGTATTCGTTTTTTTTTGTTTTTTTTGTTTTTTTGTTTTTTTTGTTTTTTTTTTTTTTTTTCATGATTTGGCTCCAAATGAAGCTATAAGTCTGCTTCTGCAAGCTTGTGGGTTGACATCAAGTTTTAGAATATGCACTTTACTTATTTACAGAAACCATTCGTTAATTTGTGTAAAGATGACAAAATTTACCAATGTACCTCTGAATGGGTTGACATGGGTTATTATGTATATATTTCAATGGGTTATACTGAATAAAACGAAATTTTGTTGGAAGGAAAATGAGCCTAACAGGTCAAAGCAGGTGGAGACGTGAGGCGTCTTCTAATGTTTGTTTTCAATGGATTTAAACTCCCAAAGCGTTTTTAGTCACCTTGATTAGGATACGGTTTCGTTAAAAAAAAAAGGTAGGATACAGTGATCTAACTGTGATCAACACTTCACATAAGTTGGTATAATTCTCTATAAATGTGGACACTTGTTTTTTCTTTCTATCATTTCAAGTCATAAAAAGTTTGTTTTGGCCCGTATAGTGACCTTTCATTGCCTCAACGTGAGGGTATCTGGTTCATGCAGTAATTGGCTTATAAATTCTGCAACAGGAATAAATTATAAATATGAATGTTTCATTGCTAGAATCACATTTCTGTAAGGATTAGGGATCATAACGCGACAGCAATTCAGAGAAAAATTGACATACAATTCCTACATTCTGACAATTTGCTCGAACTAATTAGGGCCGTCGTCACTTATTGTGTGTTCCAATGAAATCTGCTTACGACAATGAACTGGTAAATATCTGTGTATAATAAACCAATTGCGGACGGGTTCTGTTTCCGATAAGTCTAAGAACTTTTTATTTTGAACAAATCAGTCAAAGAACTTTCTGGCAGTTTTTAACATGATTGTTTGGATCCTGACCTCCTAAACATTTCTTTAGAATTGACAAGATTTGCTATCCCGCTGATTATATTACTATAACCAAATCAACGTATTCATATTCAACGTATTCATATTCAAACCTAACTTACAGACCATATAAGAACCTTGCTTAAAAGTTGCATTATTTCATATTTTCATTTACTTAACTCGGCAAAATAACCAGATACATACAAAAGAACGAGAGATGTGCGTTGACCACAAAGTTTACCAAGAATTATGATACAGGATATCTACCAGTATTAGATTTTCTTTATCAATGAATGAGTCTAAGATGAGACACTAAACGTAGTAACATTCTAAACAATTGCTGCTTCGCTTAATGCTTCTTCCATCAACATGTCTCAGAGTAGGATCATCAGTTCAAGGCAATTCCGTTGTGCTCAAATCTTCACGTCACCATGAAACATCCTCGCTCAGGCAACTTGTAGGATCTTGGGCCAAACCAGATACCTATACTGACAGATGGAATATCAAATTTCCAATAAAAAAAAGTAAATCAAATGATCTCTAAAAAAATAATGGCTAATTTCAACATAAACGGATGAGATTTTTCCCTGTTCTGAGAAGCATATAACTGTTTCTTACCTTATAAGCAAGTACTACGAAGCTAATTAATTGACCAGGCTCTTACTAAACTGCTGCAGCTTTGGCCTCGGAATCTGTCTTTCCCTGAATGGATGTTCAACAATGTAAATCTATAAGCACTTTAAGATTAAAAAAAAAAAAAAAAAAAAAGCAACAAAAACTGATCTTGGAAATTGAGGATAATAATAATAATATATGAATACTTTGTAACTGATTTGAGAATGCACATCCGGTTATAATAGACTCCACAACTAAACACCTCCCAGTTTGTAGATTTTTTAAAATTTTTTACTTTGAGAATGCACATCCGGTTAGGTATACAAATATTACAGCAATAATTGTTCGATAATAACAATAGAATAGAGGAATCAGAGCCATACTCCAGATGATGAATTTCGAATTTTCCTTGTAGGTGTCCTCATGGTGACAAATTCCTCTGCGGACGTAGGGTGGACACCGACGGTCGAGTCAAACTGAGCCTTGGTCAAGCCAGCTTTGATAGCGACCGCAAATCCCTGTATTGCAACACAAATTAGATCATACAATCAAGAAAAACCTAGAATGACAGAAAGATGATATAGCAACCTGAACAACTTCCGCTGAATCTTCACCACACATGTGTAACCCAACCACTTGGTCAGTCTTTGCAGACACTATGAGTTTCATGAAAACTCTATCGGGAAGGCCAGATAGAGTAGCCTTTAAGGGCCTAAAATTTGCTGTATAGACATCGATGTCACCATATGCTTCTATTGCCTGTAATTTTGTCTTGAATTAATAGACGTATGTGCTAACAAAAGATATGGAGGTGGCAATTTCGATCCATTACTTATAAACGGATTGTGTTTCATAGCTACGGGTCAAATAATATAAAAAAAATGAGTCGCACAGGGGCTGAAAATTGTGCAAAGTCTATTGTTTCTGCATTAAACCTGTTAAATTATCATGGCATTTCTAGTTTAAAAGTATTATTAATAAAATATTGCTTTTGCACTCATGGTCATGACAGCTCGTTAACTATTTAAAAAAAATAAAATTATAATGGACGAAAAAGTGTTGGTCGGTCAACCCAATTCGACCCGCCTCTCTAACCCAGACCAACAGAGGACTGGTTTCAGCTGAGACCCATTTTGATTAACCCACCCACCCACCTATCTTGCCATCTCTAAAATTGATTATAGTGATTGCAGGCATGGCTGTCACCTGTTGCTCACTAAGACCAACTTGCCCGATTGGTGGTTGGGAGAATACTGCAGACGGAATAGCACTACAGAAAAACAGGAAGGAAACAATGAGTCTCACAGTTCTAAACATTAAGTTACTTTATGAGAAGAAAATACCTAAAATCTGGTTTTGTAGGTTCATTTGCAAAAAGGGTTTTGGCTAATGCTCCTCCCTCCATCAAAGCAACAGGAGTGAGATTCATTCTATCAGTAACGTCTCCAACTGCCCAAATAGATGGAACCGAAGTACGAGAATATTCATCGACCTGGGCATCAATGAACACAAGAAACAACATAAAAATATGACCAACAAAAATGTACACACAAACGGACTAGACAATGATATACCAGTATTGCTCCATTCTTGTCCAGTTTCACACCAACAGTCTCCAATCCCAAATTCTGCAATATGAAACGAATATAAGCCACTATTCTAAATTTCTAATAAAGAAAGAAATTTAGTTGCATGGTGTTGAGTCACTTGTGAGTTGATGACTTGATTCCATAACATATTATCTGTTGAGAACTTATAGCTCAACGCGTATATTGGTAGCAGACATGAGTATACTTAGTAATCATGTTAAACTATTATTGACATTGAATATGTCAATCATCATGCTCGTTATCATAGTTTCATACAAATTCTTTAGGCTAAAAGGCTTACAAAAGGCCACCACCTTTATGTTCTTATTCTTCTTCAACTTGTACCATTCGAATGTAGCATTATCTATCATATACTAAGTTTTTTGTAATTGTAAGTTATTGCCAGAGATATTCTACTAAGTGCCATTATACAGGAGGTCGATATAAAAAAAATGTAGCTTCAAGTACCTTTGTATTCGGCTTGCGTCCTGTGGCAAACATAACATGTGAGAAGCCCTCAGTTGTTCCTTTATTAGTTTTCAAGGAAAATGAACCATCCGCAGATTTGATCACAGCCTGTGGTGACTCCTCTGTGTGGAACTCAATTCCCTTCAATGACATCTGCTCTGCGACAAAGTCTCTAACCTGTTCAATACAAATAAGTTAGGTTCTCGAAATAGGTCCCATATAAATACAAGATGGTTATACAATTGAGAGACGGACCTCTTCATCAAACCCACGTAAAACCTGCTTTTGACGGATAAATACATGCACCTCACTTGTCAATCCGTTGAAGATACCAGCAAACTCGAGTGCAATGTAACCACCACCAACAATTGCTATTTTTGTGGGTTTTGATGGCAGATCAAGGGCAGCATCTGAATCTATCACATGTTCACTTCCAGGGATATCAGGAATGAAAGGGCGCCCTCCAACTGAAACTAAAATGTTTCTTGCAGTGTAAAGTTTTCCATCAACACTCACCGTGTGTGGATCCACAATCTGCTCACAAAATAACACAAAACACAAGTTAAATAATGGTATGTTGAGAGAACAACCGAATCAATGAAGTCTTAAGAGCTGTGTTCAAATAAGCAGTATTTACTTAAGGGCACTGGCAAAATATAGTTTTGGAATCAAAGTTCTTTTTCTTCTTTTTTTGGTTTACTATGTTATGAATGAAGCAATAATTAATAATTTTGTTTTACAACACAATCATAATGCATTTGAAAATAACATGATCCAAAGGAAAAAAGAAAAACAAGTGTTCTTTTGTTGACCACTTTCGCAAGCCAGGAAATGACCATATCCAAGTTTACAATTTCATACTATTAATTACAAAATATAGTAAGATTTTGTTTTCTGGAAACATAAATATTTGCTAAACACCATCGATTGTCCAATTTACACTTCTGTGTGTAATAACAAAAATATAAAATAGAGGTGTTGCATACGAATCCTAACCTTTCCACGACCTTCAATCAGTTTGACACCAGCATTACTTAGAATATTCTTGTAAATTCCAGTAAGACGCTGCAATTCAGCATTCTTATTAGCCATTAAGGTGCCCCAATCATGAGTGGGTTCGGAGTTGTATGACCATCCAAAACCAGCACTCTCCTCAAATTCATGAGAATACTTAGATGCATAAACAAGCAATTTCTTTGGTACACATCCACGAAGCACACACCTTCAATCAAAATATCATCCATCATCAGTGTAACATCCAACCCTTGAAACAGAGATGGAGGCAATGAACAGTTCATACTTCATACACCAGAATTAACAATAAAGCATACATTAGATCAATTATGATAGACAAAATCTACCATATATGCCAATATCATAGCCACTGATAAGAGCAGAATCAATATCATAGCCACTCTATATAACATGGGATCGGTTGTTTGAATACAAAATCTAACTTGTTGAGGTTAGAAGGTTGTCCCTGTAAAAGTCCCAACCCCATGAACAAAGCCATATGAAGTTGTCTTATGGCAGACAACTGAGAAACTACAAATGGTCATCCGTTACGAGCAAAAGTAAACAAAGATCAAACACAAGAACAACGTAATTTAAATAGTCTAATTAATATGATCTATGTCCACACTGCCCAGTGTGAGTTGGAACAATTTCATTATGTAAAAAAAAAGGGTACAAGCAGGCCGTTCTCTAATCAAAAGCAAATCTCATCTTCAAGTTGAAACAAGTCACTCAAAACATATTTTTGGATAAACAGCAACCATTAACTACAAAGAGTTCATAACATGTTAACCATTTTGTGATTCATCATTCTCCAATTGATGCCAAATCCAACTACTCCTCGGTTATGGGCAAATGAAATTCAGGTTGCCATGATAGTAATCCTTAATCATTGATGTCATTATGCTTATTTTGCATTACATATTTGCCAAACACAGTTGTCCATTATAAGTTTGTAAACACAAAAATCCCATACACATGCCCATCAAGCAGTCAAAAGAGCTATGTACCTTAAACATGCAAAAAATTGATCAAGTCTAAATTTTGATAGCGAGAATAACAGCTTTGTAACAGACTAAAATTTATCATATCCCAAATATCAACTAATGAAGCGGTTGCCATTGCATTCGTGAGTGTGATATCTCATATAACCAAAATAAAATAATCTTGTACCAAAACGGCTGCAAGATATTGTATTTAGAATTTAGAGTTAATCGCATTTTTGGTCCTTGTGGTTTGGCCAAATTGCAGGTTTGGTCCCCAAAACTTTGAAAGTGCAACGATAGTCCCTTTTTGAAGTTTGGGTTGCATTTCTGGTCCTTATCGGTGTGAAATGACCAAATTACCCGTCTTTTTCTAAAGAAGACAAAGGGTACTTTAGTCATTTAACTTTATCCAGGGACCAAAAATGCAGTCCAAACTTCAAAATGGGGACTATCGCTGCACTTTCAAAGTTTTGAGGACCAAATCTGCAATTTGGCCATACCACAGGGACCAAAAATGCAATTAACTCTAGAATTTAAAAGTCACATACCATGTATTTTAGGATCATTTTTAACTCAACCCCTAAATGATCACATAACCAGAATCACTTCAACTATACCAAAACACTAGAAACTTATTATCTGCAACTAGAACATACAATAGCCGGTTAATCACGCTCGAAATACAATTGCCAAACACCCCATTTCAGTCGGTACTAATTCCGTAGAAATTAACAAAAATACCCTAATAAAAGGGTTAATCAACTATATTAGCTCAAAATTTTCACCCTTTTCCCGGTACAAATACTCCACTAATTACATGCAATCCGAGTCCCTAAACTTTTTAAGCTCAAGATAAGTAGCGCACTGCCGCACTTAGAAAATCACTTAAGAAATTTTTCCGTCACTATAGGCCACTAAAGTGACCTATTTTACATGAAGACCATAAGTTTAGCGACTCATATTACAGTAATAATTATAGTACTCGTAGCGGAAATGAAAGTAGAGAACTAGTAATGTCAATTAACCCTATTTATATATATTCTTAAGTCATTATTGTTCTTTTAATGATTCTTATGAAATCAATACGTACGTGATTTTATAGCTCTTGTTAGTTGATAATAACTTTCTAACACAATCAACTACCACTGCACATAAACTTATTCGTAACTTACCTCCATCCAACACTCACATGCTCCATATCAATATAATCAAACGATCACCTAACATAACCTAAATACCTAATTACAATATCTAACCACAACAAAAGTAAAAAATAACAATAATGGGGTGTTTGTTTAAGCTTTATTTATGGGCTTATGAGCTTATTTGTTTTCGGCTTATGTTTCAAAAGCCTAATTTTTACGGCTTATATTTAAACTTATGGGCTCATATAAGTTTATTATGTCATAATAAGCTTATACAAAATTTCACAATAAGCCGGAAAAATTGGGCTTATGAAACATAATCCGATACCACATAAGCTCGTGAGCTCAAAAACAAGCTTAAACAAACACCCCTTAAAATGTACAAGCTTACGTTCCACCAACACCACCGATAATAACTTTCGTGCACAACCAATTAACACTATATCTAAACTTATTCCTAACTTACGTCTACTCGATACTCACAGATACCTAATTACAATACTTAACCACAACACAAATAATGAAATGAGCAAAATGAACAACTTACGTTCCACCAACACCACTGATAATAACATTCGAGCACACTCAATTAACACCATATCTAAACTTATTCAAAACTTACGTCTACAAATACCTAATTAAAATATCTAACCACAACACAACTAATGAAATGAGCAAAATGAACAGATTTACATTCCGCCAATAATAACATTCGCGCGCACTCAATCAACACTATATCTAAATTACGCCTACTCAATAGTCACAAATACCTAATTACAATACATAACCACAACACAAATAGCAAAAAAATGAACCAAACTTACGTTCCGCCAACGCCACCGGTAGTTTCGGAGGAAATCGTGGCGAAAGGAAGCTCGCAAACAGCAACATTAGCACCAAAATTAGCAGCAAAACGTGAAGCCCTAACTCCACCACTACCAGCACCTATAGTAAACAAATCAAAATCATAGCTCTTCAGCTCGGCTCCTCCGTTACTCGACGACTCGGCTCGCGTAACGTATCGGCGCCGTTGATGATAGCCTAGGGTTTTGAGTTGTTTTGATCGATTATTAAAAGTAGATAATGATAATGAGATGCGATTAAGGAATTTGTGTTTGGAAATTAGGGTTTGGAGAGTTGATGAGGTGAGTGATAATGATGAAGTGGTGGTGGTTGTTAGTGATGTCGCCATTGATGACGTCAGTGGTTGTTGTTGTTTTCGTTTTGAGTTGCTGCAAAGATGACTACTACTAGCTTTTTATTAAAAGTGTGACGAAGAACAAGGACTGAAAAAGAAATACAATTAGAGAAATAGCCTTGTGTGCAAATAAAAAAACAAGATGACGGGGTTTGGAGTGTAATTAAAAAAAAAAAAAAATGTGTTCACATTCACATATAAATATAGGGAAATGATTCGTACACTCAATATTTTGATTGGGACACTCCAACTTATGCATTAACCGGTTGTACTGTTTATATATTCAGCTTTAACTACTTGTACATATGAGTGTGCAAATCAAATCTCAATGTGTACAAATCATCACCCATAAATATATAGCTTGTTTAGGGTTATCATACAAAATTACAAACATCCGCTTCCCGTTTCTCTCTCTATATTCCTACTTGCACCAGATCTTCCATTCTTTAGATGGATTTAAAACAAAATCACCTATTTCCAAAAACCAAGAATCATAAAAGTAAAAGCATTAAGGGCCTGTTTGGTTTGTAGACGGGTTTAGGATTAGGATTTGGATTAGGATTATGATTTGTATTTAGGTTTGGATTTTGATTTGATGTAGGAAAGAGAAAATATAATATTATAAATATATATTTGTTTTATATTTGATGTTTAAATTAATTATCTATTAATTAATACTTAAAATTTATTATACTGATGAAAGGACCCCATCTCATGATATAAATAAGTGGTTGTAATTAAGTTGGGCCCACAATTTAAAGAAAGCTAGCCAAAATCCGACCAGGATTTGTAGAATGTTAAATATCTAGCATGAAACCCTTATGTCAGAATATCATGTATACAACAAACAACTGATTTGAGAAAAGAATGAGCCCAAACCTCTTAAAACTGGATATCAAACGGGCCCTAATACTTTTACCATGGGAAAGATCATCACTGGTAATTGATTTTATTTTTTTAGTGTTTTATTTGTTTTTATATTTTTTATTGATATGCATGTAAGCATGTTTGTCGATGTACATAATATGTGCTTTCCATTGTCATATGGATTCGATGTATGATAACGGAGTTATACTCTTATTTCCTTTTTATTGTAATTTTAAACTGGAAAGTTGTTTAACTTGTAATGTTTAAACTGAGGTTTAATGCCATTGAGCCTCGAGCGAAAGAGATATATGGCTTGTACTCTTTTGTTTAGAAATTAAGGAATGTGGAAGAGTAATGATTGACGGAAGGTGCTGATGAGAAGTTTTTTCTGGTGAGAATTGGGATATGGAAGTTGATAGTGAAAGACGGGACAAGATCAACCCTTTTTTATTAACCCGACTCAAGTTTGAAAACAATAATAGAAAAAAACTTTTCTTGTCTCGTCCTTCACTATCAACTTATCCCAATTTCCACCGCAAAAAACTTCTCAATCAGCACCTTCTGTCAAAACACTCAAAAATAGTATGTCATTCTTTAGGTACAAGCCATATATCTCTTTTGCTCTGGGCTCAATGGCATTACACATGAGTTTAAATATTACAAAGTTAAACAACTTTCAAGTTTAAAATTACAATAAAAGGCAACAAGAGTGTATACCTTCATTAGCATACATTGAATCCCAATGACAATGGGAAGCACATATTATGTACACTGAAAAAATATGCATACGGATCAATAAAATATAGAAACAAATAACACACAAAAAAATATTCTCAATTCGAACTTTTGAGGTACTTCAGGTTATGATGATATTTGTTTATATAGTACTAGTTAGTTATAATTTATTTTTAAATATGTATTTATTATTATCAATTAAAAACGGAGCAATTACATATTGCCCATTAAAATTTGCATATTTTCTCAAAAAATGCTTAAACATATATTATGCAAAACTTGTATTTTGGGGAAATAAACAAATATACAAGTTTCATTAGGTATATATACAATTTCTCCTAATAACAATTAACATTTTATTTGCTGGATTAATAATAGGAACTCTATGCATATATGTTCTTATTTATTTGTTAATTTTAGATAATGACTTTAGATTTGAAATTAGCTTCCTTTATTCAATCAAAAAGGCATGTAATATATATTTCTAGTTTTGTTATAACTTTTATTTTTCTAAAAAGAGTCATTCATTATTATTATAAAGTTGATTTTTAACGCGCATAGAATATTAGCAAAGATCATAATCCAAGTTTGATTACGCTAATTTGTATTTTTGTGTTACACATTTGGTCACTTGAAACCAAAAAACGAAAGAAAAGAATAATGTATTGTGAACACTTTCACGGCTTGTACACTTCAAACAGATGCCATGCCTATCTAATTGTTAGTTTAACCGGAGTTGTCCGTTTCAAAAAGCTATCATGGCACCATATTATTTCAGTTCAGTAAAATATATGTAAGGTGAACTAAACTGTAACTTTGAAAAAGATTTTGCACAAAGAATGTCATTATTGTTAATACAAATAAATCGTAAAAAAACGTTTATTCATATTTAGCGATCTCTTTGTGTTTTGTTGATAACAAATATAAAGTTATCATAAGTAAAATAATAAGAATACATGTTATTTTTGTAAAGCATTTATATATATAATCATTTAACATTAATTGTTGTAATGATTCACTTATTGTAATAGTTTATTAGGATGGGTAAAAACCATAACCCATGACCTATACCCATGGAGCATATCTATAACCCATGGGGCTAACTCATAACCCATTGACTATATGCATTGCATCTTCTAGATACATTGTATCTATTTGGATACCCATGGTCCAAAGTCTAGGACCCATGACCCATAACCCATAACCTATGGATAATGAGGAGCGTCTCACGGATCCCCCAGTTTACACTGGATGGATCCCTCATGCAAGGGATCCGTGGGATCCGTGCAACAATGACAA
Organism: Chrysanthemum seticuspe; assembly: GCA_019973895.1. Taxonomy (NCBI): domain Eukaryota; kingdom Viridiplantae; phylum Streptophyta; class Magnoliopsida; order Asterales; family Asteraceae; genus Chrysanthemum; species Chrysanthemum seticuspe. The sequence goes on from BPTQ01000009.1 coordinate 67,111,423, forward strand.
GTTTTTGCCTATAAATAGAGAGCCATTTAATCATTGTAACTCACCCCTCTTCTTACAAACTCTCTCATATATTCTTTCATTCTTCTAATCTCAGACCTCTTGATCTAGATAGCAGTTCTTCTTTCTTTTGTTGTGATTCTCATATAGGTTCTTCTCTAAGGCGAGATCACGAGCTTCTTCAAGTCATCCAAGCAAGGGGTCCTTGATTGATTTGTTCATCCACAAGATTTCTGTAGCAAAGATCTTGTATTTCATATTTCACATATTTGTTGTGTTATAGTAGTGTTGGTTTGGTCCTCCGTGTTAAGGACTCGGTATTTAGCTTTGTACCGGTAAAAAGTGTAAGCGACGTTGTGAAGGCTTCTCTGCCGAGTTGAAGGAGTTTGTTGACATAATGCTTGAACTCTCAAGTAGGTGACTCGGGGAGTGGAGTAGGGCAAGGAAGGTGTCCTTGTAGCCGAACCACTATAAATCGGTTGTGTCATTTCTATCATTTACTTTACTTGCTTTCTCTACTTGCTTTACTTATAGATCTATATTCTCCATCCATCCATACGATTTCACATAACATCGAATCTAAAGTTTTTGAAACTAAGTTAAAAATCGGCAAAACTATTCAACCCCCTCTTCTAGTTTTCCACAATTATAACGGATTGTGCCGGGTGTTTAAAACCGATTTGCAATATAACAATACAACTGGTAGTTTGGTACCAACCATTGCGCATGCTCAGTAATGTTATTGTCGCAAGTGTCGAGCTACTCGACAAATCAAACTACAAAAGTGCGGTTGTTCACTAAATTTTTTGACAGGAAGCATGAATTTATAAACGCATATAAACCTGTAATAAACGAGACTCATTTGACATGCGATACAAGTTCTGTATATAGAAATATCTTATTTCAGTCATTTGGTAATAAAAGTATGTGAAACAATTAGCAATCCATCATTTTCTTCACAAAAAAAGATTAATTGAGTTGCTTGTACCACTAATAATCAATATATTTTTGAATTTGGTAGCTAGTAGTTTGTACAATAAGTGCTTACTAGGGATGTTCTTACCAACAAAACTGAAAAACCGAACCAAAACTAAACCGTTTGTCATGATCAACAATGGGTTAGCCTATGAGGGAAATCAAATCACAAGATGTACGGAAGAAGCTGGTATCCTTAAATAATGATTGATTAGAATTTGAACTACGAATTTCAGAAAGACTACATGATTTTAACCTTTTTTCCCCTAAGAATGTGTGTCGCCGAACTCCACATCAACATCAGGATATGTTTTACTTTCACAGGTGTGAGGAAACTTCGTTGACTATATGCATAAGACACAAGTGATCCCTGCAAAAGTCAAATTTATCCACACAATTTAGTTTTTTTGCTTCAAAATATGCATAAGATTGTATTGGTTCCATGGGAGTTCTAGAAATACGCTTTTTGTAATGGGTCAAATTAGGTAGACCGAAACACCTTTTTTTTGTAAAAACTCAAAGAATAACTAATGTGTCAAAGATGAGTCCGAATATTTTTATCACTTGAAGGATGTAATTTCTTCTATACCGTGATTTTTTAGTTTAGAGAAATTAGCAGCTTACAGTGACCTCCATAGGAGCAAATAGGCACGGAATTTCAAGGAACTTTACATTTTGAACTCGGAACCTAATCTGCAATCAGATATTGGAACATTAGCATATACTTTAACTTCCAATAAAACATCTTGGTACCAGTTATGTCGCAAGACCAAATACAGATCTAGACAAAATAATATCAACCTCGTCTTGTCCGTTTATAAAGTACTCCTCGTCATTGAAAAACCATGTCCATATGACTTGGTTCCTAGTTTATTTAACTACAAACACACACTTAGATCACATACTGGAAAACAAAAATTCCTTAGTGCCTCGCAAACTACTTACGGAAATTGGAAAGAAATTATTGGTGGTCCGCGTCAGGCTTGCAATGAGAAGGTTCATGTGTATGTCATCAAAACTTCCAAGTGTTACTGCAAATTTGTTTAACCAATATAAGTAGGGGACCGATTCTTAGACATTAAATCGTTTGATTCTTATGATATGTTTGAAACAAGAAAATAACGAATCAATGCGCAAACTATAAACAAGATTGACATGTTGGTAACTGAATTAGCTTACATGACTATGCGGCTGAAAAAGAGATTGTTTACAAAAATGGGGAATAAACTCGCTAACTATGCTGAACTGCTTACATCTGTTACATGGTGTTAGTCAGATTTATGTTTTATTTATAAAGAAAACAAACTTACAGGGTAACCGTTAGAATTATACTCTTAAACTTTTGCATATACAATTTATCCTACATATGGCCAAAATATAATCAGCCTGGAATTTACTTGTGAAAAACAAAATCAATATTATGTTATCACTGATCACACACAAACTACACACAAGTGGTCAATTACATTTAAGTATAGTTCATTGTAGTATTAATATAGCATGCAATTGGCAATATCTAACATGCACTACAATATCACATTATCTAATAATAATTAATCAAATTTCAAGAACTTATGCCAATTTTGCAAAAATAAGTTATTAGTTAGTACCAAACAGGGGAACGTTTACTTAGCTTGAACTCTATTGTTCCACTTCCACGTGTATAAAAAAGTGTCAAATGCAAACGTAAAGAGCGAACATGGAAAAAAGAAGTTAACGATTTTGGTACATTTTGAGTGAACTAAATCTTTTTTCAAACACTTTGTAAAGATAGCGTAACATCCACAAGGCCACTACAGAAGTGAAATAACATTCACCCATAGGCTCCCTCATAAAGATAACCGACTTCTGTGAGGTATAATCATACAAGACTCATCCCACCAAAATTTACGTTTGCTTCAGAGGCATCGCCTTTTCATGTTTAAAATTAGATTTAGACTCGGTATGATAACATTTAGTTTCACTTTCAGACTACACAACTATTCAGGGAGAGAACATAAAAGGTCTAAAATGTTGTGTAAAAACCAACATTATTAACTAGCATCAAGAAATGTTTATACCTCACTTGGTTTACTAGTAGAGAGCTGGTAGGAAACAATTATTATACCGTAAAATGTGACTGACCTCAATGAGTAACAGGAATTTTGAATGGACTATGTTAGCCTTTAATTTGCTCAAGATCAAATTAGATTATAGTCTTAATACTTAGTACTTATTTAAAGACATAGTTTATGTAATATTAATATGTGGGTCGAATTTGAAGTCTGTATATGGGTCAATTTGGTTAACCCAAACAGCCCAATGTAGACAATTATGCATAGGTAGTTATTTTGGTAGTTATCATCTAAAAGTCACAATGGTTGGATGATGCATAACTGTCAAATGGTGTCGATTAGTAAACTATATATATGTTTTCTACTTTAGAAAACATACAACAACAATTTTAGTATCTTAATATAATTCTGTTTTTAGTATCTCTTATTTCTACCGATTTTACTGTTCCATTGAAATCACACAGAATCACACAACCTTATCACAATAATGAAACATCTGTTGAAACCAAAACTTGTTGGCCAGAAACCTGTGTACAACTGGTATCAGAGCTTTGGCTCTAATGCATGGGAAATGCCAATAATTAAACCCATGACTGGCTTCCAAAGTGGTCGTTACTTTTAAGAGAAACTCCCAAAAGGGTGAATCTGTGGAACACAAGAAGAAAGAAAAGCATATCTGATGACGTATAGTCCGTATTCGGGTCATGAACCAGACCAATGGACGCTACTAATACTCGAGCCCAGTATGAGTGGGCTAGCATAGTGACAGTTTGGGCTCACGAAGGCCCAAACCCAAAGTTATTTATGGCCTTGATATTGGATATCTCTTAGTTATGGGATATGCATTAGCCAACTGACTTAGGCGGGATACGCCGAAGGTTGGGGAACACGAAACCAACAAGGATTTCGTGTATATATAAAGGGCATCTCTACCCTCGTAAAAGGGACGATCTCAAACCCTAACTCTCCATTAAACCCTAAAACCGATTACTTACTCTCACGCCGGAGGATAATCGTGGGAGACAATCCGACGATAAGCCTAACGGTGTTTTCTGTTTACTTAGTGCGCAGGTCTCAAGCATCAAGATCTAATTGATACGAGAACCGAAGTCCAAACAAGGAACGCCCAACTTTTGTATCAACAAGTGGCGCCATCCGTGGTACCAATCGCTAAGAACTAGAATGACAAAGCACGGAAACCTAAGCCAACGATCGCATAGCGACTTACAAGGGAAAAAACAGCAAAGTGGATCAGCCTCTAAGCAGGCCTCTGGAACAACCAGTACAACCAGAAACCAAGGGTCAGGGCCATATCTGGTCTTCGCAACAGTGGAACCACGCACGGGGACAACCCATGCCGCTACGACAACCACCAGCGTTGAGGTTCCACAGCCCACCCTTCTTACCACTCCCCTGCAATCGGTGCCAGAAACGAACCTCACAACCCCGCCAGGCGCACCTGAACATAACAGGGTTTCAGAGGTGGAAACACAAACCCTCGCGCTAGAAGGAGTCGCATCTGAACTAGCGCCAAGTGACTTCGTGTCTCAAAACTACGAAACCTTGGTTGCCCTCATGCAAGAGGAGGCGAAAAAGAGGTCGAGTCAGAACCTGCAACACCGACTAAACTTCGACACGGAGTACGAGACATCCCCATCGCGTCATTAGAAGGAGAGGCGTAGGAAGGATAGCCGTCGCCCCCCAGTGTTTACCAGGATCGGGAGTAGAGTTGAGAACGATGAAGCAGCTGACCTGCAGTATCTGGAAGAACACGAAGAGGACGGACGGCGTACCAATATCCACACTAGGCTTGGTAGCCGCAGGGTCCATGACAGACTTGGATGACGGCACTCCCCAAGTGAAAGCTCTTCAAGATCCGATTCTGAGGACAGTCGACGCAAGCGCCGAAAGAGGGGAAGCTCGTCCTCTGGTGATTCCTCGGACAACGAGGACAGCGAAACAGGACACTGGAAGTCCAGGGAAAGATATCGCGACCAGGGGGAGGAAGATATGTCTCTTTCCTGGCGTCGCCAAAAGGTGGATGCGTTCACTCGGCGCATCAGTGATTTCTCAGAAGATAATAGAAGGCGCATGCCCGCCAATGTGAAAACCTACGATGGAACAGGTGATCCGGACGACCACCTAAAAATTTTCGAATCAACTGCTACCATCGAAAATTGGCCACAACCTGTGTGGTGCCACATGTTCAACTCCACATTAGTGGGAAATGCGCGAAATTGGTTCAGTAAGCTTCCACGCAGAAGCATTGATGGCTTTGAAGAGTTGCGGAAGGTGTTTCGCCTGAATTTTACTCAAAGGAAGAAGTGCGCCAAAAACCCTGTCGAACTTGCCAGGGTAAAACAACACCAGGGGGAATCTACAAGCGCTTATGTGGAGCGCTACAAAGATGAGTGCATACATGTCAAGGCATGCCCTGAAATACTAAAGATCTCAGGATTCATGAACGGGATCAATAACCCGGAACTCGTCAAAAAGCTGAACAACAAGGTCCCCCAAACCTTTGATGAACTAATGAAACACACAAGGTCCTTTATCCAAGGAGAAGCTGCCATGGCAGACAGCAAGAAAGACTACTCAAACTATAGGTCACAAGAACAACCTAGGAGACAATCCATTGACCAGAGTAGCAACCGCAACAGGAACTACCGAGGCCAGGGGAGCGGACAAGATAATGACAAATATACCCCGCTAACCAAGACTCCAAAGGAGATATTCGCGGCGAAAGGCGCGAACTTCCCGAGGCCCCCACCAATGCGTACCCCAGAAGAGCGGCGCATGGGGAATGGATACTGCGACTATCATGGACAGAAGGGCCACACCACCAATGAGTGTGTCCAATTGCGCCAACTAATTGATAAGCTAGTAAAAGAAGGCAGATTGGACCATCTAGTTAAGAACATCAAGGAAGGGAAAGATAAGCAAAAGAATGGGAACAAGAAAGAAGCACCTAAAGATAAGGCTGATACCATCTACATGATACAATCATGGCAGCGAATGACTAGGCAGAAGATCAGCCAAAAGTTTTCCCGTGGAAGTGAAATCTCTTTCCCCACCTTGGCTGCGGATAACGCAGTGGTAGAACCGCTCACCATTGAAATCAACGCAGGGGGTCACGATATCCACCACATGTATGTTGATGGAGGAGCATCCGCAGACATAATGTATGAACATTGTTTCAAGCGGCTGCGACCTGAGATACGAAGTCAGTTAAGCCCGGTCATGACATCATTGACTGGTTTTACAGGAGAAAAGATATGGCCTATGGGGCAAATACGCCTACTAGTCAATGTTGGTAATAAGGAACACTCCACAACAGCCTGGATGAATTTCATGGTGATCAAATCCCCTTCGCCATACAATGGCATTATTGGAAGACCAGGGATATCAGCCTTGCGCACAGTACCGTCTACAGCACATGGGATGCTCAAGTTCCCAGTGGAGGGAGGCATCGTTACTCTCTACAATACCATCGTACCACCTAGAGAATGTAACACGATTACATGTGAGACGACACATATTTCAGAACAGCGCGCAACTAAATAATCAAACCTGAGGGTCGCAATTCATCCTGATTACCCAGAGCAAGAAATATCGATCTTGGGATCGGTGTCTGATAACGGCAGGATAGCCGTGTGCGCACTCTTGCAAAAGAATCTGGATATCTTTGCATGGGAACCAAAGCACATGACTAGTGTACCACGCTCGATTACAGAGCACAAGTTGAGAATCCGACAAGGATACTCCCCAGTACGACAGAAGAAGCGCGGCCAGGCTCCAGAGCGCGCACAAGCAATTCTGTCAGAAGTACATAAACTTGTGGATGCAGGTATCATGCGAGAAGTCTATTACCATGACTGGCTTTCCAACCCAGTGATGGTCAAGAAGAGCGACGGTAGCTGGCGGATGTGCGTGGACTTCACGGATCTCAACAAAGCATGTCCACAAGACTGCTACCCACTACCAGAGATAGACTGGAAGATAGAATATTTGTGTGGATACCCACTTAAATGCTTCTTGAACGCATACAAAGGATACCACCAAATCCAGATGGCTAAAGAAGATGAAGAAAAAACGGCCTTCCATACAAGCCAAGGCGTCTATTGTTATACTAAGATGCCCTTTGGCTTGAAGAACGCAGGCGCCACCTACCAATGATTGGTAGACAACGCATTTGAAAAGCAAGTGGGCCGCAACCTAGAGGTTTATGTTGATGACCTTGTCATAAAAAGCCATACGGAGGATGAATTGGTGCGCGACATTGAGGAAACATTTAAGACACTAAAAAAGATCAACATGAAGCTAAATCCTAAGAAATGCACTTTTGGCGCTACAGAAGGCATGTTCCTCGGATATTTGATAGAGCCCGATGGCATCAAACCGTGTCCAGAAAAAACGAAGGCTGTCATCCAACTTCCTTCACCACGCACGTTGAAAGAAGTCCAATATCTAAACGGAAAACTGGCAGGTTTGAATAGATTCTTGTCCAAATCAGCAGACAAGCCACTCCCTCTCTTCAAAACACTCAAGAAGTGTACAAAAAAGGGAGACTTTCGCTGGACTACGGAAGCAGAAGAAGCTTTCTTACAGCTTAAATAGCACTTAGCAGCGCTCCCCACGCTAGTCACGCCCCGCCCAGGGGAAGAATTAATTATGTACTTATCTGCGACTAATGGAGCAGTTAGCGCGGTACTACTAATAGACAGGAATTCAGTACAAACACCGGTATACTTTGTAAGCAAAGCACTCAAGAAAAAGGAGATTAACTATAGTGCAATGGAGAAGTTGGTCTTGGCATTAGTATTCGCCGCCAAACGGCTGCGCAGGTACTTCCAGGCGCACCCAATAGCGGTGATCACCGACCAACCTATCAAGAAAATCATCTCCAAACCTGATGCATCCGGACGACTACAGAAGTGGAGTGTGTTGCTAGGTGAGCATAACATCTCCTACATACCACGTACTGCGGTTAAGGGGCAGATACTAGCAGACTTCATCATCGAAAAACCGGACACTGATGACGTGCCTTCACAAAGCAAGGTGGAACTACAAGAACCATGAATCTTATTCACGGACGGATCTGCATGCGTGGATGGGTCAGGCGCAGGCCTTATCCTCACGATTCCAGAGGGAATGGAATTCACTTACGCACTGCGTTTTGAATTCACAACAACAAACAATGAGGCATAGTATGAAGCCTTGATTGCTGGACTACACATTGCAGCTCGTATGGGCATACGCAACCTAGAAGCAAATGTGGATTCCCGTTTGGTAGCCAACCATGTGTTGGGCGAGTATGTGGCTAAAGAGGAAAACATGATTCAATACCTCGACAAGACCAAGTCCCTAATCCAGGGCTTTGACAGGTTTACCATCAAACAAGTCCCTAGAGGGGAAAACAGAAAGGCGGATGCACTGAGTAAGATTTCATCCACAAGATTTGTGCACCTGTCAAAACAAGTATTGGTGGAAACTCTGAAGAGCAAGTCCATCTCGGAGATGGAGGTATCCATGGTGATAGAGGAACTAGGTCCTACATGGATGACCCCAATCGTCGAGTTTATAAGCAAGGGCGTATTGCCCCAAGAGCAGAAGGACGCCCGACGAGTACGGCGCACATCACAGAGGTTCGAACTTCGGGACGATATATGTTGGGATTTAGTAAATCCAGTTATTAAAGAGTCGGTCACCTCAAGTATATGTAATCGTTAAAAAGCTCGTAGTCGTAGATTATTATAAGTTAAGTAGTATTTAGTTTAAGTAACACCGTGGAGGACGGACGGGTCTTTACCCACTGTATGCCTGATCCACAGCCCGATAGGTGGCGATTTATGTAATGACTATAAATACTCTCTACCTCCCAACGTAGAGAGTTGGAGCTCATAATAAGATTTTTCTTTCTCTCACTAAAGTTCCCAAAACCTCTAACTTTCTCTCTCTAGAACTCTTAGTACGCCTACTTTGTGTTTGGTTTAATGTGTATGTGAAATCTAATATGTTACAAATGGTATCAAGAGCCATGGTTAGATCATCTCTTACATATCTTTGGATTTCTAGTGGTTTTTAGGTGGTTTTTGAATTTGAGAAAGTTTAGTGGTTTTTGCATCATTTGGTTGATTTCTAGTGTTAAAGTTTGGATTTTGATTGTACTTTTGTGTTTAGGATCATCATAAGTGTTTAGGTTTTGATTTGGTAGGCTTGAATCATCGTGGTTGGCTTGTTTTGGATTGAAAAGTGGTGTTTTTGAGATTTTTCTTGCTAGCGACTTGAGTCACGGATTTTTATTCGTGGTAGCGACTTGCTTTGTAAGTGGGTAGCGAGTTATAGTGGTTTTTGGTAGCGAGTTGGTCCTAGCGACTTGTCTATTGAGACAAGCCGATAAAAAGTACAAGTTAGTGGATTCTCCACTACGGCTAGCGACTAGGTGAGGTTAGCGACTTGCTTCAGAAATTGTTAGCGAGTTGTAGTGTAAATTGTTAGCGACTTGGTGTTAGCGACTTGGACCTTAGCGAGTTGCTCTTTAGCGACTTGTCAGCTTAGCGATTTGGTGCTTTAGCGACTTGTGGTTAGCGACTTGGTTCATAGCGACTTGTACTTAGCGACTTGAGGCTTTAGCGAGTTGTTACTTAGCGACTTGGTGACTCTAGCAACTTGTCTTACTAGCGACTTGTTGACTTTTCCCGACCAAACTTCAAACGGCCATAACTTTTGAACCGTAACTCTGTTTTCAGCATTCTACCCATCAAAACAACCGTGAGAACGAGGAGAATGGCACGCTGAATGAACTATGTTTGGGTCAACCTTCGAGGCCTAAATCCGCTCCGAACAGAAGTTATTTAGGTTTTTATGTTTTTAGACCTAAATTTCTCCGTAAAAACGGGCATTAACCATTCCAAATCTCAACCAAACAACATCTCTGCTAATCCTACAAACAATTATATGTCCTTACACACAATTTTCTATCATTGTGTCGATCCATCAATCATCTTAACACATTCCATTGGTCATTGCTTAACGGTTTGGTCTTGATTTTAGTAAAATCCCGCGAAAGATTCTATTTCTCGGTGTAAATCATAGAGACTTGTAAAATCCCGTGCATACTACCACATCATGTCTTATTCTACTGACCCAGTGATTTCAGAAGTGCTTAAATTGTATGATGTTGTGGACAACAATGATAATGTTTGCTACACTGAATGATTAAAGATGATTGAATCAATCAATGAGGATCTGATATCTCCGGGTTCAGACTCTGAAGAAAATGATTTGCACCTGTTCAGGCTACAGAATGCCATGCAAAAGGAAAGCAACATTGAACCTTATCAACAACTTCACTCTCACCTCATGTTACTTCTACCCACATCAATGGAACGAACATGTATTGCCCTCTTCCGTCAGGACTTATCCACATTAACAGGAACTCTGATATTGAACTTAGAACAATTGGAACAACAACTTGATAAAGAGAAGGTTCAAAAGGTTAGTTCCAGTGCTGTACTTCAAGTGATCCACAACCAATTTCAGTCATTCATCAGTGGGGAATTTACACCAGATTATGATCAAGACATGACTGAAATGTCTTTCAAGAGACACACTGGAATGGAAATTAGCGTGTTCATTAAGACATTCATACAACTCATGGATAATGTGGAGAAGTACATTGAGGAAGTTACACATAAGATGAAAACGTGAATGAGTGTCAGGTGCAGTTGAGAGATAGTTGTGATAAGTTGGGTAATGTATCTGTTGAAGAATCGGGTGTTGCTGAATGCAGAATGTCAGAGTCAACATATAATGATGAGTCGGGTAAAGAACCAGATGATGGATCAGTTGGCACTGAATACAGAGGCTCAGAGATTGATAAGCTTGACACATCCAGCGGTCCAGTGACTCTTGTTACACATGATGTGGATGCAGATATCAGACCAGAAATTGAGCGGGTGTCATGTAATGAGGTACCCTTTCCTGTTCAATATAGTGCATCTGCTAAAGTACTTAAACTAACTGATCATGATGCTGAACATGACTTTCATAAATGTTCTGTTACTGAGGCTGAGTCTGAGATTAAGTGTTTCAAAACAAAAGATATGGTTGATAAGAAGGCTTTTGATGAACTTTCAAACAAATTCTCAAATCTTGAAAAACATTGCATTTCACTTGAAATCGCGATTCAGAGTAAAGAAGAAAGTTTTCAACTTAACAAACCATGTAAAAAACCGGAACTTCCTGAATTCCGTGAACTTTTTGAAATTAACACTTTGAAAGCTCAGCTTCAAGACAAAGAATCAACCATTTACAATCTGAAGAAACATATTTCTGTCTTGAATGAGAAAAGTAATTTAGTCATGAATACACAAGACATTGATGCTATTATAACAAGAAATAATGAACTGTCAATTTATGTGGCTAAATTACTAAAGGAAAATGAGTCTTTGAGAAAGCATCACATAGAACTAAGTGACTCTGTCAAAGAAGCTAGAACTAAGTCAATGGAACAAACAAACTCTTTGATAGAAAAAATTGATGAACTCAAAGCTCAACTTCAGGATAAGAGTTTCGCTATTGTTGCCTTAAAGAATGAGCTTAGGAAAACTATAGGGAAAAGTGTGAACACTAAGTTTACAAAACCATCAACCTTGGGGAAACCAATTACTTCACCTAAGTTACCTAAGAATAAGGCTTCTAGCTCTGTTAACCCTCAACATGTAGCCACTTCTACTCCCAGCACCTCTAGGATTAGTTCGAAAACAGTGTCAAAACCAAGCATTAAAACCCAGAATTCATATGATATGAATGACTTGTGGAAGAACTATTATCTAGAAAAAGCTAGGAAAAAGGCACAGATTCGAAAAGACGGAATTTTAGGTGCAAGACCTAGGGTGAGGAATTCTACTAGATTTCAAGGCACTGCTAGTAGTTGTAAACCACTACATAGGAACACTCAAAAGACTAGGGATTGACATGCATCTAAGAGAAGTTATGTGCATAAGAATGCTAAGCATGTAGAAAACAAAACTAGAAATTTTGAGTCTTTTCCGAATAAGAAACATTTTCCTAATTCACATGCTAAGGTACAATCCACTAAGACTACTAACGTGACTAAGGTTCAACATGTTGTAAAGCAAAACAAACCAAAAACTTCGCCTAGATGGATACCAACTGCTAAATCTTTGGAAACTAGGAACAAGGATAAGTCTTCCACTATGCATAAGAAGCCTTAAAACCCTATACCTTACCATAAGTGGATACCGTCTGGTAGAATGTTTAAGGATGCTGGACTTAGGTGGATTCCTACCGGAAAGCTGTTTTCTGATGACAAAATCAAGGTTGACCGTGAAACCACAAAGGGTTTGGATACTAATGTCACTAACCAAAATATATGCAATCAAGTTTGTAATATTAGTGTAGGTAGTCCTTACTATGTTGGAGATACTTCGATCCTTCACTACATGGACTGACTTAAAGTATGGATTACAAATGGATTGATATCTCATAACTCACGGGTTCAAGTAACTCAATCTTGATATTCTTTCGGCTATGACGTCTGTTCACATCAGTTCAGGCCTCGTACTTCATCATTATTGCGTCTGCAGATAACACTTCAGGCCCCGTTCCTCAAAGAAAAGAAAGGTGTACGCTTCAGTGCGCTTTATCTTCAGAAGAAGAGAAATCTTCATGTTTATGACCATTCTCATCGACATTCTTCATCAACAAGCTTCATGCTTCTCCCATGCTCACTCAGTCATCAAGTGGATCTACGTTCATTGATGTATATTCTTAGTCACTTGCTAAATCAAAAATGGCAACTTCGGATGCAATTTTTGAGGGGGAGAAGAGTGAATATACTAAATGATGATGGATGTTTGAATAATGGTTATACGACTTAATGTTTGATGACTCTCCTCTAACGCATAATGTTTCACTCACTAAGGATAAATGAGATTTATTGTTTGGGATTCATTGGTTCAAGATATGTTTGATGAGTATTTCCAACCACGAGAAAATGTTGATCATCTAAGAAGTACTTCTCAGAATACTCAAGCAGCACAATCTCCAGTTATTCCTCAAAGCGTTGTTAATGACTATCATTGTAGTTGCACTCATGAATAATGATCCGCTCTTTGGTATTCCTTTGCGAAATCTTCACGGATTATTGTTCATGAATAATGATCCGCTCTTTGGTATTCCTTTGCCAAATCTACACGGATTATTGTTCCTTCCAATGTGCACTCTGTAAATCAACCAAATGAACATTGAGTATAATGATTACCTCATCCGCTCGTAGTTATTGGTGAATCTTCCAGATCAGTCTCTACATGTATACTTTTAGGAAGAATGCATTGATGTTGAGGAATCGTTTGTTCTGGTTCATTCAGTGGGTCAATGTACATCCGATTGTATGTTGTTTTCACGTGTTGGGCATTTGACACAAGTTGATGACTTCGGAATTAATCATTTATCACTTATTTGAGATTGAAGTTGACTTTCAACAAAGGCGTGTTCTTATTTGATAACTTGCTCGGGCTTAAGAATTTAAGTTGAAGACTTGGGTTATCTAGTTGCCAACAGTCGGGGTGGATGGTTGAAGACCTGGTTAACTATCACTATTAGGAGTTAAGTTGTTTTACTCAGTGTCACATGCAGATGATGATGTGGATAATCTCAAGAGGTGTTAATGTCTCATACTTTGTTTGAGTAGTGAGTACTTAGAGATTTGCTTGATGCATAGATTCTCGACACCGTTCTTCCATCATTAAGTGCAAGCTTAGAACACATGCGGAGAATTCTACTTCAGTTTCAAGTTTGGTATAACGGGTTTTCTTCATCAATTGTCACTTCAAATTGTCTACGAATGGGTTGATAAAGATAGTCAGAGAGAGTTTCTGTAGCAGTTGATTCTCACAAGATTCATTTGAGCTAATTTTTGTTCTTCTCTATTTCAAGAATATTTGGTATGAATAATTTGTTGCTGATTCTGAGGTATCAAAACCAGCAAGGGGGAAGGAGACATACATCTAAACACACAACGAGTACACGTGATGAACCTAATACTTCGTCTCTCTTGACGTAATCCCGGGAAAGACAAATGTCATAACCGTAGAGAAACTCAGTGTTTACTCATAGCCTTTGGTGTGTTATTCCAACTATTTGGGGGAAGGATGTATTATTCCAACCATTTGGGGGAAGGATATATTATTCTAACTATTTGGGGGAAGGATGTATTATTCCAACCATTTGGGGGGAAATGGTCTCTGGATACTTTTGTTATGTGAACTCAGTGTTCAGTTGGAAGAAATATGAGAAGAATATTTGGAGCGTGAGATGATATTGCTTATCGACATCTTCGATATGGTTATGATAAAGTGCTTCTGGTTATTGCTTCATGTACACTATGTAATGATGATTTCGATGAGATCGCAACCATCAGAGGAGAGATTTGTGTACATCAGGGACTCACAACATGATCACTTGATCGAGTTTATTCAGTTATTCCAGAGTTGATATCCGTAGAGATAATCAGTGATTCAACATGTTACTTGGATGTCATAGTCTCCACTCTGGTTGGGTACATGTGTACATTATGGGCTGATTGGTTATATGTAAGATAACTAGAATGCATTTGGTGAATTGAAGATGTTGATATATTGTTCTCCCGTACAGACGACTGCACAAATCCGCAGAATGATGTTTACATCGGGGATGCACAACAGGTTCATGTGATCGGGCTTAATCTTGTATCCCGAGTTTGATAACTGCAGAAAGGATCACTGGTTCAACTTGTTACTTCGGTGTTTTCATGTTTCTTTGGGTTGTTGAGCTTCATTCAATGAGACTGTTATCCTTCACATTCTACTTCTTGGGGGAAATTGTCTTAATTCGAAGATTGTCGGTTTTGGGGGAAGCTACCAAAGATTCTCATTTAGAAGGCTCATGTTCAGACGATTTTCTTAGAAGCCTCGAATGCTTTGGTGGTTAAAGTTTAAGAGATGTTGATTTCTTTCTTCTACAACGTGCTGAACGATATCCTTATCTCGGTACTCATTTCATCATCCTCTTAAACTAATTTATCTCTTGTAAATTGTTATTCAAAAAGCAAAATACAAAATTACAAAACCAACAAAAAGCAAATAGAAAAATATAAAACTTTCAAAAATCCATAAAAATTTGAAAATCTTGAAAAATTTCAAAAATATTGTCATTTTTGTCATGTTTTTCTCAATTCGATAATATCTACGGTCTTTGTGCTGTCATTCAAAGAATGACACGGGATTTTAGATGTTGTTCGAATGTTTTAAAAAAAAAAAAAAAATCAAAAAATCAAAAATATTTTTGGGAGAAAGAGAAAAAAATGGTTTATTGTCATTTCAGGCAGTAAACCACTTTTCAAAGATAGAACAGAGCCATACTTTATCTTGGTTTTTCAAATCTCTTGCTCTGATTCTTTAAACTATATCCTTACTATCTAATGAAAACTAGTTGTTTTGAAAAATAACTAGGACTCTATTTTTGATAATCATCTGGACTTACAAGTTTGTCAAAATATCTATCTCTCAATCAACAACTTATGTCATTGATTGAGGGTAGAATGATTTCAATTAAATCAAAAAGTTATTTGTCATACAATTTTTTTCAAAAGATAATCATGCATGTTTATTCAATGGAGTTTAAAGTCTTAAAATCCGATCCTTATCAGATAAAACGCTTTCATAATCAAGTCACAATTCTCCTTAAAAGCTTTCAAAATCAATTTAAATCTACAGAGATCACAAATCAAAAATGATTTGATAATTGTGATCGGGGGAGAATTTGTGATTTAAATTGGATTTAATATGATAATTCGGTAAATGGTTTTATAAGGATGTACAAGCTCTCCTTCCCACATGTGCCAAACGATTTCAAATTTTCCATGCACATGTTGAGGGGGAGCATCTATCTTAAACCACAAAGATCTGAAACGTGATCAATTTTTATCAATGTCCAGGTTCCCTCTTGTATGTGCAAAACTCTTTCAAACCTCAAGGCACATATTGAGGGGGAGCAAGTTTATGAAAACCTCATTCTTCCCTTATATGCTTTATCTACCTGTTTTGATCAGGGAAGTGATGTTGATATCTTTTAGAAAATGGTAATTAAAGAAGTTAATTCTTTCTCTTGCCTCGGTGTGCAAAATGATTTCAAACACTTGATGCACATGTTGAGGGGGAGCTCTTGTTCTAAAAATATCAAAACAATTCAGGTACAAAATGCCTTGATAATATATCACAAGTATCTGGATTGATTTTCAAATGGTTTTCAATTGGTTCCAATGGCAGATGAACAATACCAAATAGACCGACCAACTTCACTTTATGTATGGTGATATAAGGATGATAAGGTTAGGTATTTATTCCCATGATCCGCCAAAACCAGAGGGATCTACCCAGGGACAATCCACTAGTTAGTGTAGAAGTCCTTAGGTATGATGATAAAAGGAGAAAAAATTGAGATATGGGAAGAGTGCGGACTGAAACGGAGCTAGTACTGGAATTAACCCAACAAGGTTCTAGCTATAAAGTCTCGGTAAGCACTGAAGGGGTTGAAGAATTAAAAAGAATTGAATGAGAAAAGGGTGAAAACAAATAGCCCTCCAATTATTCAACCTTAGGGCAGAAACCGGGTTCATTTCATTTGCTACTGGTGGTTACCAAGGTAACATTGGTATTGAAGACAAGAAGTCATGGACCCAGTGACGCACTGCACTTCAACTTCCCAAACCACTCAAGTTCCTCTTAAAAGGACTTGTTTCATTCTCACGGGGAACCGACATTATCTATCGACTTTCTCTTAGAGATTGTTGATATTGAAGAAGGAGACCCTCTCCCTAGTCTCTGATACAGGATCCAAATATGCACAAATTGAGTCTAGAGCCACGAGATCATCCATAAATCTCATTAGGACACATTCAATAAAGACTCTCTGTTTCACACAATGTGGAAAGAGAGATTATATCTTGAGTCCTACGCATTATCCTTGTGGTATTGCCAGAACATCCGAGTGATATGTAAAAATATTCACAATGAAGATGGAAAGCCTTCTGGAGCCAACATCATACAAGCTCCTGGTAGGTGGCATGTGAGATCTATTCAATAGATCAACCATGTGACAACTGAACAAAAACAATGGAGCGATTCAATCTTTTGAATCAATCCTGGTTCAGGTTATGGATTGACGGATACCTTTGAAAAACCGGTCATTGTGCTTAAAAACTCTTTTCTTTAGCACATCGACCGTGTATGAATATTTCAAATCAAAAGGTGTTTTATGATTGATAATTGATTTTCATTAAAACCTTCGTTGTATTGCAAAAACAATTTCTATTGAGCAATACACGATTGTTTTTCAAATCTCTTTTCATCAATCAGTGAATCTCTATTCGCTGGTTTTCTCACTCCGTGTTGTCTTCTTTGAGACGTTCCGGTTTGAGAACAGCTAGAGCAGCTGCGAAACCCTGTCAAGGAAATTCTTCGGAATTTTACCTGATCACAGGCAGTACTTGTACTGATCAACGGGGAACCGTGGGCCGTGTACCTTAATTCAACGAAAGTGATCAAAGACACTTTCGTGCACTTTATTGCTAAATGTTTTATGCAGGTACTCCCGACGTTTGCAGCTGATCAGAATGAAGCGGTCAATCCATAGCCGCATGCTCACACTACTCATTCATCTCAAAAGAAATCATGATTAGTGCATCAATGACTCTGATATTTTCACTCCATGCTTCTGCTACGCTGCTGCCAATATCATGAATCAACGAAAGCTTCCGCTACTCTGATGAGAATATATCATGATCCAGAATGTGAGCATGTCGGTCCGTTTGTCACAACATCACATAATACCAACACCACAATGGATGTCTCAGAGATTTTTTTTTAGCTGATGATCTCAAAAGCTGGCTCAAAATTATTATCACGTGGATCAGTAAAAGACCTCCACTTGGATTAACCAAACATGCAATAAGAAGAATCAATGACTACGAGCTTCGGAGCAAAGTACTACATCAAGAATGCAAGAACAATCTTTTAATATAATATATGTTTGTATTCAATGTATGTTTAATGTGTGTTTGAGGTGACCTCCCTTAGGGGGAGATTGTTGGGATTTAGTAAATCCAGTTATTAAAGAGTCGGTCACCTCAACTATATGTAATCGTTAGAAAGCTCGTAGTCGTAGATTATTATAAGTTAAGTAGTATTTAGTTTAAGTAACACCGTGGAGGACGGACGGGTCTTTACCCACTGTATGCCTGATCCACAGCCCGATAGGTGGCGATTTATGTAATGACTATAAATACTCTCTACCTCCCAAGGTAGAGAGTTGGAGCTCATAATAAGATTTTTCTTTCTCTCACTAAAGTTCCCAAAACCTCTAACTTTCTCTCTCTAGATTTCTTAGTACGCCTACTTTGTGTTTGGTTTAATGTGTATGTGAAATCCAATATGTTACGATATACTATATCGGCGTTCATTTGTACAACCATGGCTTCAATGTGTCGGCCCCCTTCAAGCAGATTACGTACTCCGAGAGATTCACGCCGGTTCATGTAGTATGCACTCAGGACCACGGTCCGTTGTAGCACGCGTTTTACGGTCAGGATACTACTGGCCTACGATGCACTGTGACGCGCGAGACTTAATAAGAAAGTGTGGCGACTGCCAAGTTCATAGACCAATTCCACGCCAACCACAACAGGAGCTAACACCTATTACGTCGCCATGGCCATTCTATAAATGGGGTATCGACATTGCAGGCCCCTTCCCTGTTGCAGCAGGGGGATTGAAATTCCTTATAGTGGCTATAGACTATTTCACTAAATGGATTGAGGCAAAGGCGGTCGCGACAATCACAGGTAACCAGGTAAAACGATTTGTTTGGGAAAATATCGTATGCCGTTTTGGATTACCTGGGGAAATCATCTCGGACAATGGAAAACAATTCTGTGACAACCCTTTCAAAGAGTGGTGCGAGAAACTGAATATTGCCCAACACTTCGCGTCAGTTAAACACCAACAAACCAATGGTTTGGTCGAGCGTGCAAATCGTAGTCTAGGTGAAGGAATTAAAGCACGCTTAGACAAACACAAAGGAAGGTGGGTGGAGGAATTATCGCATGTTTTGTGGGCGCATCGCACTTCAATCAAAATTAGCACGGGAGACACTCCCTTTTCTCTTGTCTATGGGACAGAAGCCGTCATACCAACCGAAATTGGGATGCCAACTATTCGCACTGCCGAAGTTAATGTTACAACCAATGACGATGAACGGCGTATTGACTTAGACCTGTTGGAAGAAAGGCGCGAGCGCGCAGCTATACGGGAGGAGAGAGCTAAGTCAAAAATGAAGGGATACTACGATGCTAAAGTTCGAAGCGTCTCATTCAGACCAGGCGACTTCATATATCGCGCCAATGATGCGAGCCATGCAGAAGATACAGGGAAACTTGGACCGAAGTGGGAAGGACCTTATGAGGTCATTGAATCATTAGGAAAAGGCGCGTACAAGCTGCGTGACATGGATGGTCGTGATCTACCACGCACATGGAACATCTGCAATCTCAAACGATGTTATCTCTAGGAACGGCTACGGCCCAGCGCACGGATACTCCCGCACTTTAGTATAGTGCTCAATAAATATCCGTGTATTTACATTCTATTTTACTTAGGCAAATGTCTTTTTTCTTTTCACAAAAACTTGCAAGTATTAATAAAACGTCCCGGTTTCTAGCTAACTCCGCGACACATTTCAATTTGGTATTTACATAATATTTATGTTTCAACATTGTTGTTATATTATCTTTTGCCTACATGGCGTGCATGCACTTACTAAACCCACGATGGTGCAAAGGATGAGTAAACCTACTAAATAACTCGTTGAGTAAGAGGGTTGCAAACCCATCAATATTGGATCATGCATCCTTGTTAAACACCTTATTTTCAAGACGTTGGAATAAGTTCAATGCGCATTCCACGATGGATGCACAACAATGCATACTGTGCGCGTTTAACAAACTAGGAATCAAGACTCTTGACTCTTTAATATGATATTTACAGTACGCTGCATATCAAACCATACACGATTATGATACAAATACTTAGAAATTATGTTTTAAGTATGTTAGATTATGACTTTCATACATGATTATGGACTTCATATATTTTTCGCGCTTATACAACCGTTTGATTCTTAGATAACGAGAACATTTTTCATGCAAAGACGGATAACTAAGTACAAAAATTATAAGTCGCAACCACATTCAGATCAACACACCTTCAACAAAAGGAAAATTTTATTAAGGACCACGAGTTCTTACAAAAGGATATTTACAAAGAGGCTATAACCTATATACTATTACAACGCCTAAGAGATGAGCTCTCCACATGGCTTGCAGCGTCCCCAGCCTCCTTCAGTTTCTTCAACAAATCAGAATCCTGGCGCGATACCGTGGCAACACTAACAGGTACCCCGTCAGATCTGGGGAGATGCGCTGCGCCAAGACCACACATAATGGCCTTCCCCTTTACTCCCTTCTTCTTTGCAAGCCTCATAGCATGGGCTTCTAAGGATTCCTTCAAAGGAATTTCTTTCTCAAGCGCAAAAGGGTTTAGGATGTCGCGGGGGCGAGCAAAGATAGGCACTTGCAGTTGTGACTCATCAGGCTTCAAAAAATAGTCAGGCTGCGCCTCTGCATTATCAGCACGATGTCGGGCCAAGGTCAATCCCTCCATAATCACACCAATGGGATAATCCTGGTCGCGCTCCAACTCCGCAATCAGAGGAAGCTCCAACAGCTTCATCTTCTCCGTTGCAGCAACCAGATCATCATACGCTCGCTCATTATACCCAGGCACCTGCGCGGCAGGCACTTTCAAAAGGCCACCCTCATGAAGCTCTTCTATAGCCTCTGCCTTGCCACGCGCTAGCGCGCACTGCACAACCCCGCCAAATGCGTCTACCACCTCTCGAGATTCCAAGGTACTAAGGGCAGCAAGGCGCAAACCATGGCTGATAAGCCACATGCGCTCAGCGATAGTGGAAACCAGCTGAGGATACATCTCTTCATCATACTCAATGCTGAGCTTGCGAAGTTTCATCTCCTGTTCCTTCAGCATTCCATCCACAGCTTCACGAAACTTTCCCAACCGAGAGAAGTGCTCATCCTTCCCCTTCTCCAAATGATTAATAGCCAAGACTCAAGAAGCCTTGTACTCTTCCAACGCGGCACGCTCCTGGCTCACTTGAGTCAGCAATGCCATCTTTTCCCCAGCAAGTTTTTGGGAATAAGAGCGCGCCGACTATGCTTCAACCTGAGCACTAGCCAAATGTGCCTCCAGCAACTCAATATGTCTATCCTTCTGTGCGCTCTGGCTACTCTCTCCAGCATATCTTGACTTTAGTTGCGCGTCCAATGTAGCCTGGTGCGCAGCAGCCAAACCAAGCTCCTCAACAAGTTGGTCCATTGGCACATCCCCAGATGCCAATGGATCGGCGCCTTGGTCCTCTGGCGCAGGAGGGTCAGTGCGAATAGGACTCGCCTTGGGTGGCGACTCCACAGAGTGCCCAACAGTACTCCCAGCGGTATCAACACTGCACGCAAACAAAGACATTTTATGATTATTTTATACAACAAATAAGGATGCACTAAGTGTTTTGGCGACAACACTTACTTGGGAGGAGTAGTCTCAGTTACGCGGAGGGGTGATGATTCATCTGATGATGACTCCACGTCATGAATGACAGGGCGCTTCCTCATAGATGAGCTTGCGCCATCATCACCAGGCGCCCTCTTGCACTTGACCCCTTGGTCTGCTTCCTCTGGCTCTTCCTCGAAGACTTCCACGCTCTCCAGTACGTTTGCGTGTGAAAGCTCTGCCACAGACGAATGTACCCTGGGACTGGGCACGCTGCGCAGAGGGGTTGCTTCCAGCGCAACAGTAGAATCAAGCGCCGGTTCCTCTAGCTGCATCTCCATGGTGCGCCCCGCAGTAGATTCCAGAATAGGGACTTCCCCCTCTCTCAAAGGGCGCACCCCCACGGTAACCTGGCGAGGTTTCTCCAATTGCACAACGCTGAACAAATCCATCTCTGCGCAGCAAGAAACAAACAAACACAAGTTATATAAAGTACAAAGGTGAAAGGAAAGGCTCACATTAATAAAGCAAAGGAGTACGAAGGACGAGCACCCACCCTGATCATCCGCGTCTAAAAAGGTTGGCACCTCATCAGGTCTATTGAAATAGTTACGACTGATGCCCATTTGCACCAAAAATTCCTCGGGGTAGGAATTGATGGGAATACGATTGGCGTTTATCGTTTCCGCATCATCTGCGCTGTAGGTTCCAGGGAGGGGGCGCTCATCCTTCGGTAGTGAACCCTGGGTATAGAAGCCGAAGTCCCAGGGGAACAACGGCTTATCAACCCAGAAAAATTTCTATCTCCAATTCCTAAGCGCGTCTAGTTTCTCGGTATAACACTGCAGCCCTCCGGCGCGGTTGGCAAAAGAAACCCACCCGTTTGACCACGTCGTATGGTAAAACGCGCGGAAGAGATATATGGTGGGGTTAATTGCCAACAAACGGCAATTAACTTCGAAGTTTGTTATCTTTGCTGCACCTATACAGTGCAGCTGGGATATGTGCATGCGGTAATAATTTAATACGTCACATAAGAATAAGGAGATGGGCACACGTTGATTCGCAAATTCGAAAAAACGAGTGTATACCCCTACTTTCCCTTCGGGGAAATCCGCTATTGACGCCTGCGCAGTAGAAACTACCGGATGCAGCGCAAACAGGATATAATATTCCGAGGTGAACTCTCGAAGTTCATCCTCGGTCATATCGGATGTAAAGTCAGTTAATCCACGAACCATAATAAGGTTTCAGATGCGCACGCGCGGTTAACTTTAAAAGTTTTTGGGTTTCTTGGTTGATAGTTCAAGTTTTTTAACAATGGCGGAAATGATTTTTACTGTGATAATCACAGTAAAAGTGAGGCGGAAGTTTATATAGGGTTTTACATCCACGCGATGATCGACACGTGGATCCCACTTCCTCCAAACGTGTGGATAGGAGTTGCTTACGTGGCACACTTTCCATTCACTTTCCCACGTTTTACGAGGGATGTATTTGACATATTTTGACTGGATTCACCGTATCTTCTTTAAGGCGGGAAACCCTTGAAGCTTCTCCGCTACGCCTCGAGGAATATATGAGTAATTATTAGTCTAGCATCCACGGGTTTCACCCTGCGCATACTAGACTGGGGGGACATGATGACGTATAGTCCGTATTCGGGTCATGAACCCGACCAATGGACGCTACTAATACTCGAGCCCAATACGAGTGGGCTAGCACAATGACGGTTTGGGCTCACGAAGGCCCAAACCCGAAGTTATTTATGGCCTTGATATTGGATATCTCTTATTTATGGGATATGTATTAGCCAACCGACTTAGGCGGGATACGGCGAAGGTTGGGAAACACGAAACCAACAAGGACTTCGTGTATATATAAAGGGCATCTCTACCCTCGTAAAAGGGACGATCTCAAACCCTAACTCTCCATTAAACCCTAAAACCGATTACTTACTCTCATGCCGGAGGATAATCGTGGGAGACAATCCCACGATAAGCCTAACGGTGTTTTCTGTTTACTTAGTGCGCAGGTCTCAAGCATCAAGATCTAATTGATACGAGAACCGGAGTCCAAAAAAGGAATGCCCAACTTTTGTATCAACAATATCACCCAAGGGAAAGGAAATATTAGCACAAACTGTTTTGGAGAATGGGGCATTTAATGCCACAAAGAAGTCTGAAGGTTCAAGGAAATTAAAGAAAAAGCTTATTGGCACAAAGAGGGATAAAAGGTCTAAGTGTTACATTTGTAAGGAGAATGGACATGCTTTTTGGGCATGTGAAGATAGGAAAAAGCTTGCTGCTTTAGAATTGCAACAAGAAATGGATACCACAAGAAGGGTCATTGCAGAAGAAGCAAAATATCCTGAGAAAATTTCCTTGACTGCAGATTATATGGTGAAAGGTACAAATACTAACACTTGGAATGAAATCTGGTATGCAAGAAATATTTATAAATTCCATATGTGTCCCAGTAGAGCCTTGTTCAATGAAGTTGAATATAAATTTAAGATGATAGGGAAGGAGGAAAATGAAAATAAATTCATTTTCTCCTATGGGATTGGAGATATTACTGTTAGTACAAGTGAAGGTGATATAGTGATTAGAAATGTGCAGTATACCCTGAAGTCTCATTTAATATGCTCAGTTTAGAGTTGCTTAAATCACAAGGATATAGGATGGAAGTTAAAGATGATATGTGTAGCATCTACTACATGTATCATGATCAAGATATTGGTAATCAGTCACCATTCATAGAGAAAGGAGAAGAACAGGTTGGGCTAAAAGAGATTGTGAATGAACACAATCAGTATTTAGAAGATCATTTTGAAAAATTGGACCCAACAGATGAGTGTTCTTTGATAAGAGGCTTGGAAGACTTGGACTGGAACAGGGAAGATACTCAAGACTATGTTGATGAGGAGTATCTTAGTTGGAATGGAACCCTCTATGCCTTAAAGGTAAATTCTTTCTCAAGGTATCTTTCTTTTATGAATCTGTTAAAGAAAGATGAACTTTTGTATAAGAATTGGGAGGTTTTCAGTAAAAGGTTCATAGAGTTAGTGAAATGGTTTTTTCTTGTACATCTGAATTATGATGCACTTGATGTTATACCACCAGTTGTTGGGGATGTGGAATTGAACTTGTTATGTTTACATAAGGTTGTTGAAAGTTTAGGAGGTTACTTTTCAGTTACACTAGGTGACAAGTGGGGAGTAATAGCACAGTTGCAGGGTCTAGATACCAAAGATAATGAAGCAGTTAGAGTCTGTTACAAGAAGTTTATTGATCTAGTTGTGATATACCATGAAACTGCACAAGTTCCTTGGGGTGAAAAGCCAGTAGAAGTGGGTGAAACAAGCAAAGAAGCTGAAGCTAGGGACCCACCAGGCCAGAAGGATAGCACAATGAAGGATGGAGCACATGGAGAAGGATCAAATAGATTTGGTGTTAGATTGGAAACTGAAGATGAAGAAGAACAAGACAGCATCCAAGACAGTAATGACTTTGAAGTCATTGCTTGAAGAATCAGCACAAGTTAACTCAGAAGGCTTTTTATCTTAAACAATTAAGGGGGATAATGTTAGCCTTTAAATTTGCTTAAGATCAAATTAGATTATAGTCTTAATACTTAGTACTTATTTAAAGACATAGTTTATGTAATATTAATGTGTGGTTCGAATTTGAAGTCCGTATATGGGTCAATTTGGTTAACCCAAACAGCCCAATGTAGACAGTTATGCATAGGTAGTTATTTTGGCAGTTATCATCTAAAAGTCACAATGGTTGGATGATGCATAACTGTCAAATGGTGTCGATTAGTAACCTATATATATGTTTTCTACTTTAGAAAACATACAACAACAATTTCAGTATCTTAATATAATTCTGTTTTTAGTATCTCTTATTTCTACCCATTTTACTGTTCCATTGAAATCACACAGAATCACACAACCTAACACAATAATGAAACATCTGTTGAAACCAAAACTTATTGGCCACAAACCTGTGTACAGACTATTGACATAGTCGTAAAATTAATATCTGTTCAAGGCATAGACCTGCTATAAATATATATATATATATATATATATATATATAATCCGGATCGATTGAGAAGACTTTTAGATTGAGAAGATTGAGAAGAAATCATGTCCACTTTCAAGGCATAGACCTGCTATATATATATATATATATATATATATATATATATATATATATATATATATATATATATACATATATATATATATATATATATATATATATATATATATATATATATATATATATATATATATATATGCATATATATATATATGCATATATATATATATATGCATATATATATATATATATATATATATATATATATATATATATATATATATATATATATGCATATATATATATATATGTATATATATATATATATATATATATATATATATATATATATATATATATATATATATATATATACATATATGTTAGGAATTAGAAAATTCCATAGTGAAGAGTCGGTCACCCCAAATGTTATCTAGCTTAAGTTAGCTCGTAGACTTGTTGTTAGTTACGTTATTTATCAGTTTATTAGTTAGTTATTAGTTTAGTTTAGCGTAGTGCAACACCGTGGAGGAAGGACGGGTCTTTACCCACTGTATCCCTGATCCACAGGCCGATAGGAGGTCGTGTATTTGTAAGTATAAATACCCCTTCCATGTATGGAAGGGGTGGTGCTTTTCAATCTAATATTCTACATTTTGTGAAGTAACTCTCTACCAAGAAAACACCCAACTCTCTAACTTTCTCTCTCTAATGGCAAACATGTATTTTGATCTCCCAAGACCACCCGAATCATCAACACAATAAAATAACGATGCTACAATTGGTACCAGAGCCAAGGTTGTTGTGTTTTGATGATTCTTTGTGGTTCGATTCTCGTTTTATCTAAACTTATAAAACTACTGTTCGGAAATTTATTGTTCCACTTTTTGCATTATAAGTTTTTTTATAAAACAAGTTTTATGTGTCTTGGTATTAACTGTCATATGGTATATTTGGGTCATCATCTGGTTTGTCAAAAAGTGGTCAATAGGTCATATATGCTTTGTCAAATTGTGGTCAAAAAGATGTTACAATTTCTGGTTTGTCCAAACAGATAAGCATAGTCATTTTCTTGTGGTCAAACAGGTCGTATGGATGCAAATTTATGATATTTTTCTGGGTATGTTATGAATATTAGTCGGAAAACTCATCGGAAAACATCAAAAATCTTGCTAGCGACTTGTCAAAACTGTCCAGATGCAATGTATTTTACCTAGCGACTTGTCTTTACAAGTCGTAGCGACTTAGTCGTGGCGACTTGGTCTAGCGACTTAGTCGTGGCGACTTGGTCTAGCGACTTAGTCGTGGCGACTTGGTCTAGCGACTTAGTCGTGGCGACTTGGTCTAGCGACTTAGTCGTGGCGACTTGTCATTGTGACCTTTTAACTGATGCAATATAACAGAAAGGAAGAAGGAGAAGATATGACTCGACTTTGACCACAATACCAACACCATCATTTCTAAACAACTCGACCACAATAAACCATCATCGGTCCAAGACTCAAAGCAAAACTCATCGAAATGAAAAATGTCATATAATCTCAGATTTATTTCGTGTGACATTCATGAATCATGATGACTCACAGGTCATTAAACACGAATTTCTATTCATCATTGATCATTTGGAAGCCTTGCCTCTTTTTGTATATTCGAATCATGGCAGTAAAGAAAAAAAAAACAAAACAAAGTTGCTTTTTCTTTATCTTTGATTCAATTTCAAACATTATATGGAATCCTTGTCTCATCTTATCACTACTCAACATCATATTATAACAGGTCAAGATCTCAGAATGCTTCGTGTGTAAAGAATACACCATGACCACGATGGTCTTTTCACACGAATGGGTTGCTCACCATAGATCTTATAATTAACTTAAGACACAATTATTGTTCGAACTCAAGGTTAATTAAAATGATTAAAACAGAGATCTCAGATCCATCTTTGAGTTTTTAATACCGTTAAAGATCTTGCACTCAAAGATATCAACATCACAGATCTACAACTGTTGAAGGCTTGCTTCATTTTTTATTATTCGAACATAATAAAACGATATTAACAAGGGTGTTAACACGTTTTTTTATTGGTTCGTGTTACTTGATTTAAAACAATTCGTATGTAGCTAATATGTAACCTACCTTGATTCCCTGAAAATGATCTCGTGGCAGTCTCTTAACCTCCTTACCATCCCTGTGGTATTAATGAAGGACTCGTTGCCATCCCTGTGGCGAAGTAGTTATGCACATTAAATGAAGGTAATGAGGGGATTGATATCTGTTAGGAATTAGAAAATTCCATAGTGAAGAGTCGGTCACCCCTAATATTATCTAGCATAAGTTAGCTCGTAGACAAATCGTTAGTTACGTTATTTATTGTTTTATTAATTAGTTTTTAGTCTAGTTTAGCATAGTGCAACACCGTGGAGGAAGGACGGGTCTTTACCCACTGTATCCCTGATCCACAGGCCGATAGGAGGTCGTGTATTTGTAAGTATAAATACCCCTTCCATCCATGGAAGGGGTGGTGCTTTCAATATAATATTCTACAATTTGTGAAGTAACTCTCTTCCAAGAAAACACCCAACTCTCTAACTTTCTCTCTCTAATGGCTAACATGTATTTTGATCTCCCAAGACCACCCGAATCATCAAACACATAAAAATAATGATCCTACAATTGGTACCAGAGCCAAGGTTTATTGTGTTATGGTGATTTGTGTGGTTTCGTACCATGGTTGTTGTGGTTTTGATACTTGTTTACTGGTTTGTGAATTTGTGTGGTCGGATTACTTCTTTATGGGTAAACTGGTTTTTAACAACTCTTTTGTTTCTGCTGGTCAAATGGTTACTTGGTCCAATCATATTGCTTACTGTTTTTATTCTCAAGTTTTTATTAACAGTATTGAATATTATATTTTTGTGACTTTTGTACCGATATTTGTGTAACAAATCTGTGAAACAAAAGTGGTCTTGTAGTCTTTTTAATGGTCAAAATGGGTCAAATCTGTCATATGCTGCAGTTTTTGTCACGCATTTTCTGGGTTTATCATGAATATGGTCGGAATATGGTCGGAAAACTCATCGGAAAATGTCAAATTTCATGGTAGCGACTTATCACTATTTGTCCAGATTCATTGAATCTTGCTAGCGACTTGTATTTACAAGTCGTAGCGATTTGACCATCATATAGCTACTTGGTTATTCATTGACTTTATTGAAAGTCAATAGCGACTTGTATGGTCTTAAAAAGCTAGCGAGTTATTTTGAAAGTTGTCTAGCGACTTGTTTTGATAAAATGTAGCGATTTAAGGTTGTTTGACTATTGAGTCAAATAACAGTGCTAGCGACTTGGCTAAATAATGTTGCTAGCGACTTGACCCGTAAAATAATGACTTGACTGTAACAGAAAGGATGAAGAAGAGGATAGACCTTGACCACTTGACCACTACTCAAATACCATGAAAACCATACACCATGACTACGACCACTCAAAACTTAAACCATATATCAAGCGACTCGTGTGACCTCAGTAATTTCATCATCAGTCCTAGTCTCAAAGCTATACTCGAAAGAAAAATGAATGTGGAGGTCAAATGATAACCATCACAGCCATTCCAACATCTCCAATACATATTTCCTATCCCAACTCATGTCATTCAAAACCAAGACTCAATCTAAGTGAATCTCATGCAAGATCTCAGATATGTCTCTCAATGTCTTTAGAGATTTCATTTAGCCACAAGGGCCAAACACATGAGTAGAACAATAATCATCATAGATCGTGACCTAAAACAAAATAAACTGAAAATGAATCTCAAAATAAAAAAAAAAAAAAAAAAAAAAACGCTTTTGGATCTCAGATTTATGAAACTCTTGCAAAGATCACTTAAGATCTTATGAGTTTTATATGTTTTCATCATAGATCGTATGAGGAGTTCACTCCATTTATTTATCCGAATCAACAAGCACTAAAAATAACAATGATGTTATCTTTAGTCACTTAATTCGGTCAAGTCTCAAAAACAATCAGGCCGCAAATCATTAAAAGTTTGTGAAACTTACCATTAGACTTGTTTGCCTTGGTCTATAATCCTTCGTACCATCCCTGTGGTTTTAACAAAGTACTCATAGCCATCCCTGTGGCAATATCTTTTGATGTGATTAGAATAGAATAGAGGCGGATGGCTCATTTCTTCGAATGCTTTTGTGTCTGATGGAGGTCGAGCGTTTGTTTTTCAGATTTGATGGAGATTAGATAAGATTAAGGGTGATAATCTGAGATGTCAAGATGTATTTTTGAGAAAAGAGTTATGAGATTAGGATATTGTGAATGAGGGAGGCGTACAAGGATGATTATACGTTTTTGTTTGGGGGGAGAATATTTAGGGTTGGTGTTTTACTGATAATGAGGGAGGCGCTATGTGTGGGATTATTTTTAGGGTTACGGAAAGTTTAACTCTTCAAGTGGTTATGGTGCCTTTTAATACACGAGTAATTAGGTTAAGGGTTCATGGATCAGTCCTTGGGTGTTAGTGATAATGGATTGTGTTAACACATTTGATATTGGGCCTAGGTGAGTTAATACAATATGGGCTATGTATTGCTTTGGGATATTGGGCTGTGTTCCACTTACATTCATTTGACAATAGAGTTTTGTTATATACGATTATTCGTGTATTGTTTTGAGAAGTTGGGAAGTGGAAAACATTCGTATTTTGTGTATTGATGCTTAAGGTTATGTGATATTTACTCGCATGCTTATATTTCTATATTTCGTGATCCGAATGTATTTTGTGTATTGATAAGGTTGATCCGGACTCATGATTAAGTATGAGATGTGGGTAATTATATTTGGCATTTGCAAATTGACGTTTATGAGTTATTTCAGTGATCGGAAGGGATTAATGATTTTTTTGAACCTTGTGATGATTGGTACTTTGTTTGATATGGGGTATGTGGTAATTTTTGGACCAGATTAAAATTCTGTGTACCGGACATGGGATTTGAATGATGAAAAGATGGGCTTCTCATGGGTGATATTTTCTAACATGAGATCTTATGAGACTTGGATTTTATGAGATTTGTGACAACGAGATTGGATGATATGATTTAGCATGATGCTGAGATTAATTGTGCTATGAGATTTAGTACTTTGGTTTATGTATCTTCACGGGGAATATGTTTGTCAAGGCTTGAAGCATTTATTGAACAAAGTTGACTACAGGGTTGTTTGTACGGTATTTCTTATTTGAATTTGAAGTAAGGTTTTTCCGGGCGCGTTTACTTATTTCGTCTTCTTTCTTTCTACCATTCCGCGAAGATGACTTGTTTGGGCATTTATTGAGGATGATAAAGACTTGGCTATTTAATTACGGTTGTGACTCTTTCTCGTTTAACCCACAACGTAACTATCACTTCGGTGTCTCACTCAGTTGAGAATGTCAAGAGGTTTTGTACATTGGGTACACCGTTTCTTCTTCACAAGAATTAGTACAAGGTTAAGTAACAAATCTGGGGAATTCAACTTCATGATCAAGTTTGGTATATCGGGTTTACTTCTCCATGTGGTCACTACAATAGCCGACAGATTGCGTGAATGATGTGTTTACCAAAGTGTTGATTGGATGGTTGATGATGTTGTTGATGTTGGTAAATGAACCGTTAATGAACCACTGCATGTTCTCCTAAAAACAGATATTCACTGAAACCAAAGTCGTCATAACACATTCAAGCTGACATTGTTTACGGTTTTGTCTTGATTTTGTAAATCCCACGAAAGAACCTATTTCTCGGTTTAAATCACAGACTTGTAAAATCCCGTGACAATGGAAACATCCTAGTATTAGTAAAGTGCATTTCCGGATCTATCTTACGGTTTATTCTTAGTTTTGTAAAATCCCGCGAAAGAATCTATTTTTCGGTTTAAACCATAGAGTTGTAAAATCCCGTAATGATGGAACCATCTTGGAGAAGAGAAAGTGTAATTCTGAATCTTTTGATGCTGGTGCCACGGTTTCTGCTTCGAAGAAGGGATAAAAGGGTGTACTTCATGAATTGGATGTGTGTTTGGATATTCGTCATGGCGGTTTAGTTACTTCAAAGTTTTTCGGGGTTATGCTCATTAAACCATGGTCGGGATGAAACCATTATCATAGTTCACTTAAAAAGTCTAAGGAGGCTAGATTTGAGCAGTTCAGAAGATGTGACAACGGCGTTAATTCGGTATTATTTATTTGAGGTTGAAGTGAATTATCACGGGCGAGTGTACTTAGTATCTGAAGGTATCGGGGATGGATGGATGAAGATTCTTCATGATCCTGGTTCGAGCTTATTATCAAAAATGAAGACTTGGAAATCTAGTTATTGTTGAGTGACTTTTACCTTTTCTTTTACCACTTGGGGGAATTGGGCTCTTATCATCTCAAAATAACTATCACTTTAAGGAGTTACGTTGTAGTGCTCAGTGTCACATTCAATTGTGGATTTTCAAGAGGTGATGTACGTCTTATACTTGATGGTTGGTTGGTTGAAGAGTATAGAGTACTTAGAGATTCAATGGAGGATGAAGTCTCAGCACCGCTCTTTGTTACATATGTGCAAGTATAAGTCACGAGTTCGGGATAGTTTACTTCTGGGTCAAATTCATCATATTGGGTTTTCTCCATCAGCTGTCACTACAAAGAGCCTACTGAATGATAATGGGGTTGATTACATGTTTTGCCAAGAGACCAGAAAAGAGAAAGATTATGACGTCTGTTCACATCAGTTCAGGCCTCGTTCTCTAAAGAAAAGAAAAGTGTACGTTTCAGTGCGCTTTATCTTATGAAGAAGAGAAATCTTCTTATGACGTATGAACACTTAAGTTCATGTCTCGTTCCTCAAAGAAAAGAAAAGTGTACGTGTCAGTGCGCTTTATCTTCTGAAGAAGAGAAATCTTCTCTATTATGACCATTCTCATCAACATGCTTTATACTTTTTCCATGCGCTTCAGTCATCAAGTGAACCAGGCTACTGTTGATTGTTTTCTGATTCCACTTTCTCAACTATAATGACGATGGCGACATCCTGTGCTGATTTTGCGGGGGAGAAGTGTGAATAGACTACATTTGGATTATGTTCACTTATTTAATCAAGAATGGCATCTCCGCATGCAATTCTTGAGGGGGAGAAGAAGTGTGAATTTTTTGCATTGTTGATTGATATTAGAGATTATAAATGGTCATACGGCTCTAAACTCATGTAAGAACCGAGCTTCTTCTTATCGGGTCATCTTCACATGGAGTTTTTCTCTTGTAAGAGCCGTTGGTTGACATCTTCACTCGGATTGATGAGTTTATCGACAAAGTGCTTCCGGTTAATGCTACACGTATACATCAACATGATGATTCCGAAAAATCTCTCTGTTCTTGTTTGATGTGATTGGTAGTTTGGTGTTACCATCTTGTGTGTTCGTTGCAGCCTGATTGCTGATTTCCTTGATGAACATCTTTCTGTTCTTGTTTGATTGGGAGGGATTTTAGTTAAGGGGATTTGCAAGATGTAAGTTAATTGGGATGCTTTTTGGTGATGTTCTTGTTTTGGTGAGTTAAAGATGTTAACTATCTATTCCCCAACTGAACAATCTTGAAGAAGGTCGAGTCTACAGTCTATTCTACATTTTCTGCTACATGTTAGAAGACTAAAAGACGAGTTGCAGTTGATTATCAAAAGACTTCTTCTTAACCTGGTCATTCATCATACAGATTGTCAGTTTAGGGGAGAGCACTAATTGGGGGAGAGTGATATGTCGAATTTAAGCCCCAATTAGACTTGCTCATATTCTTCAGCAAGTTGATTCCCACAAGAGTTCAAGTGTTCTTCTCAACAAATTTCTAGTACACGGGCTTACAAAGTGTTGCTGATTCTGAAGTATCAAAACTAGCAAGGGGGAAGGAGACCCGTAACTAAACGCGAGTAATCTTGATGAGCTTAATACTTCTAAGTGATTGAAGATATCCCGGGAAGACTATTGTCATTACCGCAGAGAAATTCAAGGTTTGACTCATGGCGTTTTGTGTTTATTTCAACTATGTGGGGGAAGAGATGTTAGAGAATGTTTCTGAAGATATAAGAGGTACATTGGTGTGTGATGATCTCGATGTTATCGCAATCATCAGGGGAGAGAGAATTGTGTACATTGGGGATGCTCAGCTGTTTTACTTGAGGGCTTAATCTGTGATTCAGAGATATAATCACTTATTCCGGTGTTGACATCCGCAGAGATTGTCACCCGCAGAGATAATCAGTGATTCGGCCTGCTTCTTCAATGTTATCGGTTGTTCTCTCTTTGGGGAATGTGTGTACTTCGGGTCCTTGAGCTTCATACACGATCATCAGGGAAGAAAGCCATTGTTTACCACAAACATTGGGGAGGTGTTTTCCTTCCGGGCATGATGTGTATTCGGGAGAGTTCTTGGATATTGGTGTACTTCGGGTTCTTGAGCTTCATACACATTCATCAGGGACGAAAGATGTGAACATTGGGGAGTTGTTCTTCATTACCCTCATGATGTGTATTCGGGAGAGTTCTTGAGCAGTATACAAAGAGACTGACTGCATCAATTCAACTACTAGGGGGAATTGTTCTCTTGACACCTTTTGGAATGGATCGCTTCAGACGTCAGTTGAAAAGGAAATTTGAGAAGATTGTTTTATGTGTGGGATGATACGATGCTGTTCTTCTTGTTGATGATATAACCTCGAACGAAGAATCATGGTGATTATTCTTGAAATGAGCAGCGGGATTTATGATAATGGTGTGCTTCTCTGTGCACCTGGCTAAGGCAAGCTTGAAATAGAGCTTCGAATCTGCTCATCCAAAGGATTTTCGGTTTGGGGGGAAGCTGCCAGAGTCTCACTTTCAGATGGTTCAATTTCTCTCAATTCAGGAGCCTCGAAAGCTTTGGTGGTGAATGTTTAAGAGATGATGACTTCTATCTTCTACAACGGGGCTGTTCGATATCCTTATCTCGGTACTCGTATCATCATCTTCTTTTACTATATCATCTTCTCTATCTTTGTATATATTTTTCAGAAAAACAAAATACAAAATTATAAAACCAGCAAAACCAAATACAATAATAGAAAACCTCAAAAAGAAAATAGAAAAATATAAAACCTTCAAAAATCCATAAAAATCAGAAAATTTCAAAAATACCAAAAATATGTTTTCTAAAGACATGTCTTCTGGTATCGATAACATCTACGGTCTTAGAAATGTCATTCAATAATGGCACGGGACCATAGATGAAGTTCGAGCAGGAGGTGTAAATATTCTTTTTCAGCACATGTCTAAAACTATGGCTTACAGTTATTTTAGACTGTAACCCGCGCTTCAACAAATGGCTTACAGTTATTTCAGACTGTAACCCGGGCTTCAAATAATGGCTTGCTATTATTTCAGATAGCAACCCGCTCTTCAAGATAGGAAAGTGTTGCGCTAAACCAATTTTCAAACATTTCGTGCACTTATCCTAAAAACAATTTAAGGAAAGTATGTCGAAGGACTGCTGTTCCTACACAAATGTTTTTCCGTCTAAAATTCTTCAGAAAAATATTTGGTGTTTTCTTAAAATGGTGGAAAATGAGTTGCTTTAAAAACAATCAGATTCAGAGTTTTTATAAAATTTGGAAACTCAATCAATGACTTCAGCACTTTTAAAAATCTTTTATAAAATGAGTTATTGATTGAGGGGGAGAATGTTTTCAAATCTATATCATCTAACGGGCTTTCTTAAATATCCTAATATGCTTAATTAAAAACGATGTTAACCTATGTTGAAGGACTAGGTGCCTAGGATATGATTGCTAGGATTAGATGATTAGAGTTTGATGTACACATTTTTCCCATACATTTATATGATCTGATTGATATGTTACATTGACTTTTATTAGTCGATTGCTGTTTGGGTGTTGTCGACCACCATATATCTGTGTGTGTTCACTAACGTATGCAGGTATATTGGTATATACTAATGTTCCCGATCCGGATCCCACAATTGAAGATGATTGGATGCCGAAAGGAAATGGTAACTATATCTTGGGTTGACAAATGAAGAAACAGAGCTTAATTAGACTTCAATGGAGAGTTGGCATAAATGCAACGTAAGAGGTCTCACTGCATCAGCAGATGGTTTTCTTCTAAGTGATTGAAGAAACAGAGCTTAATTTGACCTCAGTTGGCATTCAAAATGCAACGTAAGAAGAAGTCTCACTGCATCAGCAGACGATTTTTCTTCCAAACCCTACAGCAACAACAAAAGAAGCTTCTCAACCACCTAACGAATCTTTGTGCAGGATACCGTTTTTAAACAATTTTGAATAATTTGAATAAAATTGCTTTGAAAATGGAAAATATTGTTTTGAAAATAAATTGGACTAATTTTTGAAAATCACCGGACTTCATGTTATCAAAACCTAAGTCACTCAATTATTGACTTCTGTCATGGATTGAGGGGGAGAGTGATTTAAAATAAAATATTTTCAAACAATGTTTCTTCACAAAAGTTCCGTCTTGTACGATAATAAGTGGTGATCTAAAGATTTAATGTTATGTCATGGTATGATTTTTTCTTTAGAATCAAGGTCTTTCAAAATGAAATTTTTTCTGTTCTTGTTTGATTGTGAAATTGTTTTGTTTTACTTAAAAGATCTCTTAAAAACAATCATACCTGACACTAACAATCTTTAATGTCCTAAAATGGTCCTTATCTGTCATTTTTCAAAGTTAAATCAAGCCACGTCTTTCCCCAAATTTTTCTAAATGATTTAAATCAGTTGGGATCACAAATCTCAAATGGTTTGATATTTCTGATCGGGGTAGAGATCGTGATTTAAATCTCAAATCTGTTTTAATGGAATTGGTTTTAGTCCTTCAAAGGCACTCCTGCCTCCATGTGCCAAACGATTTCAAATACACAATGCACATGTTGAGGA
This sequence comes from Chrysanthemum seticuspe, assembly GCA_019973895.1. NCBI lineage: Eukaryota > Viridiplantae > Streptophyta > Magnoliopsida > Asterales > Asteraceae > Chrysanthemum > Chrysanthemum seticuspe. Next base: position 67,148,214 of record BPTQ01000009.1, read on the forward strand.
GGAGGATTTATCCAAAACCAGATGAGTATTTAAACAAGGCCACATTTTCTCCCATGTTTTCTAAACCTAATTAAATCACTTGGGATCCAAAATCTCAAAGGATTTGATATTTTTGATCGGGGGAGAATTTGTGATTTAATAATGAAATTTGATAAAAGTTGATCGTTTTGATTCAGTTGTGCAGGCTGCTCTCTCATATGTGCTAAACGCTTTCGAATCTCGAAGCACATATTGAGGGGGAGCAAAACCATCGAGGTACAAAAGTTTTTAAAAGAGATTATAAAGTACCTTGATTGTGTTTTCAAATGGTTTTCTTAATGGATTTTGTGATTGTGGATGTGCTTCAAAAGAACTCTTGCCTCTATGTGATAAAATGATTTCAAATATCCTATGCACATATTGAGGGGGAGAATTTTACCATGAAAATCAAATGGCTTTTTCGTATGAAAATTGTGATCAAAGAAAATATTTCAAAGTCCTCTTGCCTCCTTGTGCTGAACAATTTCTAAATCATACGCACATGTTGAGGGGGAGGTTTTCTAAATGATCAAAACTATTAAGGTACAAAATGCTTTGATCTCGTATCACAAGTACCTTGATTGTTTTTCCAAATGATTTTTCAATTGGTTTCATGAAGGAAAGAACAATACCAAAAGACCGACCAATTTACTTTATTCATGGAGTTATAAGGATGGTTAGGTTAGGTATTCGTTCCCACGATCCGCCAGAACCGGAGGGATCTACCCAGGGACAATCCACTAGATAGTGTAGAGTCCTTAGGTATATTGAAAAAAGGAGAAAAGTGAGGAATGGGAAGAGTGCAGACTGAGACTGAGCTAGTACTGGAATAAACCCAACAAGGTTCTAGGTATGAAGTCTCGGTAAGCACTGAAGGGGTTGAAGAATGAAAAAGAAATGAATGATAAAAGGGTGAAAAGAAATAGCCCTCCATCAATTCAACCTTAGGGCAGAAACTGGATTCAATTCATATGCTACTGGTGGTTACTAAGGTAACACTGGTATTGAAGACAAGACATCATGGACCCAGTGATGCACTGCACTAAACTTCCCAAACCACTCAAGTTCCTCTTAAAAGGGCTTGTTTCATTCTCACGGGGAACCGACATTATCTATCGACTTTCTCTTAGAGATTGTTGATATTGAAGAAGGAGACCCTCTCCCTAGTCTCCGACACAGGAACCAAATATGCACGATTGAGTCTAGAGCCAAGAGATCATCCACAATATCTCGTTAGGACACTAAATTCTTGAAGACTTGCTTTTTCACACAATGTGGAAAGTAAGTATATATTAAGAGTCCTACGCATTATCCTTGTGGTATTGCCAGAACATCCGAGTGATATGAAAATATTCACGATGAAGATGGAAATCCTTCTAGAGCTAACATCAAACAAGCTCTTGGTGGGTGACATGTGAGATCTTCTCGTAAGATCAAGCTTGTGACAACTGGATAGAAACGATGGGGCGATTCTTTCTTGAATCAACCTTGGTCCAGGAATGGAATTGACGAATACTTTTGGAAAAACCGTTCGATGTGCAAACCTTCTTTTCTCTAGCACGTCGAATGTGTATTCATTTCAAATTCAAAAAGTATCTCTGATTGAAAAATATTTTTAGAAAAACCGTTCGATGTGCGAATCTCTTCTTTTCGCTAGCACGTCGAATGTGTACTCATTCTCTAATACAAAAAGTATTTTGATTGAAAATTGATCTGTCTCATAAAACCTTCGTCGTATTGCAAAACACTTTCTTCAAGCAATATGCGATTGTTTTTCAAATCATTTTTCATCAATCAGTGAATCTCAATTTGCTGGTTCACTCACTCCGTGTTGTCTTCTTTGAGACGTTCCGGTTTGAGAACAGCTAGAACAGCTGCGAAACCCTGTCAAGGAGATTCTTAGGAATCCTACCTGATCACAGGCAGTACTTGTACTGATCAACGGGGAACCGTGGGCCGTGTACCTCAATTCAACGAAAGTGGTCAAAGATACTTTCGTGTGTTTTATTGCTAACTGTTGTTTGCAGGTACATTTGGACGGTTGCAGCTGATCAGAATTGAGGAGTCAATCCAAAGCCGCATGCTCACAGCATCCACACTTAACTGAAGAAATCATGACTGGTGCATAATCTACATAACCTGGTTCTGATATTTCTATACTATGCTTCTGCTACGCTGCTGCAAATATCATGAACCAGTAAAGCTTCCGCTACTCTGATGGAAAGATGTCATGATTCAAAAGTGTGAGCATGTCGGTCCAAAAGTCACAAATTCACATGATGGCAACACAATAAAGGGTGATCCAGAGATTTACTGTGGCTGATGATCTCAATGAAGGCTCGAAGATCATCAAAGATGTGGATCAGTTCAAAGACCTCCACTGAAAGTACAATGCACTCGGACTTTGAAGGTGCACTACAAAAGCACAAAGATTGCGGAATTGAAGAATTGAAGTCTACGAGCTCAAGAACAAAGTCAAGAATAGAATGCTAAGTTTCAAAATGTAAAATATGGGGTGACCTCCCTTAGGGGGAGATTGTTAGGAATTAGAAAATTCCATAGTGAAGAGTCGGTCACCCCTAATATTATCTAGCATAAGTTAGCTCGTAGACAAATCGTTAGTTACGTTATTTATTGTTTTATTAATTAGTTTTTAGTCTAGTTTAGCATAGTGCAACACCGTGGAGGAAGGACGGGTCTTTACCCACTGTATCCCTGATCCACATGCCGATAGGAGGTCGTGTATTTGTAAGTATAAATACCCCTTCCATCCATGGAAGGGGTGGTGCTTTCAATCTAATATTCTACAATTTGTGAAGTAACTCTCTACCAAGAAAACACCCAACTCTCTAACTTTCTCTCTCTAATGGCTAACATGTATTTTGATCTCCCAAGACCACCCGAATCATCAAACACATAAAAATAACGATCCTACAATATCATACACTTAGGGGTATAATTGCTTTGATCAAAAGGTAACGAGGAGGCGTGATTATTTTTTTGTGTATACTGAAATACATTTGGGAGCAGTCCGTATGATGAGGATGAGATAGTTTTTAAGTATGGTAGGCGTGTGAGTTAACTGGAGTAATATTAGGGTTTGTGTGAGATGTGTGATACTTTTATACCCAACATATTAGGTCAATTAATTTGGACGTGTATTTAGATTTTATGGGCCTTTTTTTTGGGCATTTAATGATGGGCCAAGGGATGTTATTTGAGGAGTACATGTGCTGCACATGATTGTTTGAGCTGCAATATGATATACGGATGATGGACTTCTCGAGACTTGTGATTTAACGACAATGAGATATGAGACATGATATTTGATGACATGATACGTGAGATTTGATTGTGAGATTTGGGCTATGAGATTCGATGATGATATTTGGTTATGAGGGTTGATACTTTGGGTTATGCATTTTCACGAAATATTGTATGTCACAGCCTGAATTGATGATTGAACAAAACTGACTACGGGGTTGTTTGTAAGGTATTTCTTATTTGGTTTTGAAGTGAGGTTTTCCGGGCTCGGTTACTTATTTCGTCTTCTTTCTTTCTACCCTTCCGCGAAGATGACTTGTTTGGGCATTTATAGAGGGTGATAAAGACTTGGCTATTTAGTTTCGTTTGTGATTCTTTCTTGCTTAACCCACAACGTAGCTATCACTTCGGTGTCTCACTCTATTGAGAATGTCAAGAGGTTTTGTACATTGGGTACACCGTTTCTTCTTCACAAGGATTAGTACAAGTTTAAGTAACTAATATGGGGAATACTACTTCATGGTCAAGTTTGGTATATCGGGTTTACTTCTCCATGTGGTCACAGCAACAGCCGACAGAATGCGTGAATGATGTGTTTACCAAAGTATTAATTGGATGGTTGATGATATTGCTGATGTTAGATAATGAACCATTGATAAACCGCTGCATGTTCCCCTAAAACAGATATTCACTGAAACCAAAGGAGTCATAACACATTCAAGCTGACATTGGTTACGGTTTTGTCTTGATTTTGTAAAATCCCGCGAAAGAATCTATTTCTCGGTTTGAATCATGGACTTGTAAAATCCCGTGACAATGGAAACATCCTGGTAACTGTAAAGTGCATTTCCAGATCTTTCTTACGGTTTATTCTTAGTTTTGTAAAATCCCGCGAAAGAAACTATTTCTCAGTTTAAACTATAGAATTGTAAAATCCCGTATTGATGGATTCATCCTGGAGAAAGGAAAGTGTATTTTGGGATCTTATTTGATGCTGGTGCTACGTTTTCTATTTCGAAGAAGGGATAAAAGGGTGTACTTCATGAATTGGATGTGCGTTTGGATTTTCGTCATGGCAGTGTGGTTATTATATGGTTTTACGGGGTTATGTGCTTTTAACCAAGGTCGGGATGAAACCATTATCATAGTTCACTTAAAACGTCAAAGAAGGCTAGATTTGAGCTTTTAACCAAGAAGATGTGTCAGCGGAGTTAATTCACTATTATTTATTTGAGGTTGAAGTGAATTATCACGGGCGAGTGTACTTAGTATCTGAAGGTATCGGGGATGGATGGATGAAGATTCTTCATGATCCTTGTTCGAGCTTATTATCAAAAACAAAGACTTGGAAATCTAGTTATTGTTGGGTGACTTTTACCTGTTCTTTTTTCCACTTGGGGGAATTGGGCTCTTATCACCTCAAAATAACTATCACTTTAAGGAGTTACGTTGTAGTGCTCAGTGTCACATTCAATTGTGGATTTTCAAGAGGTAATGTACGTCTATTACTTGATGGTTAGTTGGTTGAGGAGTATAGAGTACTTAGAGATTCAAATGGGCATGAAGTCTCGGCACCGCTCTTTGTTACATATGTGCAAGTATAAGTCACGAGTTCGGGTTAGTTTACTTCAGGGTCAAATTCATCATATTAGGTTTTCTCCATCAGCTGTCACAACAAAGGGCCTACTGAATGATAATGGGGTGATTACATGTTTTGCTAAGAGAGCTGAAAAGAGAGAGATTATGACGTCTGTTCACTACAGTTCATGCCTCGTTCTCTAAAGAAAAGAAAAGTGTACGTGTCAGTGCGCTTTATCTTCGAAAGAAGAGAAATCTTCTAATGACGTCTGTTCACATCAGTTCAGGCCTCGTACTCCAAAGAAAAGAAATGTATACGTTTCAGTGCGCATTATCTTCGAAAGAAGAGAAATCTTCTTATGACGTATGAACACTTCAGTTCATGCCTCGTTCCTCAAAGAAAAGAAAAGTGTACGCTTCAGTGCGCTTTATCTTCTGAAGAAGAGAAATCTTCTTATTATGACCATTCTCATCAACATGCTTCATACTTTTTCCATGCGCTTCAGTCATCAAGTGAACCGGGCTACCACTGATTGTTTTCTCATTCCACTTGCTCGATTATAATGAAGATGGCGACATCATGTGCTGATTTTGCGGGAGAGAAGTGTGAATAGAACATTCGGATGATTTTCACTTATTTAGTCAAGAATGGCATCTCCGTATGCAATTCTTGAGGGGGAGAAGAAGTGTGAATTTTTTGCATTGTTGATTGATATTTGAGAATATAAATGGTCATACGGCTCTAAACTCATGTAAGAACCGAGCCTCTTCTTATCGGGTCATCTTCACATGGAGTTTTTCTCTTCTAAGAGCCGTTGGTTGACATCTTCACTCGGATTGATGAGTTTATTGACAAAGTGCTTCTGGTTAATGCTTCACGTATACATCAACATGATGATTCCGAACAATCTCTCTGTTCTTGTTTGATGTGATTGGTAGTTTGGCGTTACCATCTTGTGTATTCGTTGCGGCCTAATTGCTGATTTCCTTGATGAACATCTTTCTGTTCTTGTTTGATTGGGAAAGATTTTAGTTAAGGGGATTTGCAAGATGTAAGTTAATTGGGATGCTTTTTGGTGGGATGCTTTTTTGGTGTGAGTTGAAGATGTTAACTATCTATTCCCCAACTGCACAATCTTGAAGAAGGTCGAGTCTACAGTCTGTTCTACATTTTCTGCTACATGTTAGAAGACTAAAGACGTGTTGCATTTAACGATCTAAATACTTCTTCTTAATTTGGGCATTTATCAAACAGATTGTCGGTTTAGGGGAGAGCACTAATTGGGAGAAAGTTATAAGTCAGATTCAATTCCCAATTAGACGTGCTCATATTCTTTAGCAGTGACTACTCGAGACGTTGATATTGACTATTGTTGGACATTTGACACAAGGTGATTACTTCGGAGTTAATCATTTATCACTTATTTGAGATTGAAGTTGACTTTCACAAAGGCGTGTTCTTATTTGATAACTTGCTCGGGCTTAAGAATTTGAGTTGAAGACTTGGCTTATCTAGTTACCAGCAGTCGAGGTGGATGGTTGAAGACCTGGTTAACTATCACTATTAGGAGTTACTTTGTTTTACTCAGTGTCACACGCATATGACGGTGTGGATAATCGCAAGAGGTGTTAATGTCTCATACTTTGTTTGGGTAGTGAGTACTTAGAGATTTGCTTGAAGCATAAATTCTCTACACCGTTCTTCCATCATTAGGTGCAAGCTTAAGATACAAATGTGGGGAAGTTGACTTCAGTTTCAAGTATGGTATAGCGGGTTTTCTTCTTCAGTGGTCACTTCAAATTGTCTACAGAAGGGTTGATATAAATTGTCAGAGAGAGTCTTCAGCAAGTTGATTCTCACAAAGAATTCAAGTGTTCTTCTCAACAAATTTCTAGTATACGGGCTTTCAATGAGTTGCTGATTCTGAAGCATCAAAACCAGCAAGGGGAAAGGAGACACGTAACTAAACGCGAGTAATCTTGATGAGCTTAATACTTCTAAGTGATTGAAGATATCCCGGGAAGACTATTGTCATTACCGCAGAGAAACTCAAGGTTTGACTCATGGCGTTTTGTGTTTATTTCAACTATGTGGGGGAAGAGATGTTAGAGAATGTTTCTGAAGATATAAGAGGTACATTGGTGTGTGATGATCTCGATGTTATCGCAATCATCAGGGGAGAGAGAATTGTGTACATTGGGGATGCTCAGCTGTTTTACTTGAGGGCTTAATCTGTGATTCAGAGATATAATCACTTATTCCGGTGTTGACATCCGCAGAGATTGTCACCCGCAGAGATAATCAGTGATTCGGCCTGCTTCTTCAATGTTATCGGTTGTTCTCTCTTTGGGGAATGTGTGTACTTCGGGTTCTTGAGCTTCATACACATTCATCAGGGATGAAAGATGTGAACATTGGGGAGTTGTTCTTCATTACCCTCATGATGTGTATTCGGGAGAGTTCTTGAGCATTATACAAAGTAGGGGTGTGCAGGGTTCGGTTTGGGTCGGTTTTTGGCTAAAACCGAAACCGAACCACAATGTTCGGTTTTTGTAGAATCTAAAACCGAAACCGTTCAGTTTTTGGCGGTTCGTTTTTTCGGTTTTTAATCGGTTTCGGTTCGGTTTTTCGGTTTTTTCGGTTTCTAACCGTTAATATTTGGGTACGGCCAAATTATACCAACAAACTTGTTTTACGTACAAAATTGGTTATTTTTCTTTACTTTTTTTCAATCTAAACATAATAATGTTATTGCATAATTCTACAATTACAAACATATAAATGAGACATACACATCCAGGTGAACATACACGTAATATAATCATTATCGAATACTTTTTGATATATTCACACAAAACACGCGACACGACAAACACACATATAAATATAAACGTTAAGATAAATATATTATAAATCCACTCAAATAATGAATATGAATTTAAAATTTGATTTATTTAGTTATTTAATCATATTATAATAATTAGATATTATTATATAATAAAAACGGTTCGGTTCGGTTTTTGCGGTTTGGTTTTTGGACGAAAACCGAAACCGAACCGCCTTTTTCGGTTTCTGAAAAAGTAAAAACCGAACCATCGGTTTTTAGTTTCGGTCGGTTTTTTCGGTTCGGTTTTTTCGGTTTTTGGTTCGGTTTCGGTTTTTTCGGTTTGTTTTGCTCACCCCTAATACAAAGAGACTGACTGCATCAATTCAACTACTAGGGGGAATTGTTCTCTTGACACCTTTTGGAATGGATTGCTTCAGACTTCAGTGGAAAAGAAATTTGAGAAGATAATTTAAAGAATGGGATGATACGTTGCTGTTCTTGTTGATGAAATAACCCCGAACAAAGAATCTAGATTATCGTTCTTAAAAGGAGCAGCGGGATTTATGATAATGGTGTGCTTCTTTGTGCACCTGGCTAAAGCAAGCTTGAAATAGAGCTTCGAATCTGCTCATCTAATGGATTTTCGGTTTGGGGGGAAGCTGCCAAAGTCTCTCTTTCTCAAAGGCTCATGTTCTGTCTTCTATTCTGGAGCCTCGATTTGCTTTGGTGGTGAATGTTTAAGAGATGATGACTTCTATCTTCTACAACGGGGCTGCTTGATATCCTTATCTCGGTACTCGTATCATCATCTTCTTAAACTATATCATCTACTCTATCCTTGTAAATATTTATTCGAAAAACAAAATACAAAAATATAAAACCAACAAAAAGAAAATAGAAAAATATAAAACCAACAAAAGAAAATAGAAAAATATAAAACCTTCAAAAATCCCATAAAAAATCAGAAAAATTCAAAAAATACCAAAAATATGTTTTCCAAGACATGTCTTCTGGTATCGATAACATCTACGGTCTTAGAAATGTCATTCAATAATGGCACGGGACTTTAGATGAAGTTCGAGCAGGAGGTGTAAATATTTCTTTCTAAACATGTCACAAATCTAATGGCTTACAGTTATTTCAGACTGTAACCCGGGCTTCAAATAATGGCTTGCAGTTACTTCTGACTGTAACCCGTGCTTAAACAATGGCTTGCTATTATTTCTGATAGCAACCCGCTCTTTTAAAGAAAGGAAAGTGCTACGCTAAACAATTTTCAAATATTTCGTGCACTTATCCTAAAACAATTTGAGGAAAGTATGTCGAAGGACTGCTGTTCCTACACAAATGTTTTTCCGTCTAAAATTCTTCAGAAAAATATTTGTTGTTTTTCAAAAATGGTGGTAAATGAGTTGCTTTAAAAACAATCAGATTCAGAGTTTTTGTGAAAATTGAAAACTCAATCAATGACTTCAACGCTTTTAATCTTTTCAGAAAATAAGTCATTGATTGAGGGGGAAAATGTTTTCAAATTTATATCATCTAACGGACTTTCTTAATTATCCTACGTGCTTATCTGAAAAAATATAATTGCCTATGTTGAAGGACTAGGTTTCTAGGATATGATTGTTAGGTTTAGATGATTAGAGTTTGAGAAACACATTATACCCATACCTTACATGATCTGATTGATATGTTGGATTGATTTTTATTAGTCGATTGCTGTTTGGGTGATGTCGACCACCATATATTTGTATGTATGATCACTAACGTATGCAGATATCATGGATATAAGAATGTTCCCGATCCGGATCCCACAATTTAAGATGATTGGATGCCGAAAGGAAAGGGTAACTATTTCTTGGGTTGACAAATGAAGAAACGGAGCTTAATTGGACTTCAATGGAGAGTTGGCATAAATGCAACGTAAGAGGTCTCACTGCATCAGCAGATGGTTTTCTTCTAAGTGATTGAAGAAACGGAGCTTAATTTGACCTCAGTTGGCATTAAAAATGCAACGTAAGAAGAAGTCTCACTGCATCTGCAGACGATTTTTCTTCCAAGCCCTACAGCAACAACAACGGAAGCTTCTCAACCACTAATTTATCTTTGTGCAGGATACCATTTTTAAACAATTTTGAATAAATTTGATTAAATTGTTTTGAAAAATGGAAAATATTGTTTTGAAAATATATTGGACTAAATTTCGAAAATCACCGGACTTCATTTTATCAAAACTTAAGTCACTCAATTATTGACTTTGGTCATCGATTGAGGGGGAGAGTGATTTAATTTAAAGTATTTTCAAATCAATATATCTTCAAAAGAGTCCGTTTGTACACTAAAATGTGGTGATCTAAAGATTTAATGTTATGTCATGGTATGATTTTTTTTTTAGAATTAAGGTCTTTCAAAATGAAATTTTTTCTGTTCTTGTTTGATTGTGAAATTGTTTTATTTTACTAAAATATCTCTTAAAAACTATCATACCAGACACTAACAATCTTTAATGTCTAAATCTGTTCCTATCTGTCATCTTTCAGAATTAAATCTTGCCACGTCTTTCCCCAAATTTTTCTAAATGATTTAAATCAGTTGGGATCACAAATCTTAAATGGTTTGATATTTCTGATCGGGGTAAAGATCGTGTTTTAAATCTCAAATCTGTTTTAAATGGAATTGGTTTTAGTCCTTTAAAGGCACTCCTGCCTCCATGTGCCAAACGATTTCAAATACACAATGCACATGTTGAGGAGGAGGATTTATCCAAAAACCAGATGAGTATTTAAACAAGGCCACATTTTCTCCCATGTTTTCTAAACTTAATTAAATCACTTGGGATCCAAAATCTCAAAGGGTTTGATATTTTTGATCGGGGGAGAATTTATGATTTAATAATGAAATTTGATAAAAGGTGATCGTTTTGATTTAATTGTGCACGCTGCTCGCTCATATGTGCTAAACGCTTTCGAATCCTGAAGCACATATTGAGGGGGAGCAAATAAACTATCGAGGTACGAAAGCTTTTTAAAGTGATTTATTAAGTACCTTGATTGAGTTTTCTAATGGTTTCTTCTTAATGGCTTTTGTGATTGTGGATGTGCTTCAAAAGAACTCTTGCCTCTATGTGATAAAAATGATTTCAAAAATCCTATGCACATATTGAGGGGGAGAATTTTACCATGAAAATCAAATGGCCTTTTCGTATGAAAATTGTGATCAAAGAAAATATCTCAAAGTCCTCTTGCCTCCTTGTGCTAAACAATTTCTAAATCATACGCACATGTTGAGGGGGAGGTTTTCTAAATGATCAAAACTATTAGGGTACAAAATGCTTTGATCTCGTATCACAAGTACCTTGATTGTTTTTCCAAATGATTTTTCAATTGGTTTCACGGAAGAATGAACTGTACCAAAAGACCGACCATTTTACTTTATGCATGGTGTTATAAGGATGGTTAGGTTAGGTATTCGTTCCCACGATCCCGCCAGAGCCGGAGGGATCTACCCAGGGATAATCCACTAGATAGTGTAGAGTCCTTAGGTATGATGAAAAAAGGAGAAAAATGAGAATATGGGAAGAGTGCGGACTGAGACAGAGCTGGTACTGGAATAAACCCAACAAGGTTCTAGTTATGAAATCTCGGTAAGCACTGAAGGGGTTGAAGAATGAAAAAGAACTGAATGTGAAAAAGGGTGAAAAGAAATAGCCCTCCATCAATTCAACCTTAGGGCAGAAACCGGGTTCAATACATATGCTACTGGTTGTTACTAAGGTAACACTGGTATTGAAGACAAGACGTCATGGACCCAGTGACGCACTGCACTAAACTTCCCAAGCCACTCAAGTTCCTCTTAAAAGGGCTTGTTTCATTCTCACGGGGAACCGACATAATCTATCGACTTTCTCTTAGAGATGGTTGATATTGAAGTAGGAGACCCTCTCCCTAGTCTCCGGCACAGGAACCAAATGTGCACTAATTGAGTCTAGAGCCAAGAGATCATCCACAATATCTCATTAGGACACTAAATTAATGAAGACTTGCTGTTTCACACAATGTGGAAAGTAAGAATATATTAAGAGTCCTACGCATTATCCTTGTGGTATTTCCAGAACATCTGAGTGATATGCTAACATATTCACAATGAAGATGGAAAGCCTTCTGGAGCCAACATCAAACAAGCTCCTGGTAGGTGGCATGTGAGATCTTCTCGTAAGATCAAACTTGTGACAACTGGATAGAAACAATGGGGCGAGTCAGTCTTGAATCAACCTTGGTCCAGGAATGGAATTGACGAATACTTTCGGAAAAACCGTTCGGTGTGCAAATCTTCTTTTCTCTAGCACATCGAATGTGTATTCATTTTCAAATTCAAAAAGTATCTCTGATTGAAAAATACTTTTAGAAAAACCGTTCGATGTGCGAATCTCTTCTTTTCGCTAGCACGTCGAATGTGTACTCATTCTCTAATACAAAAAGTATTTTGATTGAAAATTGATCTTTCTCATAAAACCTTCGTCGTAGTGCAAAACTCTTTCTTCAAGCAATACGCGATTGTTTTTCAAATCATTTTTCATCAATCAGTGAATCTCAATTCGCTGGTTCACTCACTCCGTGTTGTCTTCTTTGAGACGTTCCGGTTTGAGAACAGCTAGAACAGCTGCGAAACCCTGTCAAGGAGATTCTTAGGAATCCTACCTGATCACAGGCAGTACTTGTACTGATCAACGGGGAACCGTGGGCCGTGTACCTCAATTCAGCGAAAGTGGTCAAAGACACTTTCGTGTGTTTTATTGCTAACTGTTGTTTGCAGGTACACTTGGACGGTTGCAGCTGATCAGAATTGAGGAGTCAATCCTAAGCCGCATGCTCACAGCATCCACACTTAATTTGAAGAAATCATGACTGGTTCATATCTACATAACCTGGCTCTGATATTTCATACTATGCTTCTGCTTCGCTGCTGCAAATATCATGAACCAGTAAGGCTTCCGCTTCTCTGATGGAAAGATGTCATGCTTCAAAAGTGTGAGCATGTCGGTCCGAAAGTCACAACATCACATGAAGGCAACACAACTATGGATGATCCAGAGAGATTTGCTGTGGCTGATGATCTCAAAGAAAGCTCGAAGATCATCAAAGATGTGGATCAGTTCAAAGACCTCCACTGAAAGTACAAAGCACTCGGACTTTGAAGTTGCACTACAAAAGCACAAAGATTGTTGAAATGAAGAATTGAAGTCTACGAGCTCAAGAACAAAGATAAATTAGAATGCTAGGATTCGAAATGTAAAACATGGGGTGACCTCCCTTAGGGGGAGATTGTTAGGAATTAGAAAATTCCATAGCGAAGAGTCGGTCACCCCAAATGTTATCTAGCTTAAGTTAGCTCGTAGACTTGTTGTTAGTTACGTTATTTATCAGTTTATTAGTTAGTTATTAGTTTAGTTTAGCGTAGTGCAACACCGTGGAGGAAGGACGGGTCTTTACCCACTGTATCCCTGATCCACAGGCCGATAGGAGGTCGTGTATTTGTAAGTATAAATACCCCTTCCATGTATGGAAGGGGTGGTGCTTTTCAATCTAATATTCTACATTTTGTGAAGTAACTCTCTACCAAGAAAACACCCAAATCTCTAACTTTCTCTCTCTAATGGCAAACATGTATTTTGATCTCCCAAGACCACCCGAATCATCAACACAATAAAATAACGATGCTACAATATATATATATATATATATATATATATATATATACATATATATATATATAATATATATACACATATATATATATATATATACATATATATATATATACATATATATATATACATATATATATATATCTATACATATATATGTATACATACATAATATATATATATATATATATATATATATATATATATATATATATATATATATATATATATATATATATATATATAGAATCCGGATCGATTGAGAAGACTTTTAGATTGAGAAGATTGAGAAGAAATCATGTCCACTCATCTTATCAAACTAATAAAGGGTATGATTGGTATTATACAACTTTCATTGATTACAATTAAATAGGTACACTTATAATAGCATAAGTTTTTTTCTTGTTCTCTCATAAGGAATTATGTGCCCCTGGAAGAAAGAAATGATCCAAATATTTTTACGTATGACTGAAACATGTGATTCGTTTTTATTGGGAACGTTAATTTTTTTCTTTATTTTCTTTTCTAATATTTCTCTATTTAATCTTTACGTATTTCTATTCTAAAATACTCTGAATCATTACTTTATCAATAACTAAAGATTCAGAATCTATTTTTGATAACTTAGTAAATGTATCTTTTAGCAGTACCTAATGATTCAAGAGAAAATCATTAATTCATTTATTAATAATTTAATATAAAAATTCTAATGTGATTCAAAATGAAATACGTAGTTATAGTGTTTTACTAGTTTGATTTGAATCACTAATTCGAATAATATAAGCTACTCAATTGTTGATTATTTATCATATGATTCAAAGATCGATTACAAAAATCCAAGAATACGATGCTTAAGTAACTGCAATAACTTAAAAACGGATAATTTAGACATAATTTCAGTGATTCAAAACTCAACAAATGATTAAGTATTTATCATAGGATTAAATGGTCGATTATAACGATAAAAAACGATGCTTTAGTAAGTAATTGCAATGATTCAAAATCCGATAATTCGTAAGTAATTGCAATGATTCAAAATTCAATAAAACGCAATGATTGAGTTCTTATTTATTTACAAAATTTACCAAGTTTAACCCATGATTCACATGTTTCAATGTTAAATCTACGAGTTAATGATTCATTTATCTGACGCTTAAATAACAAGGTTATGATTCATATAGTTGAACGATGAACTAACACATTTAGTATGAAAAACAAACATGATTCATATAGCACACATATGCTTCATGTATTTAAATGTTGAAAAAAATATGAAAAATTAAACACTGAGAAAAAAGCTAAACACTCAATTTTAAGTATTGTAGGACAAATGCATATATGATGATAACAATTCTTAGTTAAATATCATGATACTAAAATAAATTTTCAAACGCTTGCCAGTTGCCATTACCAATTTTTTGTTAGCCATTATTTAAATTCTTTCAAATTTATCATTAATAAATATGAATCATTAAACCGTTTGGTAGATTAAGAAATAAAAGGTCGGTTGAAATTCAAAATTTGATAGCAAAATTGTAGGTGTATTTATTATCTAATTATGAATTGATGCAATTACAATGTTACCCTTAACAACTAACAATTAATTCTATAAAATGAATCAAAATAAAAACATTGAATGGCTAGGATCTCTTCTCAATCTAAAATTCTTCTCAATGAAACCAAAACCTATATATATATATATATATAGGGAGGTTAACGTAAAATAGTGGTTTAAAATTAGAAAGTATAGGAAGTATTTTTAACCGTTAGATGTATCCATTAAGATTGATTAGATTAGATTATGTAGAATGGCAATTTGGTAAATATCTTGAAATTTTATGGCAAATTATTAACTGAATTTGTAGACTACATACGTATCAATTTGTTGAGTCTTTTTTACCGTTTTTTTTTTACAATGTTTAATTTACATGTAGCCTCACATTCATATACAATAATGTATTTTTTCCTAATGATATACATCACCCTCAGTCCATTCATATAATATACATACAACTTGGTTCTCTTATATACAATTCTGTATAGATACACGAAAAGAATTGATAAACCATATTTTAATACTGAAACCCTAACAAAACACAAGATTGATATACAACTACAACATGATTGATACACAAGCTTAAAGTAGTTGTACACTACACAAATACATATAATTCGTATCCAGGTTAACAATATGATACTCCGTACCCAACAAAAGAAACTGATACGCAACATATATGTTGGTATCAGCAGCAATAAAGATGGAAGAAAATGGCGCGAAAGATGAAGTGAAGCCGGCCAAAGCCGTTGTCGTCAACATAATATAAAAGATATACATGTGAAAACCTACTGCTAAAAAAAACAGTCGAACAGATTTAGCGGGTAACAATCATTCCGGGTTGAAGCGGGTATATTTGATACACATATTACCTTGTTTCTTATTTGATACATACGACGTAGATACATCGAATCACTTCTATCTTGAAACACATGTTACCCTGAACGTCTTCCGTGGGTTTTTATAACGTAAACACAACAACCGGAATTTAAAATTCTATCATCTTGAAGGTTCCTTTCAGAGAAAAATAATTAACTTTCGGTGCCACAAAATCCAAGTATGGTTTACCATGAACAAACAGATAGCCGCTTCGACTACCGACAACGAACGGATGTTGGGATCTGCTGTTGTAGGCGGCGACTAAACACAACACCAGTACTGCCGATGATTGAGATGTGGTCGAAGTTGAGTCGACGGACAGAAAACAAGATATTAACGGCGAGAAATACGTGGCCGATGGATATGGATGTTTACCGGTTTTTAGGTAATTATTTTTAAAGAATAAGAAGGTCGTTGTTTTCTATAGACGAGGAAGAAAGAGATGAACCAACTGAATTAGTTTGTGAGCTGCTAGGGTTATTGGTGTGAGATGTGAGAGATTTATGGAAAAAGTGAATTACCAAAAGTATCCTTTGATTTTAATTAATAGTTTAATTTTAAATTTAATCTTAAAATACACTTGTCAAATTATTGTGGCTTCCTACACTTTTCCATTTTAAAAACTATCTCATATGAACCTCATTCTATATATATATCTATATATTATATATAACAGGAGGCGTTACACGTAGATAATGCCACGTAAACGCCACCTCATTGCCCAGTAATTCATTATCAGCCATGTCATCACACTGTTGCCATGTAAGCATTTTTAAAATTTATTTTATTTGAAGACATTTAATTAATTTCGAATTTTAGGCTATTTTTTTTATTTTTAATCATTAAATCCATGTCATTTTTGGATTAATTCTTAAATTTCGAATTTATTTTTTCAAAAAATTTGAGCTTAACAAGAATCGAACTTGGGTCTCTTAGTCCACAAAGAAACATGAAAACCACTAGACCAACACATGTTTTGAATTAAATCTTGAAAGTCCAAATCTATAAACTATGTAACCAACCATATATGTCTTTTCCTTAAATATAGTTAACCATAAATTCGATTTAATATGTGAGGCCTGTAGAAAAACAACAACCAGAAAAAAATAGGTGTCGACTTTCTCTCTTTTTCCTATTTTTAATCATTAAATCCATGTCATTTTTGGATTAATTCTTAAATTTTGAATTTATTTTTTCAAAAAATTTGAGCTTAACAAGAATCGAACTTGGGTCTCTTAGTCCACAAAGAAACATGAAAACCACTAGACCAACACATGTTTTGAATTAAATCTTGAAAGTCCAAATCTATAAACTATGTAACCAACCATATATGTCTTTTCCTTAAATATAGTTAACCATAAATTCGATTTAATATGTGAGGCCTGTATAAAAACAACAACCAGAAAAAAAAAGGTGTCGACTTTCTCTCTTTTTCCTCTAAACCCTAATATGTCATAATATAGTTGTTTTTACGTATGTACCAACTAACACCAGGTTACAAAGATTGTTGCTGAAACTTACTTCAGACAAGGTTATTCAGGTTATCCAGTCCGTTCAATGCTACTGTTCTTTTTTTTACAAAACCTATATTTTGTTATAACTTCAAAGGAAGACCCAAACTTATATTAGAAGTTCAGGTTTTTGCAAATTCTCTCTTTATGTGATTATATTGATTTAAGCAATATGTTTGTCATTAGCAAGATGACTGTATATTTATATTAAATTTTGTATATACAGGAAAACGGGTAGTCAATTCTGATCTACCCAAAACGAAACTTGCTGAAGTCAAGGAAGCCTTGGACATGGATATATACTATGGTACTAAATAAATATCTTTCTGTCCTGTAGATGTTTTGATTTTGTGCTTGCAACTCATCTTCTACCTATACTTTTCGTTATCATATGTAAACATGTGGATGCATATGGAACACATAACAAATCCAACCATTCAGAAAACCAAATAGGTGCACATCTTTTTAGGTTACAATTCCATTATCGAATGTTATGACATCGCTAATGTACAAGTCGGTCAGGGACTAACCATCGGGACACATCAGCATGTGGTGCAGTCCATTCGATTGGATTAGATTTCACATGCACCAATGGTAGATTTAATTTGCATCAGAATGGTTCCAACATCATGACCCCACAATATCTTGATTGAAAGAGGCAATGGGCAGTAATTGAAAAGGGTAAGGTGAACGAAGCATGATTACACATTTGTTTTACACAAGTAAATTATAGCATAATTAACAAAAAAAAAATTATCTTTCAACTATGTAATGTAGTAAATAACAGTAGAATTGCTACATGCATATTTTGGTTCAATTACCGTTTTATAGCTTTAGCAAGCTCTAAAGTATACTGAAAGTGTTATTATTTCTATAGGTGACGTTCACTGATTTAATGGTCAATTTGCTGTTGCTCGTGCATTTGGTATAAGAGTCGCAGCGAGTTACCATTCCTAAATTCATTGAAAATGAAGATGTAAGATGCTTTTGGGAGTATCACAAGTAGATATCATCTAAGCTCCTCATCCTTTTTGAAAGTACGCATGGGTGATGTACAAGCTGAAGGCAGAGCGAGAACGTGGTATCAGTATTGAGGTAACTTAGCTTAGTTAGATTTCTCCTTTAGGTAACCATTTTGTCACCACTCATGGTGATCCTTAAATCATAAAAGATATCTATTTGAGGTAATCTTTATAGGCTACTTCATCAAAATGATAACATGATAAAAGATGTGTCAATAGGTTGTATAATTTCTTTCTGATGTTATGATAAAAGATGTGCCAGTAGGTATAGCTTATTTGATTAATGAAAAAAGAATGCTATTTTAAATGTATGTAGTACAATGCATTGGTGTTTTACTCGGAGGAGACCAACATATCAATCGCATTTACGTTATTCTCATAACATAGTTGCATGAGGTGATAATATATTTTTAGATGTTTCTAACAATGTAAGAAAACGGGATAGGAAATTAAATTTAAGGTAAAAAACAAAGGTGAAAAGGAGAACCGGACCTTCATTCCTCCTTTCGATCACCCGGATATCATAATGGCCCAAGAAACCTATGGTTTCGCTACCCTAAAGGCCTGTTAGTAGATAACATGAACAAATCCTAGACTGAGATTTATTGTTTAATCCTTTAATTCCTATTTCTTATCAGTATATTAGCAATTTCTCAGATCTAAAGCACCATTACCAGTGTAGTATATTGGTATCCAACTGCAATTGCAAAGTTGGTATCCACATACGATCCGTAAACCAAGTTTCATTTGGAATCATGTTTGGATTAGTTTTGTTTAAAGGTAATAATTTTGTTTTTATTTTTGGGTTTTTGATATTTCAATTTTAATTATTTGTTAGTGATTATTTATTGTGTGATTTTGAATTTAGATGTTCGAATTGGGAAATTTCAATGATATTGAATAATATGGGAGTCTTACAAGACTTACGATGACAATGTCTTGATCAAAACTGCAGATGTTGGCCAAGTAAGCTTTGTTTCTTATGCATGTTGCAGGTAAAAATGATTTGTTTATTTTAGTTTAGTAATGTAAGTATTTGGTTTACAGATGATTATGGTCAGGAATGAGGGTGTTCCTGCTCCAGAATTGGTGGAGTACCTCCATGATCTTACCCCGCCAATGAGAGATGCTCAAAGGCAAATATTCCGCAGTGAGGCTGATTTAAATGGGCGATTTCTTTTTATATTTGAGTTTTAACAGCTAAAACTAAATCTAGAGGTGACCATTTTGACCCTTTTACGTATGAATGGGTCGATTCTACTTACGTTTTACCTCTAACCGGTCAAATGGGTGTAAAAAATGAAATCATAGCCCAACCAGCATGACCTTCCATTTAGGTTTATGGTGAGTTATTGACGGTTATGGCATTTGTTTTCAAAAATGATTACCTTATTAGCTTATCTTTTTATGAGAATGAATAAACGTGGTATATTTCAGCTCATTTCTCTATTAGTAGTTTTTTATACTTATTATTGTAAGGATGAGATATGATCTTTTGAGAAGTATTGCAGGACGGATTCAAACAGTGGTTGGAGATTTGGCTACTCAATGTGAAAGGCTAATGGAGGAGGGAACCATGGAATGGCGATGAGATTGCTCCCCGAATGTAAGCCACAAGAAAGTGGTTCTCGTGGTGATGGTAAGAGCAGGTCACTTTTAATCGTTTCGGGTTCATCAAGTTCATCAGCTGGTGAAATCATCTCGGATGAATATGCTATCACTTCAGCTGATCAACAATAGATATCCTCCAGTCATTACGTGAACGATTTTTTTGACAAGGCATAACATGAACTTGGCAATTCAGCTGATGGTTCAGGTAATTCTGATCAAAACGATGGAGCTACGTGACCGTCTGATGAAATATGGCACGAAGCTGGGGAAACCATACAACGGCCTTTGGAAACAGAATTATTGCACCTGCTCAGACCCCCTTAATCCACCAGTAAGTATTGGTGACTCGCAAATAACATCTCTAACTACCTTCACAACAGGAGGGCTACAACTTTCCGGCACTCCCTCCACATGCTACTATTTAAATCTTAACCTTCCAGAAACAAAACAGATAGTCGACGTGTAAGTAATGATATACTGATTTAAATTACCGACTATAAAATACATATCAGTTACAGCAAAGTATTATTCTTTTGTACAGGTACATGGATAAAGTCACTAATTTTGTTCTCATTTTTTTTGAATTTTTTGGTACAGATTTTGCAATGACAAATCACATGATAGATTCACAAAATTGAGCTTAGCGTGAGGCAAAGTTGTAGCTCAAGAATAAAAATCTACTGAAATGAAGCTAAGTATATTACTTTATATCTTTTAAGAAACACATCAACCTTTGTACGTTGTATTTAGCTTAACTAAAAGAGTTACGTAGTGTTTGAATGAGGTGGACCATTTTTAGTATTTTGTGGTTTTCACATAAAATATCAACATACTTATTGCATATGCCGTTTTAGTTATTGTAAGTTTTATTTCGCATTTTTAAGTTTATTTTGTTGTATACTTTGTTCTTACGTACCTCTCTCTAACTTTATTTCTCCCATATTCGATAAACGTTTATTTATCTTCGTTATTAATTTATTCAATTAGTAATTTGCTATGTTTATAACTTATTTTCATTAACTTACTTTTTCAACGATATAAACGTTCTAAAGGTCTAAAACGGCAAAGAATAAATGTATCATTCACCTACAAACAACGATAAAAACTTTTAACACCCTTCCTTTGCTAAAGAAAAATATGTTAACGAAGTCATGCTCCCCTATTAAGCCAAACTTCTAATAAAACCACAATGTATACAAAATAACGACAAAATAAAATATACAGAACCATACACACAACCCTTTGTTAAGCATTTGAAGACTTTAATCACACCTTAGTGGTCCAAAAATGAAAGACTCGAGGAATAGAAACATTTAATCACGCCTTAGTGGTCCATGAGTATTCTTCATTCTTAATGAATTAAAAAGACAAATTCATATGTTTATATATTCTTTAACATTAACTAATACCTTCCATCGATGCAAAAAAAAAAAAAAAAAAAAAAAAAAAAAAAATTAACATCTCTTATAAAAATATTTTATTTCAAATTATAATTTAAATAATATTCTATCTTCTAAACAATACGTATAAACTTTTTAACAGTTCAGTAATTGTTGATCCTCAACTATTTACTTATATATTATTTTTCGATAACTAATACTTCCCAACGATAATTATATGTCATTCCCGCCTTCCTTATAAATTATTATTAGTTAACTAATACTTTCCAACGATAATTATAAGTCATGTCCGCCTTCCTTATATATTATTTTTCGTTAACTAATACCTTACAACGATAATTATAAGTTATGCCCGCATTCCTTAAATATTATATTTTTTTAACTAATACCTTAACTGACACCATAAAAATTACAAAAAAAAATTAAAAATAACAAAACAAATCTCCTTTTTTAAAATTACAAAAAAAAAAAGAAAACAATTAAAATGTACGTCAGCCTCCCCTTTTCTTAAATTTTTTAAACGTAAACTAATAATATAAAAAAAAATTAAATAAAATCGACGTCCTTAAAAATAATTTTCCGTTAACTGACACCATAAAAATTACAATTATAAGTCATTCTTATTACAATTATATATATTTACTTTTTATATCTTTTATATGAACATATATTTCTTTTCGTTCTTAACACATTCAAAAATAATTTGGTATGTTTAGACTTTGTTTTCATTAAGTTACTTCTTCCAATGATATTTATAAGTCATGCCCGCCCATCGGGCGGGCTTCGACATCTAGTGTGTATATATATATATATTAAGCTCTTAAAGTCTGCAACTCACAAGACATGTTATATGTTCTTCTTATCACATATGCAATTTTTAGTTAGGTAATTTGGTTATCAGTGGCTAATATTTGATAAATAAAACTTAGCGTGTTCCATATATGGTAACCAGAGATGTGCAATGTTCTACACAAAGTTGTGAATGTTCGTCCCGACATAAGACAAAATACATGTGCTTGCGTGTATGCAAAGCAGACAAAGGAACTTGAAGCTTTTGAAGGTCTCACAGAGAATAAGTCAATTATGGACAAATATTTGAAATGTACGGACCCCTTTTATACAAAAAAAAAAAAAAAAAAAAAAAAAAAAAAAAAAAAAAAAAAAACCAAGTTTTAGCATTAATTTCTTGTTGCACAGATGCACAATGCATTAAATATATAACCATAAAAAAAATATTTAACTTATTCTGAACAGCAAACTCTTAGATTAGTAGACTTGATTTATCAACGATCGAAATTATAAACCATAGATTAGTATAAAGTTTATTAATAGACAAATTTGTGTAATGGACTGTCATTTCAACGCTTGTTGGGTATTATATTGCTATACTGGCGGTCATACCAGCATGCTTTAATAACGCAACATGAGTAATAAACCAACACAACACATAATGATCTAATTTCAGTAACTAAATCAAATAGATAAAATTGCACCAACCTTATTGACCACGATTACAAACATAAGCCTATCACACATGCTTATTTTTGGATTTTGATTTGTAAGGGCTATTCTTAACATTCTTATGTACCTGTTTATATGACAACGTTGTTAGGTCACAAGTTTTACAAACACAAGTTATAAGAGAAGAGATAAAGGCGGATGAACAAGTATCACACACACACACACGTTAATATGAGGACCGGTTATGCGTAGAGAGTATGTGAAAAGAAAACTTGAACAACCAACCCTCAAGTGAGGGTTATTACATTGTTTATATAGGCAAGGAGCTAGGGCAACACTCCCTCTCCTTCCCTATTCCTTATTGGGCTTGGGCCTAAGCTTATGGGCCTTCTACATAAGCTTGACCTTAAACAAACATAAAGGCCATAATAAAGCTACCTATTACATATGAAATATAAATACTTGAAATACTGTTTAGGAGTGATTCCAACAATCTCCCCCTCAAGTATATATGAATGTAAACGGTGAAGGCGTTGATGTAATAGTAGCTGAGACGTCTTCTGACATTCTTCTTTCTTGTGAGAGGAATTGTCTTGATTCGAACAATCTCCCCAGTGTAGAGAGATAGTTATCTTTGAACAGTTATGCTTCGACGTCATCTTTAACTTTGTTCTTTGATCATTGTTCTTTGTGGTGAAAGTGATAGTATGTTGTTGTCTGCATCAGTCTGCCTCAGGTCTGCTTCGCTGCTCCAGTGTCTCCACGTCATTCTTTAACATGCTCACACGCTCTTTGACGTTGGAATTCAATGCTGATGAAGTTCTTTAAGTCGTTAACATTGTAGATTCTTTGGTTTGACGAAGAATCATTCTGACGGTTGTGTTGCTTTTGAATAGAACTTCCATTAGTGATGATGTTGGCGTGAGCATGAGAAGAATCAGCACGATCATCCCGCTCCGGAGCTTCCATAAGAAGAAAACATTTCAAACGGTTAGTAATAAGCAGGTTCCGGCACTTACAAGTTTGAACTTCGAGAGTGTTAACAGCATAGTGTGAAAACACAACTCTAATTCTTACAAAGGCCGTTCCTGAACTGGAGTCCCACAAGTGAGATAACGCGATGTACCGAAGTACATCTACAGTTCAGATGAGTCGCTGAGGTACACCGAAGTATCACCTCACGACTGTAGACCGTTTGAGACACACTCCGCGTAATCCACGGGGAGTTACCGAAGTGACCTGCTGTCAGGGCTGTTTGATGTTGACCCTGGCAGGAGTTTCCATTCAATCACTGAGGATCACAGATGTGAACCTCTCATAAATGTTCTCGACAGATTGCTAAGATCTGTGAAGGACTCGATATGAACCACTGATGATCTTATTTGTTGATCATCAAGTGATTAAATGTCAAGTGTTCCTAAGAGATCTTTTGATTAATCTCGTGGCTCTAGACTCAATAGTGCGTTTTGGTTTACCTGAGCGGAGACTAGAGAGAGGGTCTCCTTCTTCAATACCAGCAATCTCTAAGAGAAAGCCAATAGTTTACGTAGGGTTCCCTGTGAGAATGAAACAAGTTTCAGTTGAGAAAAACTTGAGTGGCTAAGAAGGTTTAGTGCATGCGTCACTGGGTCCATGACGACTTTTAATCTTCAATACTGGTGTCACTAAGTGACAACCAGTAGCATATGAATTGAACCCGGTGTCTGCCCTAAGTTGAATAATCTGGAGGGCTATTTCTTTTCACCCTTTACTTTACATTTCTTTTTGATTCTTCAACTCCTTCTTTCTCCGATTCTCATTTTCTCCTTTTTATAATCATTCCTAAGGACTTCTAACACTAACTAATGGTAGTGTCCTTGGGTAGATCCCTCCGGCTCTGGCGGATCATAGGACGGTTATTCCTAACCTTAGTCACCTTATAACTCCATGACTAACCTATGTTTGCCATTAAAACCACTGTATGTTAAAATATCTCTCAAAGGGTTTGTTAATGAAAAACATGTTTGAACCACAGTGAGAGATGATGTTTTGCATAAATACTCCCCCTCCACATGTGCTTAATAGTTTTAATGGTTAAATGCACAGTGAGGAAAGAGCGCGCACTTTTTGAATTGATCCACTAAAGATAGACAATCTCCCGCGAGACACGGTTACGTTGAATAGTTAAAGAGATACATTGTCAGCTTTTAGATGACAACTAGCTCTAATAATTACCTTGAAGGTGTAGACAAACCTTGGAAGGTTGTCAAACCCGTCAGAGTTCATGTCTATCAAAAGTTTCTCGAATGGTACTTTCTACTCAGACAAGTCCTTTACGAGACACGTTTACATCACTAGCGAACTAGCTTGAAATTATTACCCGTCCAGGACAAGTCTTTTCGAGTTACTAACAGTTTAGTACCGTCAATTCGTTGTTTAAGTCTGAGGTACACAGATTCATTTGCATTTTGCACAACATATTTCTTATCACACAATTTTCTCCCCCTCAAAAATGGCATATAAAGTGTTATTTTTGAAACGTTTGAGAATAAATATGACCATTTCGAGTGTTGCGGGAAGAGTGACCACTATGAACAATTTGTGAACAAAGTTTTTATCAAATACTCCCCCTCAACTAGTGATATAAACGGTTGAGGTTTTAAAATCATATGGGGAAGTACTTGTCTTTTTGAGCAAAACCTTGAAAAATGAAAGGTTTGATAGGTTTTACTCAAAAATAATAAGCTTTCGCTCCTTTTATAAGGATTGTGGCACTGAGGCGTACCACATGGTCCTTTCTTGATAATTACGGGTTGTACACTGTTAAGTGTGCACAAGCCATTGATATATATAATCACACATCCAAAATTATATGAAGGAAACAATTCATGGGGTACCAGGAAGTGCAGTGATGTTCCCAGGAGTGCGCACAGGGCGTTGAAAGCCGGTGATGTTTCTCATGGGTCGTCCACCAACATAGCTCTCCAATCGTCTGAACTGATCCCTTCTGAACAACCGTTCATCAATCATGGTGATGATACGTCTCACATCCCTCCTTTCCTGAGAATTCCAGCGCTTAGGATTCCCAACTTTCAGGCGTATATCCTTCAACCTATACGCCAATCCATCCCTAACCAGCTTCAAGGTATGATCCCCGAATTTGTGGAGCTCACTACACGCCATTAAGCAGTTTCATTGAAGTTCACTGCGGTAAACAACGCCGAAAGGTTTGCTGATGAGCGTAAGTTGTGTAAGCTGGTTGATGTCGGGAAGATCATGCTGTGGTGGAGTGAAGTTTACACGTTTCTGATATGATTCAACAGCCATCTGGATATCTTCGACACGTTCTTTGATCACGATGCGTCTAATGAAGATGAGAACTGACTTGATAAATTCACGTTGAACTTCAGTCGAGAATTGTCTCATACGACCCTGTACTTTGGCATGGTACATGTCTTCGATGTCGTTGAGGGACAAGTTCTCAAAGTCAGCCTCGGAGAATCCATAGTCCTGTTCATCTTGTCGTTTGACTATGATATTCTTCAAGAATGTGTAGTCCCACTTAGACTTGAGATCAATATGTTTGATGGCCACGATGTCCTTGGAACTATACACTGCATGTTGAGACTTCTGAACCAGGCAGCTTCTGTAGTAGATTCTTCGGCGTTCAGGCCAATGATGAATCCCATACAATGCATCTTGGTCGTATGCTTGCACGTTGTCAGAAAACAAGTGATTTGCACGTTCCTCGATAGCTATGCAGTTTGAGTAAATAGCCCTGGGAATGGAAGAGTCAATGATGTAGCGTATTTTCGCGAACCATCGCTACCGTGTAAGAGAAAATCCAGGCCTCTGTTAAAAAAGTATCGGAAGGGAATCCTTGGTTCGTCTGCTTGGCCAATGGTCGGTAGAGGTTTGGTCCAGTCGGTGTAGTATGGAGGGTTGTCCCTTTGTGTGAAGTCAATGTTTGCTTCCGGATTGAGTCAATCCATGTTGTTAGACATAGCTCGAGCGATGTTCTCAAGATGATATTCGACCTCGAGGGCGCTTTCAGAGCTGTCTTGTAGAAGTTGAAACGCTTCATTCTTGATTCGCTTCAACTCAGATTTCGTCATTTTCTTCACATGGAACTTTTCTTGCAAAAGTTTTGCGTGCTCCAATGTAGAACCGTCTACCAATTCTTGACCTTCATCAGGGTAGGGAGTTTGATTGACAAGTGTGGAGAACCATTCAAACTCTTCGGTTTTATCGTCATCTAGCCATGATACGACTCCAGGCTGAGTCGTCTTCTTCTTCTTTTTGGAAGACCTTGATGATGATACTGGTTTCTGCACTTGTTTGGGTGAGGTGGGTTGTTGTCGGGGCTCAAGGACCTCTTCATCGTCACCACCCGTATACTCAAAGTAATCACCTGTTTTATGAGTCAGGGGTGGTAACTCGGAATCGTCCCGAGGTTTATCAGTAGAAGACCGAGGTGGAGGAGACTTTTGTTGAGAAGAAGTCCGTGGTGGAGGAGGTGGCATAGACGTAGATTTACCAGACTGCTTCTGACGTTTAGGTGCAGAGTCCTTATCCTTATCATCGTCATCTCTTGGTCGTTTGGGTTGATCAGCTGACTCCTTGCATGATGATCTGAGTTGAAAATCAAGTAGATTTTCGAAAAATTTAGCTTCATCCGAAGTAAACGTTCCAGATCGCTTTGACATTTGCATCACTAGTTTAGCGATTAACTCAGATTCAGAGAGATCAGCTTCTTTGGCCATTGTATGTTTAACCAATGCGACGATGTTAGAGGTGAGTTGTCTGGAAAATACTTCTCTAGTCACACCGGGGACAGTGTCGAGAAGAAACTTGTGGGTATGATCTCTTGCTGTCTTCTCCAGTTCCTTTTGGACTTTAGGAACGATATCCTGAAGGTACTTGTTAGTGTAACCTTCGATCATTTCGTTCAGTTCCTCTTTACGATGACTCTTCATGAACTTCTGAACAAATTCCCTTTCTTTCTCCATCTTGTCTTTCTCATCATTTAAGTACTGAATTTGGTCAGCAAACCAATTCATTTTTCTGTAAAGTATGTCCTTCTTTCTGACTTGTTGGACAGCTTTCACAATCTTTTTATGAGTCTGAGAAATCCAAGATTTAGGTGGTTTCTTCACTGATTTGGATGATGATCTGGTTGACTTCGTAGATGGTGGTTGTGATGAGTGAGATGAAGAGTCTGATGATGAGGAGACATGAGGAGACTTCAGGTCCTTAGGAGTTTCTGAGGTTTTCTCCTTTGAGTGTGTTGGACTGTCTAGAAGAAACTTTGTATAATCATCCTCGCCATCTCTAGACTTTTCTTTTTCAGTTACCTGTTTCTCAAAATCATACACAATAGTGTCCTCAACAGGCTTTTGTAGTTGCACAAGAGTGGTGGCACCAGATCCCTTATCGGGTCGATTAACCGCATCAGGATCTGGAGAGGAGTGGACAGCACCACTTGATCCTCCGGGGCCACCCATTTGATCTTTAGCAAATTCTTCGGCCTTTTGAAGGTGTCTGACGTTGTGAAACTTCTTCCTGTATGATTGATCCAGTTGCTCTTCATCTTCTTCAGAGCTTTCATCCTGTGACACAAGTGCAGGAGTCTTGCCTTTTCCTTTATTAGTTTGAGGACTTGGAGGTTTTGGTACTGAGGGATTTTCGTCCTTTGCAGTTTCAGAGTATATGATCTCTTCATCTGTGTCAGTAGCCTCAGAGTCCTCGTCCTTGAGCTGTCTTTGCGGTTCAGGTGAAAGGATCGGAGTGGCTTCCTGAGAAGGAACTTTCTTCTTAGTGGTAGGTTTCCTCTTTGGAATAGGTTTCTTCTTTGGAACATTCCTCTGACTATCTGAACTTGTGACACTTCCAGCACTTCCTTTTCTGGTTCTCCTTACAGGTGTTCCAGAAGATTTTTCGTCGAGATGACCAACTTTGCCTTGTCTGACTGCTTCCAGATACCTTTTGTACGATTCGAGCTTTCTGACATCTTCAGTTAGAAGGAAATCTGGCAGCACAACACCTTGTTTCTTTGTCGACGTTTCCTTGATTCTGACAGATAGAATAGGTTCCGTCAACATGTCGTGATTGTCGGGGTCATTGAGCCTCTTGGGAATGTCAGGATGAAGTCCAAGTGCTCTCTGGATCAACAATTTAGTATATCTGATGTAGGGAATCTTTGAGCCAAGTTTGTTGAGAAATGACATCATGTCATCCCAAATCAGAGCTTCGATAGCGATGTGTTTCCTGTTGACCAATGCCCAGAATATTTGCAATTCCATGAGCTTAGGGTGCTCATAGCCGCTGTCACGACCAGAAACAGACTTGGTGATGATCATGTAGAGAGTTCTCCAGGGTTGAGGAATACTCTTAAGCTCTACGTGAGAATGCTTGGTGATTACTCCTGTAGCCTCGTCATAACCGATATCGATTAAGAATTGGAGAGTGAGCTCTTCAGCAGGTGTGGCATATAGTTTGGTTGGATCGACATCAGGAATTAGGAGAACTGCCTTTAAGTCTGCAGGTGTAATGGTGACTCGTTTGTGATTCAGAGTCACCGTCACAGCAGTTTGTCCTTTGACCCTTTCCATAGTGTTCCAGAACTGTTGGATGTAGATCTCAGGGACAATTGCAGAGTAAGTAAGCATGTTCTTATACGGATGAGTCCTCAGAATGTCAATAGCAATTAAACACGAAGATTCAGAGCAAGTGAGGGTGTCAAAGTCAACACGGAGATTATTCTTTCCTATCTTCATTGGATAGCCATGAGGATAGATATCAGCAATGGAGAGAGCTTCAGGTGCATCAACATTCATTTGTTCAGCCATGTCGTGATCTGAAATAACATTAGCCAAAAGAACCAACATATCGAAAGACATAATGTTAGTCAACAGAAGGTCTTATTGTCTAGTTATTGAATGTACAGTGATAATGATTGTTACGAGTCCTAAGTCACTTGTATGTTCAATAGTTCAATGATGTCGTGAAATGTTTCGTGAGTTAGTTAACTTCAAGTTTTAAAGTTTATGTTATCACTTATTGTTCACAGCATATTAGACGATTAAGTTTATTAGTGACATTATTGGATTCGTGACGTTATGATTAGTTTATTTACAAGTTTGTACACGTAATAAATCATCATGAAGGACAATCCAGGGTTAAGCGTAGTTTTGGCAAAGTTATGCGTAGACAGGAATGATATATGCTTAGGCGTAAACTTACGCGTAGAATCCTAACTTACGCGTTAGAGGTGTTACGCGTAGGAAAAATGAGACCTTATGCGTAGAGCTTATGCGTAGGCATATATTAACCTTACGCGTAAGGCTACTCGTAAGAGTTGACCTTATGCGTAGAGGTCACTGTTTACGCATATCCTTCACAGGATACGCGTAGTCCATTGTAGAACCTTACGCGTAGCTGTTATGCGTAGGATTATTCTTACGCGTAACATGACTACGCGTAGGGCAATCCTTATGCGTAGAGTTGCAAATGACCTTGATTATGATTTTCACGAGTAACAAGCCTGAAATAGAACCATCATATCATCAATATTAACACATAGATTCATTTTGACAACAGATCATGGCAAGAACACATGTTACACAGTTATGCGTAGAACTACATACGCGTAGTCTAAACCCTAAATCTACGCATATGAGATCTAGCCATGGAATATGCACCAAACTTTTTTTGGTAGTTTAAGAGTGTTGAGGAAGCCTATATACCGAGTTATAACACTCAATTCATGGTGAATCAAAAATACCCAAACTTATGAACTTTAAACCCTAATTCCAAATTGTTGATTATTTAGAGTTTCTGGGTGGTTATAAAGCAAGGAAATCATCAATTCATCACCATAAGAACATAACCCAACAATCTTTTTGACCAAAACACTTCACATTCGAAAATACCCAAAACCACGCATAAACCCTAATTTTCAAACTCATTTAATTCGTGAATCTGGGTTCGTTTTGAGGATAGAAAAAGTATCAATGATGTTAATAAAGCATTTTGACACTATCGTTTTAGCCATAAACACATAAACAAGATTATGTGTTCATACGCATACGCGTAGAACACAAGATCGACCATAGGTTAATATCTAACCGTTAACATTTAAAACGATTTGAAACCATTGTTTGTAATCTTGTTAGGAACACAAAAACACTTACAAATTGAGGATCTGAAACACGGATTTGATGAGCGAGTTTTAGGCGTAGGATTAGTTTGATGATAATAAATGTGAGTAGTAAGTTAGGTGGAGGTGTATTTTATTAAAATGACTTTTATCATTTTGACAGTTTTGGTCCCTCCACCTTTTCCATTTTCAAACAAAGCCATTTAACTTCCATTTTGGTTACCAAATAAAGATTTTAGGAAAGAAACTTGACGACACTCCCCCTCGACTTGAGAAATTAATGAAAGGTTAGTAATTTAAGTCCGAGGAGTGTCTTTGAACCAGAAAATGTACCACCATTTGTAAAAGAATCAACCGAGATATGATAACATGCAAGTACACAAATGTTTTGAAACAGTTAATAGATTATTTTCTACCCCTCAACACTTGATCGGAAAAATACGGAATTTTGAAAGATTAAAGTGTTGACGGAAGAAATGTACTTGCCATGTTGAAGGAAAGATAGATTAGGAGAATATTTTTGTTGTTTTATCGGATTTTATATTTTTGTATTTTGTATTTGAATAATTTATTTACAAAAGATGTTTTGGTGTTTGACATGTTTTTAAGACTGTTTTAAGAGGTCATCCAATTCCTCTTGAGTCAAACACCTCATACCAATTTGGTGGACCAACTCATTAAACCTAGCGGGAGGCAAGGCTTTGGTGAGCAGATCTGCCAATTGGTATTCAGTACCCACAAAGTATAATTCAACGGTACCCTGTTCCACGTGGTCCTTGATGAAATGATAGCGTAGATCGATGTGCTTTGATTTCAAGTTCTGAACAGAGTTGCACGAGATGGCAATGGCACTCCGATTGTCGCAGTACATCGGGATTCTGTCAAATAGGTAACCATAGTCTTTGAGTTGTGTTCTCATCCAGATGACTTGAGCACAACACGCGGACATGGCTACATATTCTACTTTGGTTGATGACAGAGATGTACAATCCTGCTTCTTTGATTGCCAAGACACCAGTTTATCACCGAGAAATTGTAGAGCTCCTGAAGTACTTTTTCTTGAGTCTAAGCATCCTGCGTGATCAGCGTCTGAAAAAGCGATTAGTTCAAAACCAGAAGGATACCAGATCCCCAAGTTAATGGTTCCCTTTATGTATCGGAGGATTCTTTTAGCCTCAGAGAGGTGGGTTTCAGTTGGTCGCGACTGATAACGGGAGCATAGATAAACGGAAAAGACAATATCAGGTCGGCTAGCTGTTAGATACATGAGAGACCCAATTATACTTCGGTATTTGGTAGGGTCAACCAATTTCCCATGTAAATCAGCATCTAATTTCTTGGTATGAGTCATTGGTGTGGCATAAGTATCACAGGTTTTCATTCCAAATTTGTTTAACAATTCAAGGGCATATTTGGACTGACTCAAGAAAATACCATGGGGTGATTGATGAACTTGCAGTCCTAGAAAGAATGTAAGTTCACCCATCATGGACATTTCAAAATTTTTCTTCATTAGTTTTGCAAAATCGATTGAAAACTTTTTATGTGTAGACCCAAAAATGATGTCATCTACGTAAATTTGAACAATTAAGATATGTGCCCCGTGATATTGTATAAAAAGAGTTGGGTCAACCGAGCCTTTGGTGAAATTATTAGCAATGAGGAAAGATGATAGCTTATCGTACCATGCCCGAGGGGCTTGTTTGAGACCATAAAGAGCTTTGTTCAGTTTGTAGACATGATTCGGGAACGCAGGATCAACGAATCCATCTGGTTGGCTGACATAGACCGTTTCTTTAAGTTGTCCATTGAGAAACGCCGTTTTGACATCCATCTGATAGACCGTCATATTCATATGAGCTGCGAACGCGAGAAATATCCGTACAACCTCAAGACGAGCAACCAGAGCAAAAGATTCTTCAAAGTCTATTCCCTCTTCCTGACGATAACCCTTAGCAACTAGACGTGACTTGTTTCGGATGACGTTCCCTTCAGCATCCAATTTGTTTTTCCAAATCCATTTTAGACCAATGACGTAGACCCTTGTTGGTCTTTCAACCAGTTCCCATACTTCAAGACGTTTGAATTGGTTGAGTTCTTCCTGCATGGATTCAATCCAGTTGTCTTTTGTCATTGCGTCTTTAATGTTTTTAGGCTCAGATTGGCAGACAGTGAGCGCATAAATGCAATGTTCACCATCTGTGT
Source organism: Chrysanthemum seticuspe (assembly GCA_019973895.1). Classification (NCBI taxonomy): domain Eukaryota; kingdom Viridiplantae; phylum Streptophyta; class Magnoliopsida; order Asterales; family Asteraceae; genus Chrysanthemum; species Chrysanthemum seticuspe. Next base: position 67,181,390 of record BPTQ01000009.1, read on the forward strand.
GAAGACGTTGTCTCGTAACGACTGGTTGATTAGGGTTGACAATAATGTTAGCCAGAGGATGGTCTTTTGTCCATCTATGTGTAGAGGGTTGATGTTGGTATACATTGTGCAGATTCTGAGGGTTCAAATGGTTTGTTGAAGATTCCGCGACATCTGGTGCAGCAGTCTCATTAGCAAACGGGTTGAAGAACGCATTTGGATCTAAATCTGCAGGTGGGGGTACTTCATTCAGAATATCATCAGCTGGTTCATCATTGTTGGAAGTGGTGTGTTCAACTGTTGTGTTGGAGTCAACTGGTGTAGGTGCATCTTCAACAGTAGTTGTTGTAGCAGGTGTATCAGGTATAGGAATATTATCAGGTTGTGCAGCGGAAACAGCGGATACACCTGGAGCACGTTCATCAATATCGTCACAGAACAGAGGAGCAAATAACCTTTCCATTTGTTGACGAGTTAGCTGGGGGCTTTGTTCAGCTGATGATGGGGGTTGGGGGAAGTTTAAACGGTTGTGTCCGGGTTCTAAGCTGTTATACTCAGAAGCCATTTCCGTGAGTTCATCGAAATGAGCATGAATCGTTTCCATTACCTCCTTAGTTCGATGATTCCAGATTCGGAAACCTTTAGAATTGTCACAGTATCCAATAAAGACTCCAATATCAGCTTTTGCTTTGAGCTTTCCAAAATCATCACGATCATTATTCGGATAGCAAAGGGATCCAAATACATGAAAGTGTTTGAGGTTCGGTTTATAGTTGTGGACAAGCTCAAAAGGTGTTTTGTTGTGGCGTTTTGTGATCATAGAACGGTTTTGAGTATAGCATGCAGTAGATACAGCTTCTGCCCATAAGTAATCTGGAAGTTTAGCATTGATTAACATTGTTCTTGCAGCTTCCACTAACGTTCGGTTTCGTCTTTCAACAACTCCGTTTTGTTCAGGTGTACGTGCAATAGATGTTTGATGCTGAATTCTCACTTTCTCATAGAATTCACGAAGGGTTTTGTTAACAAATTCAGTTCCTTTGTCTGTTCTGATGATTCTGACGGTGTTGCGGAGCTGAACTTGTATTTTTGTGAGAAAGGTGATGATCATTTGTGGAGCTTGGTCTTTGCTACGAAGAAAGTAGACCCAAGTCCATCGTGAGTAGTCATCAACAATTACTAAGATGTAGCGTTTGCCATTGATCGTTTGCACGCGCATCGGGCCACACAAATCCATGTGAAGAAGATGAAGCACATGCTGAGAGCTGTGTTCCACCTTTGAAGGAAAATGAGCACGAGTGCTTTTCCCTTTGTTCACAGGCTGAGCAAAGGTAATCTTTTGAATACCGGAATCGTGGGAGTCCTTCAACTAGTTTGTGTCGAGCAAGGTTGGTGATGGTTTGAAAGTTTAGATGTGAGAGACGACGGTGTCATAGCCAGGATTTTGTAGATGTTGCCTTTGAAAGTAAGCAAATGGGAGAGGAAGCAACCATGTCTTGCATAGAGATAGTGTAGAGACTGGAATTACGCGAGCCAGACATAAGGTCATTTCCATGTAGATCCCGAATGAAACAAGTTTTCTCCCTGAAAGCAACCTCCAAATCTCCATCACAAAATTGACCTACTGAAAACAGATTGTGACCGAGGCCTTCCACATAGTAAACCCTGCTGATTTCGATGTTCCCATTGACATAATCTCCGTAGCCCATGATGGCTGCGAAGTGATCGTTCCCGAATCTGACAGTGCCAATGAACTTTGCAATAAAGTTTGATAACAGTTTAAGGTTGCCTGTCATGTGTCGGGAACATCCGCTATCAACAATCCAGAGAATGATCTGTATCACCTGCATTACACACAGACGACACAGATGGAATAGAAGTAGATGTGGAACCTGAAATGTTAGAGGGTTCCGAAGCAGGTATGTGAGACATACACACATTGATAATTTTAGGCATCCATTTAAATCCTAGTGTGTTATATATCCATTTCTGCCATCTATAACTACTCTTTGCTTTAGTCTTAGTGAAAACACTAGGTGGTACTACATTCTTAGGAGGTGAAGCGGGAGCTACTGTGATAGCAATGGTTGCCTTAGAATCTAAAGAAGGGGGTTTACCAAGCACAGACTTAGAATGATTAGTGGGCCTAGAGGTATTCCGATTCTTAGGATTCCGTAATCGAGAGATTATAGCTTTAGCAACACATTTGTCATGACAATCAGAATTCATACTCTTTCGACAAATAACACAAGGTGCATCAGACTGAATATCAAAAGTACTTAACGGTTTAGCATTCGTTACATCACTATTTCTATTACATTTTCCAGACGTAACATCTATAGTGGAAGCAACATGATTTTTATTCAGAGTCCTAGGGTGTTCTTCTACTTTAGCATTCCTTATTGATCTTTTCTTAGGTCGCAACTTCCTATTCGTCGATTGAGTGCTCCTAGGCTGTGAAGTGCGGACGTTTGGAAAAGATGCAACTATTCCTGTTTCAGTAGAGGGAAACACATTAGCAACTTGTGATTTGGCAGTTGGAATTCTAGGTTCACGATTACTAAGTGTGACGGGTGCTAATCTCTTAATCACAGTAGGCGGAAGTTGTTCATACTTTCCTAACATTTCCCGTAACTTAGAGATGGTATGAATCAGATCTTGATTTTCAGAACGAATATTACCAGCAAAATTCATGACTTCTCTAGTGTGAGCAAGATAGTGATCAAGTTCGTTTGATGCTTCAAGTCGAGTCTTTTTGAGTAAATCAAATATGACACCATATTCCTGTTTAACTTTTAAAAGTTCTTGTTCATATTTTGAGATTTGACTTTTCAAAGACACGTTTTGATCATCCAGTTGATCAATTTTAGGATCAGAAGCTTTTGCACTCAATTGAGCGATTTTCTTTTGAAAACTAAGTTGATGGTTGTGAATATCTTTTTCACACCAATGAAGACGACGTTTTGCATTGTAAATTTCAGTGAGTAATCGTTTATTTTCAGCTTTTAAAGACTCGATCTGAAGCACATTATCGGTGTTCTCAACAGTAACAACAGTTTCAACAATATCAGCAGAGATATGATCAGATGCATATGGCAAAGAATAGAATAACACAACATTATGGATATCAGCACAGATAACATCTTCCAAGAGTCGATCAACATCTTTTCTCAAGAGTTTCTTCTTACGTTTAGTATTAGAAATAGATGTTTCAGTTTTCTCGAAAACGTTTTTCATGACCCCAAGTTCCTTATGAAAATCCTTTTCCCAAGCAATTGCACAACTTTTCAAGTTTTTAACATTAGGTAAAAGATTTTTCTGAAAAATGTCTCTTTATTCTCGCGCCAGAGGCGATTGAAAATGTTCAACTTTGATTTCAGATCGATATTCTATCTCATGTTGTAAAATTTTGAGGTCAGCCATGAAAATGTCAAAATATCGAAGAATTTTTCGATTTTCAGGTTGTGAGTTTACTTCACTAATGGAAGGTAAAGGACCATAAGTTTGTGCAAATTCTGTTTTGGGATTAACATTAGAAGACTCAGGTGTTTTGATGATAACCCTTGGTGTGTTAGAAGAATCCGTTGGTGTGACGAAAGTGACCGCGTTTTTATAATTAAAAGGTTTGTTGTAAACAACATTTTTTAATTTTGATCGACTCTCGTCTTCTGCATCTAATTCCTCTTGACGATGATATTCAACAACACTCATGACAGTATTATCAATTTTGTATTCTGCACTGGAAACTTCAGGAGTTGGTTTGAATGTTTTTAGTGAAAGCTTTGGTTTGTAATCAGCTAGATTTTTTCCATATCCTTTTGGATTGGGTTTTAAGGTAAACTTTTCAATAGCTGTTACTGATTCACCATGTTTGTAAACTACAGTTTTAAACTCTTTAAGTTTGTTTTGTAAGCCGATAATTTCTTCAAGAAGGTCATCTACCCGATTCGTTGAATGCTTTTTGTATGCGGAGAACTGTTTTTGACAATTTAACAACTCAGCCTTAGCTTTTTGATTTTCCAAGGTGAGAGCGTTAATTTGCTTTTTATGTTCGTCTTTCAGTTGTTCTAATTCAGACAACAAAGCATTCTTCGAGGCGGCTAGATCACGCATCTGTCTCTCTAAATATTTTTCATTTTGATGAGATTTTGCAAAAGCGGCTTCAAAACCTTTTTCACAGTTTTCTTGAGTTTTGAAAAAGTTGAGTTGCATTTGTAAGCATTCAAAATCCTTGGTTAACAGTGCATTTTTACTTTTTAAGGACTGATTTAATGCATAACATTCCTCCATTTTGATTTTATGGTCTTGAATTAACCGAGCAAAATCCGGATGAGGCAACAGATCATCTTGTTCAACGTGAGTCTCAACATGATCATTCTTTAGATCCTCAAGTACGACCACGGAGTCAATTTGATTATCAAAGGAAACCATAAGGTCATCTTGATCGTCAAATGTAACTACAGGGTTAACTTGAAAATCATCAGAAAGAGATGTAGAAGACTCATTTTGAACAGTCTGATCCGTGCCGGATTCAGATATTGGCGGAGATATTAGTTCAGATATGATGATGGTTTGTTCGGGTACCTGAGACAAGCCATCAGTGTCATACACTGGGCCTGTATCACTCATGTGCAGCTCATGCATATTAGCCATCAACATAACAGCTGCATTAGCCTGCAAGTCCTCCATATCATCATCTGAGTCTGCATCTGCCATAAAGCTCTGTTCTTTGTCTGTAAGAGATCCACCAGCTTCATCCTTAAGAGCCAAAAGTAAGGCCTCTTTGAAATAAGCACTGCCCCTAGTCCTTGGCTTTGGGCATGCATTAGCCAGGTGTCCCTTCTCATTGCAGTTGTAGCATCTAAGACCATTTAACCGTTTCTGAGCATTTCCCTGTTCCACCACTTGAGCTCTGTTGTTATTCCTACCCACAGCATTAAACCCTTGACCACCGCCCATCTGACGACCATAATCACGATTCTGAACTTCAACACGTCCATTGTTCACAACAGCTTGAGTCCGTGTGTTAGATGAGGAACGAATACGATTGTTGGATTTGTTGGTGTAACGGCCAAAAGCATTAGCAATCATCACAAATCCTTGTTGCAATGCTTCGAATGGATCGATTTCCTCAGTAGCTTCACTGACATATGCTTGAGCATTGTTGCTGTATGGAACTAATTGATTTTGTTGAGGTTGAGGTTGTTGCTGTGAAGGTGTGTTTGAAGCAGTTGGTTGAGAGGGATAATTCTGTTGAGCATACAAGGCAAGTTGTTGATTGTCCGGTTGTGACTGTTTAGCAATTTGAGCACGGAGAATCCTTTCCCGATCAACTTCCTTTTCATGAGGCTTCAAGTAATCGTACAACAATCCATAAGTAGAATGATGCATATTCTTCGCTTGACGGAGAAAAATGACGTACTTCTCCCATTCTGGACCAAGACTACTCAGGAACTTAGTATTCACTGCAATTCTTGGCATGATGATGTTGTGTTTATCCAAATCATTGATGATATCTGAAAATCGATGATGATAGGACTCTAGTGTCTCTCCAGGTTCAATCATGAAGTGTTTATAAGCCAAGTAAATTTTGGATTCCAAATCCTCCTGATTGAGTACAGATCCTTCCATAAGAAGACGAATATGATCCCACATTTTTTGTGCAATTTTTTGAGCATCAACACTACGAAGAATTGGGTTTGGTAATCCTAAGAGGATGTATTCCATTGCAAGTTCATCAGCTTCATAGTGTAGAAGTTCTGTAGGATTTAAATCTGCAACAGTAGCAATGTTGGTTTGTTCATCTCTTGGTGGAACAGCAGTTGGATCTCCGGGTACAATGACAGTAGGCATCTCAAATGGACCTTCCAAGATAACCTTCTTTAAGAACTTTCCATGTGGCTTCTTCAGATCACAAAACCTAAAGAACCTTATCACCCATTGATCGTAGTTTCCTGGAGTGAGCATTGGAGGTCTATCAAGTGATCCAGCTTCATGAATTGATTGTTGGCTGCTTAAAGCTTCACACATTTTAGCAAACCAAGTGGGTTCCTTCATAGTGTTCCTTGATGGATGTTGATTGAAATCATTTGTGTAGGTTTGAACTTGAAGGCTTGGTGGTGGTTGAACCATTTGTGGTTGTGGAATTGCACCAAGTTGTGGAGTATGTTGCTGATTAAATTGTTGTTGATAAATAGCTTGTTGTTGATTCCATTGTTGATGTTGTGGAGTTAATTGTTGTTGTTGTTGATGATTATAAGTGTGAGGGAAATAGTTAGAGTATGGTGGTTGAGACATGATGATAAACTTGTGTGGTAAAAATGGATCTTTGTAGTCGAATGAACCTTTGTTGATGAATTGTCCTTAGGCGTAGAAAAGACAAGAAACCAAGTAGTACTTATGCGTAAAAACACCAAAAGATACGCGTAACAATAATGAGTTACGCGTAGGATTTAGCTTACGCGTAAGTAGGATAAAAGCACTAAAGTTAGGCGTAGACAAAAGTTAGGCGTAGAAAGTTAGACGTAGGATTACCTTATGCGTAGACCTAAGTTTACGCGTAAAGTGAATCTTATGCGTAGAATTTCTACGCGTAAGCTTATGCTTATGCGTAATTTTAGGGTTTTTGCCCAAATGATTTTTGACACTTCACAGTGCAAAAGATATCCAAAGTCGACGTATTTTCAGACTTATCCAAGTAAGAAAACACGGAATAAACCAGAAAAATGAAGATCAAACCAAGGAAAATCTTACGCGTAATTTTAGGGTTTTGATACGCGTAGGATTACTCGTAACTTTGATTTTGCCCAAATGTGTTTCTAAACCAAATTTTTGTTATGGAATAGCTTCAATAGTACCAAAAGAACACAAAAATGTAAATTTTGATGTACCAAAACTGCTAAACGGGTTACGCGTAGAACGATACCCACGAACAAAAACAAGCGTAAAAACGTAGATCCACGCGTAAAGTTTGAAACTTTTTGCCAAAAACCAGTATTTTAACTGTTAGGAATTAGAAATTCCCGGTATTAAAGAGTCGGTCACCTCAAGTATATGTAATCGTTAGAAAGCTCGTAGTCGTAGTTCTTTTAAGGTAAGTAGTAATTTAGTTAAGTAACACCGTGGAGGACGGACGGGTCTTTACCCACTGTATGCCTGATCCACAGCCCAAAGTGTGGCGAATTATGTAAGACTATAAATACTCTCTACCTTCCAAGGTAGAGAGTTGGAGCTCATAATAATATCTTTCACTTTCTCTCACTAAGTTCCCTAAACCTCTAACTTTCTCTCTCTAGAATTCCATCTTATACGCCACCTTGTGTTATGGTTTGATGTGTATGTGAAAAGTTATATCTTACAATTGGTATCAAGAGCCATGGTTAGATCATATATTGCATATCTTTGGATTTATAGTGGTTTTTAGGTGGTTTTTGAGTTTGAAAAAGTTTAGTGGTTTTTGCATCATTTGGTTGATCTCTAGTGTTAAAGTTTGAATTTTGTTGGTACTTTTGTGTTTAGAATCATCATAAGTGTTTAGGTTTTCATTTGGTAAGCTTGAATCATCTTGGTTGGGTTGTTTTTGGATTGAAAAGTGATGTTTATATGGTTTTTCATGGTAGCGAGTTAGTTCACGGATAACCTTTCTTCATAGCGACTTGCTTCATTATTTTGTAGCGACTTACAGTGTTAAAAGCTAGCGAGTTAGAGCTAGCGAGTTAAAGGACAAGTAGTGGACTCTCCACTACGGGTAGCGACTTGTGGTAGCGACTTGGTCAGTAGCGAGTTGCTCTTTAGCGACTTGTGTCTCTAGCGACTTGTGTAGCGAATTGCTGCCAAAATTTGGTTAGCGACTTGGTCCGTAGCGAGTTACTACTTAGCGACTTGTTTTTCTGTTAGCGACTTGGGATTCTAGCGACTTGGGTGTCTAGCGAATTAATTGGTAGCGACTTAGTGGATTTGTTTCTAGCGACTTAGAGCTTTATCATCTAGCGACTTGAGTGATTGTTTACGGTTTTCTCTTGATTTAGTAAAATCCCGTGAAAGAATCTATTTCCCGGTTTAATCATTGAGTTATAAAATCCCGTATAATCTGATAACATGTCCACCAACGTCCCTACTGTCATCTCCACTGTTGCCGAGGATGTACAAGCAGCTGGATCAGATACTCGTCCACCCATGCTTGACAGAACTGACTACGATTCTTGGGCTCAACGAATCAGATTGTATTGCCTTGGAAAGGAAAATGGTGTCAATATTCTCAAATCCATTGATGAAGGACCATATCGAGTTGAAACGACTAGAGACATACTTGATACTAATGAAGATGGTACTCCTATTTACGGTATGGACAGACCTAAGATGTATGATGAGCTTGATGATAAGGAGAAAAAGAGATTTGATGCAGATATCAGGGCTTCAAACATTGTTCTACAAGGTCTTCCTAAAGATATCTACAAGCTGATCAATCATAACACTGAAGCAAAGGCAGTTTGGGATAATGTCAAGATGCTTCTCTCAGGTTCAGAACTAACTATGGAAGACAGAGAATCTCAACTCTATGACGAATTTGAGCACTTCAAAATGAAACCAGATGAGAGTGTCTATAAGTACTATGTGAGATTTCATAAGTTAGTGAATGACATGAGGAACATCAGAATGACTATGCCTAACATTCAGCTCAACTCAAAGTTTGTGAACAACATGAATCCCGAATGGCACAAGTTTGTCACAGCTGTGAAGCTCACTAAAGGACTGAAGAATACAAACTATGAGCAACTCTATGCCTTCCTCCTTCAGAATGAGAGACATGCTATGTTTGAAAAATTGATTCTCAATCAGTTCAAAACCAACCAGGGAGAGACAAGTTCGTCTAATGACTCAACAGCTTTCTACTCAAACATTGGAATCACAACCAAAGCATCACAAGTCATACCCTTGGGTAATGGTAATCACAAACTCATTCCTGATCCTATGTTCAAACAAGCTGATGCTGATGCACGCGTGGGTAACATCATTGATCAACTAGCTCTACTCATTAGTCAAAACATGAATTCTCTCCCACAAACCAACAACAACCTCAGAACTGCATCTAACCCACATAATCAAGCCACTGTTAAAGATGGAAGGATTGTGGTGCAACCAGTTCAGGAAAGACAGTATGATCAGGGAAGGGGTGGTGCTGGTAGAGGATATGTGGGCAATCAGAATCGAGGAAGGAATGGTAACCAAGGTCAAGCTAAGCCGGTCAAATGCTATAACTGTGGTGGTGAGGGACACATTGCAAGGAACTGCACATCTCCAAAGCGTCCACAGAATGCTGATTACTTCAGAGATAAGATGTTACTGGCACAAGCTCAGGCCAATGGTGCTGCGTTGGATGAAGAGGAATTGCTGTTTCTTGCTGAGGGTAATGCCAAGACCTATGATGCAGATGTGGATGAGCAGCCTATTCAGGAGATAGGTCATAATCATCAGAACGCCTTTCAAGTTGCTGACTGTGATGCATACGACTCTGATGTAGATGATGGACCTACTGCACACACAATCTTTATGGCTAGCATCTCTCCAATGGTTTCTCCCAAGATCTCTTCTTCACCACTAGCTGGCCCATCCAAGGACAAACTCATCTCTGAGGTATTAAAGCTATACGATGATGCTGATGTGCAACAGATGCATGACAAAGTACAACCAACTGAAACTATTGAATCAAATGTTGAAAATATGGGTAATATCAATATTGTCCCATACGATCAATACGTGAAACAAAGTGAAAGTAAAGTTGTACCAAGTGATGCATCTTCTGCAGTCAACAATGACTATGTCTTTGATGAATACACTGCATGTGCTCCTAATGATTCCATAATTTCTGAACTAAATGCCTATAAGGAACGTGTTGCTATTTATGAACAACGGGCAAAATTTGAGTTGACCACTCGTGAGCAGGAAATGGATGTCCAAGTGAGTACAATTATTAGAAAAAGTAAGTTTAGAGAAGAAGTATTGAAACAAGAATTAAATTCCCTGCAAGAAAAATTTTCTAAAACAGCTAAGCAAAAACAAGAACTTCAAGAAAATGTGAAAATGCTTAAGCAAGAATTTAATGCAAAGGAATCAAAACTCTTGAGAGATTTTTCTAATCTAAAAACTTTGAAAAACAAACTTGAAAACAAGTTGTATTTACAAGGAAACACCATTCAGACTGCTCACATGATCACTAAGCATAGAGTTCTAAGCGATAAGCATAGCGTTCCCCTTGTAGAGGAACCAAATCCAGAGGTAATTAAAAAGGCTAGAAATGCTCATAAGGTAATTTATGATGGTAATGAAGTCCTTAAGCCTAGGCAGAAACCTAGTTGCGTTGAGTGCACTGAGGAAGATAAGATTTTAAATGAAATCACTAGGGAAAAGATGAATAAGAAGCAAGATGATCCCAAATGCAAAGAGAAAAACATAATCTTCTCTCCTCATGATTACAAGAAGGAAAACTGGATTGCATTGAACAAGTTTAAGCCTCAGACTTTGTTGACTCCCGAACAAGTCTTCTGGAAAATGGATTTAGATAAGCAGAAAGCTAAAAATATTGTAGAAACAAACCCTCCCCTTCGGAAAATGCCTAGAGCAACTGTGTATCCTCCTAATACACCTATGCATCTTGTACCTAGAACAATTGCCACTAAAAGCAAGACATTAATTAGCCAATACGTTATATTCCAACTATTTGTTGATTTTGAGAAAACTTGCAAGAAAAGGATCACTCCCACTGGTATAACTGAAGGTGAAAGAGGTTTTGAACAAATGAAAGAATGTTATTTAACTGAGGTCATGCCCTTCTTTAAACTTCTAAAAGATCACTTTGAGAGTCTTAAAAAAGGGGTAGAAGCTGATATTAAAGGTATGGAAAAGGAATTTGATGCAATGGTTGCTGAAGTTAGTGATTATGAGCGTGCACTAAAATATAATGAGATTGAGAGAAAGAACTTGCATACATTAAATGAGAATCTTATTACTGAATGTGTTGCTCAAGATGTGTTTTTCACTGCTTCAAATTGCTCTATTAATGCTTCCAAATTTCATGAATTATCTGTGGCCCTGAAAGTCTCCCATGATCGTGTCATTGAGCTTGAAAAAACTAATTCTAAACTAAATGAGAAAATTGAACTGGATGATCATGACAATTTGGTTAAACATTTTTCTAAACTAGAAGTTGAGTATTTTAATCTACAACTAAAATATCAACATCTCAAAGAAAATGTCAAAACTTCAAATATCAAGACATCTTCAGATGCTCCAGAGTTTGATGCAGTTTTTCAAATTAACAAACGAGATGAACAGATTCAAGCTCAGTGTAACACGATCAGAAAGTTGAAAGCCCAAATCTCTCAATTAAAGGGTCAAACGAACAATATGACAGGCTCCCAAATGCCTCCTTCTTTAGATTCTCAGAATTCTCAAACGTTTCATCTTCAAAACCTAGTAAATGCTTTACAAAAGGAAAACGAAAGTTTTCTAGAAGAGAATGAAAAGGTTAAACGTCATTTCAATGAGTTGTTTGAATCAATTAAAGTCACTCGTAACAAAAACAACGAACAAATAACTTCATTGCAAAAGGAAATTGAGAATCTGAAGAGTCAGGTAAAAGGGAAAATGCCAATGATCAATGAGGAGAATGTTGTATCTAAGGTTCACTCTGGCAATAAATCTGCTTTATCTGTGACATATGTTCCCCCTCACCTAAGGAACAACAAACTTGCCATTCAAACATATTTCTCATCCCTTAAGGATTGCTTAGAATGCCTGCGTGAGATTGTTGAAGAGGATAAGCTAGAGAAACCTCATGATAATGCAATTGGACATGCATGCTCATATGCCAAACGATCTCAAGAAATCTTAGAATGCTTGATCACCATATGCCCAAAGACATTAGGTGAGAGAGTTAACCCTTTGATTCCATGCTCAATGCCTAAGGCCAAATATGAGATGCACTCAATTCCCAAGGTTTTGAATGAGAGTTGTAGTGTACCCTTGAGTAGTTCAGATTCTAGATCTGTCAATGCTAGGAAAGTGAATTCTAATGTGCCTTCTAGGAGTACCAATCTCAGTACATCTAGCTTTATGAAAGTGAACCGTAGTGCACCTGCATGTAGTTCAGATCCCAGCACATCTAAACAGGTGGTGCAAAGAGTAGTAAAACAAACTAATGTTCCCATTCCCTCTACAGGAGTAATCAGTGACATTAAAGGGAGCAGGTCAAAGTCTCAAGACAATACAAGGAATGATAGGACCTCTCAAGCTAAGAATGTGCACTGGAAGAAAGTAGAAGAACAATCTAGGAACCTTAAGTTTGAATCGAATAAAACGAATCGTGTTGATTCTAGTATTAGCCATAAGCGTACTGTAATTAATTCGAATTCTGATACCAGTTGCAAAACTTGTACTGATGTTTGCTTGAATTCTGTTTCTAATCATGGATGTGATGTCAATGCTTTGCCTAATGATGTTAATTGTCCAGTTAATATTGTTAATGCTAAAATTCATGCTAAAAAGGCTAAAAGGCAAAAGCGAAAGAAAGTTAGAAAACAATGGAAACCCACAGGAAGAACATTCAGCAGAATAGGTTCTTATTGGATACCTGTTGGTCATAAGACCAATCAGATAATGCCCACTAGAAAATGGATGCCTACTGGTAGATCTATTCCCTTAAGAAGTGGTCACACTGTAAACAGGACTAATACAGACACTAGTATTGCATCTACTCATAATGATTCCATTACCTCATTGTCTGATATGAATGCTTCTATTTCTGATGTGGGTGTTCCAACTGTTGCTACTAACCAAATGGAACCCATTCTTGCATGGGGATCCCAATTATCCAGTTATCCATTCTTGTCTGTGTTCAACTGCAGATCGTTCAAATCGTTCTGTGGTACCTGGACTCAGGCTGTTCCAAGCATATGACTGGAGACCGGTCACGGCTCATGAACTTCGTGAGCAAATTCATCGGGACTGTTAGATTTGGTAATGATCATTTCGGTGCTATTATGGGTTATGGAGATTATGTTGTTGGTGATAGTGTCATCTCCAGAGTGTATTATGTGGAAGGTTTAGGTCATAATCTGTTCTCTGTTGGTCAATTCTGTGACTCTGATCTAGAAGTAGCCTTCAGAAAACATACCTGCTTTGTTAGAGATCTTAATGGTAAGGAACTGTTGAAAGGAACTCGTGGCTCAAACCTTTACACCATCTCTATCGATGACATGATGAGAGCCTCACCAATCTGCTTGTTATCTAAGGCTTCAAAAACAAAGTCATGGTTATGGCATCGTCGTCTCAATCACTTGAACTTCGGCACCATCAACGATCTTTCCAGAAAGGACTTAGTTGTAGGGTTACCTAGACTAAAGTATGAAAAGGATCATCTTTGTTCAGCATGTCAATTGGGAAAAAGCAAGAAGTATGCCCATAAACCCAAACCTACTAACTCTGTCACAGAAGTTCTTCATATGATTCATATGGATTTATGTGGACCAATGAGGGTGCAAAATATCTTTGGGAAGAAATATGTGTTAGTTGTGGTTGATGACTATTCCAGATTCACCTGGGTCAAGTTCTTAAGGACAAAGGATGAAACTCCTGATATCATCATCAAACTCATCAAACAGCTACAGGTTAGACTAAACAAAACTGTCAGAATTATCAGAACAGACAATGGAACTGAGTTTGTCAACAAACAACTTAGTGAATTCTATGAAAGCATTGGAATCAGCCATCAAAGAAGTGTTCCACGAACCCCTCAACAGAACGGTGTAGTTGAAAGACGAAATCGTACTCTTGTTGAAGCTGCTAGAACAATGCTGATCTACTCAAAGGTTCCAATGTTTCTCTGGGCTGAAGCAATTGCCACTGCATGCTACACACAAAATCGTTCCCTGATTCACACCATTCATGGAAAAACTCCATATGAACTTGTCCACAACAGAAAACCTAATCTATCTTTCCTTCGTGTGTTTGGTGCCTTGTGCTATCCAACTAATGAGGGTCAAGACTTGGGCAAACTTAGAGCTAAAGCTGACATTGGAGTATTTGTAGGATATGCACCAAACAAAAAGGGATACCGAATCTACAACAAAAGAACCCGAAATATCATGGAAACAATTCACGTTACGTTTGATGAGCTGACCGGTCAAATGGCTCCTGGACACTCCAGCTCAGGACCCGCACTTCAAAACAGTCCTATTGGTTCATCCCTTGTTCCAAACTCCTCTCAAGAAACACCATATGTACCTCCATCTGAAGATGATGTAAAGAAATTGTTTGATCCAATGTTTGATGAACTGTATGAGTCTACTACTAATGAGGTGCTGATCCCTACTACAGAGGATGCTCATATTCCAGTGAATGAAGTCAATCCATCAGTTTCAACATCTGTAAGTCAAGAAGCACCTGCTGCTGATCCCTCAGTCTCATCAACAAATCATCATTCTTCAAATGTACATCATGGAAATGTTTCTGGCATCAATGATGAAGTTAATCCCTTTGCGACTCCTGAAGATGCTCCATTTGAAAACATATTTGCTACTCCTGAATCATCATCAGAACCATCTTCTTCAGGAGACATCGACTCAGCTACCTCAGTTCCTCAACAAATGCCACATGAACACCTCAGAAAATGGACTCACGATCATCCATTAGACAACATCATTGGAAATCCCTCTCGCCCTGTATCAACCCGGAAGCAACTCGCAACCGATGCCTTATGGTGCTTCTTCAACTCCGTACTATCTAAGATCGAACCAAAAGATGTTAAAACTGCTATGAATGAAGATAGCTGGTTCAATGCTATGCAAGATGAAATTCATGAGTTTGATCGTCTTGATGTATGGGAGTTAGTACCTGCTCCAGACTGTGCTATGATTATAGCTCTAAAATGGATCTTCAAAGTAAAACTTGATGAGCATGGTGATGTGTTGAAGAACAAGGCTCGATTAGTTGCTAAAGGATATCGTCAAGAGGAGGGTATAGACTTTGAAGAATCTTTTGCTCCAGTTGCTCGAATCGAGGCAATCAGAATATTTCTGGCTAATGCTGCTAGTAAGAACATGGTAGTTTATCAGATGGATGTAAAGACGGCATTTCTAAACGGAGATCTTAAAGAAGTCGTCTACGTCAGCCAACCTGAAGGATTTGTGAATCAAGAGCATCCTACTCACGTTTATCGTTTGAAGAAAGCTCTTTACGGTTTAAAGCAAGCTCCAAGGGCATGGTATGATACTCTATCAAAGTTTCTTCTATCAACCGGATTCATCAAAGGAGCAGTTGATCCTACACTGTTCACCAGGAAGTCAGGCAAACATTTGATTCATGTTCAAATTTATGTTGATGATATTATTTTTGCCTCGACTGACCCAATGGAATGTGATCGTTTTTCAAATGAAATGAGCTCAAAGTTTCAAATGTCAATGATGGGACAAATGTCATTTTTCTTGGGATTACAAATTTCTCAAAGTCCCGGAGGCATTTTCATAAATCAATCTAAATATGCAACAGAGATTTTAAAGAAATTTGGATTTGATTCAAGTGACCCTGTTGACACCCCCATGATTGACCGAACCAAACTAGATGAGGACCTCTCAGGGATCATGATTGACCAAACGAAATATAGGAGTATTATTGGATCCCTGATGTATCTCACTGCTAGCAGACCAGACATTTTGTTCTTTGTGTGCATGTGTGCTAGATACCAGGCTAAGCCTACTAAAAAGCACCTTGAAGCAGTTAAACGGGTCTTTCGGTATCTCCAAGGAACCATCAATATGGGACTATGGTACCCGAAGGACACCGGTATGTCACTAACGGCCTATGCAGATGCTGATCATGCAGGTTGTCAAGATACACGTCGAAGTACGTCAGGAGGTGCTCAGTTTTTGGGTGATAAGCTTGTGAGCTGGTCTTCAAAGAAGCAAATGAGTACTTCTATTTCCTCTACAGAGGCTGAATACATAGCCATGTCATCTTGTTGTGCTCAAATCTTATGGATGAGATCACAATTATCTGACTATGGCTTTGAATTCAACAAAATCCCTCTGTACTGTGATAATAAAAGTGCTATTGCTCTCTCATGCAACAATGTTCAACACTCAAGAGCAAAGCATATCGACATTCGACATCATTTCATCAGGGAACAGGTGGAAAAAGGTGTGGTGGAACTATATTTTGTGAGGTCTGAATATCAGTTAGCAGACATCTTCACCAAAGCTCTTCCAAGAGAACGTTTTGAGTTTATTCTTCCACGACTTGGTTTGAAAAGCCTTCAACCAGAAACTCTCAAACGTCTTCAGGAGGAAGACGAGGAGTAAAGGTCTTTCTTCATCTATCTCTTGTAAATAGTTATTCGAAAAACAAAATAGAAAATTATAAAACTTTCAAAATCCATAAAAAAAAATCTGAAAAAAAAAAAAAAAAAAAAAAAAAAAAAAAAAAAAAAAAAAAAAAACTTCAAAAAATATTGTCATTTTTGTCATGTTTTTCACGGTTCGATAATATCTACGGTCTTTGTGCTGTCATTCAAAGAATGACACGGGTCTTTAGATGTTGTTCGAATTCTTAAAAAAAAAAAAAAAAAAAAAAAAAAAAAAAAAAAAAAAAAAAAAATTTGGGAGAAAGAGAAATGGTTTATTGTCATTTTCAGGCAATAACCCGGTTTTAAAAGAAAGAACAGAGCCATGTTTTAACATGTTTTCAAATTCCATGCTCTGATTCTATAAACATTTATCTGCTGAAAACCAAATGCTTTGAAAAATAACTCGATCTCTATTTTTGAAAATCATCAGGACATATTTGTCAAAATTTCTATCACTCAATCAACAACCTATGTCATTGATTGAGGGGGAGAATGATTTCAATTAAATTAAAAAGTTAGTTGGCATTAAATTGTTTTCAAAAGATATACATGCATGTTTTATAAATGGAGTTTAAAGTCTTAAAATCCGATCCGTATCAGTTAAAACACTCTCCAATCAAGTCACTATTCTCCTTAAAAGCTTTCAAAATCAATTTAAATCTATACGAGATCACAAATCTCAAATGATTTGATAATTGTGATCGGGGGAGAATGTGTGATTTAAATTAGATTTAAACTGATGATTCGGTAAATGGTTTTATAAGAATGTACATGCTGTCATTCTCACATGTGACAAACGATTTCAATTTTTCAATGCACATGTTGAGGGGGAGCACCTATCTTAAAACCTATGATTTGAAACGTGATCATTTATCCCAATGTGCAGGTTCTCTCTAGTATGTGCAAAACTCTTTCCTAACCTCGAGGCACATATTGAGGGGGAGCGAATTTATGGAAACCTCATCCTTCCCGGAAATGCTATTTCTACTTGATCTGTTGAGGGAAGTGATGTTGATATCTTTTAGAAAATGGTAATCAAAGAAGTTAATTCTTTCTCTTGCCTCCATGTGCAAAACATTTTCAAATACTTGATGCACATGTTGAGGGGGAGTTCTCGTTCTAAAAATATCAAAAACAATTCAGGTACAAAATGCTTTGATTATATATCACAAGTATCTGAATTGATTTTCAAATGGTTTTCAATTGGATCCAATGGCAGACGAACAATACCAAATAGACCGACCAACTTTACTTCATGTACGGTGATATAAGGATGATAAGGTTAGGTATGTGTTCCCATGATCCGCCAGAACCGGAGGGATCTACCCAGGGACAATCCACTAGTTAGTGTAGAAGTCCTTAGGTATGATGACAAAAGGAGAAAAATGAGATATGGGAAGAGTGCGGACTAAGACTGAGCTAGCACTGGAATAAACCCAACAAGGTTCTAGCTATGAAGTCTTGGTAAGCACGGAAGGGGTTGAAGAATTAAAAAGAATTGAATGAGAAAAGGGTGAAAACAAATAGCCCTCCGTTTATTCAACCTTAGGGCAGAAACCGGGTTCAATTCATATGCTACTGATGGTAACATCGGTATTGAAGACAAGACGTCATGGACCCAGTGACGCACTGCACTTCAACTTTCCAAACCACTCAAGTTCCTCTTAAAAGGGCTTGTTTCATTCTCACGGGGAACCGACATTATCTATCGACTTTCTCTTAGAGAAGGTTGATATTGAAAAAGGAGACCCTCTCCCTAGTCTCCGTTATAGGATCCAAATATGCACAAATTGAGTCTAGAGCCACGAGATCATCAATAAATCTCATTAGGACACTTTCAATGAAGACTCTCTTTTTCACACAATGTGGAAAGAGAGATTATATCTTGAGTCCTACGCATTATCCTTGTGGTATTGCCAGAACATCTGAGTGATGTGTTTACATATTCACAATGAAGATGGAAAGCCTTCTGGAGCCAACATCAAACAAGCTCCTGGTAGGTGGCATGTGAGATCTATTTTATAGATCAACCATGTGACAACTGAACAGAAACAATGGGGCGATTCAATCTCTTGAATCAAACCTGGTTCAGGTTAGGGATTGACGGATACCTTTGAAAAACCGGTCTTTGTGCTTATAAACTCTTTTCTTTAGCACATCGACCGTGTACTCATTTTTCAAACCAAAAGGTATTTTTTTTTATTGATAATTGATTTTCAATAAAACCTTCGTTGTATTGCAAAAACAATTTCTATTGAGCAATACACGACTGTTTTTCAAATCTCTTTTCATCAATCAGTGGACTTAAAATTCGCTGGTTCACTCACTCCGTGTTGTCTTCTTTGAGACGTTCCGGTTTGAGAACAGCTAGAACAGCTGCGAAACCCTGTCAAGGAGATTCTTAGGAATCCTACCTGATCACAGGCAGTATTTATACTGATCAACGGAGAACCGTGGGCCGTGTACCTCAATTCAACGAAATTGATCAAAGACACTTTCGTGCGATTTGTTGCTAACTGTTGTATGCAGGTACGCCTGACGTTTGCAGCTGATCAGAATGAAGCGGTCAATCCATAGCCGCATGCTCACTTAACACATTCATCTCAAAAGAAATCATGATTAGTGCATCAATGACTCTGATATTTTCACACCAGGCTTCTGCTACGCTGCTGCCAATATCATGATTCAACAAATGCTTCCGCTACTCTGATGAGAAGATTTCATGATCCAGAATGTGAGCATGTCGGTCCCAAAGTCACAACACCACAATGGATGTCTCAGAGATTTTTGATAGCTGATGATCTCCAAAGATGGCTCAAACTTATCATCACGTGGATCAGTAAAAGACCTCCACTTGGAATAACCAAACATGCATTGTGAAGAATCAATGACTACGAGCTTAGGAGCAAAGGACTACATCAAGAATGCAAGATCAATTGTTAAATGTCATATCTATTTGTATTCAATGTAATTTTGGTACACTATTGAGGTGACCTCCCTTAGGGGGAGATTGTTAGGAATTAGAAATTCCCGGTATTAAAGAGTCGGTCACCTCAAGTATATGTAATCGTTAGAAAGCTCGTAGTCGTAGTTCTTTTAAGGTAAGTAGTAATTTAGTTAAGTAACACCGTGGAGGACGGACGGGTCTTTACCCACTGTATGCCTGATCCACAGCCCAAAGTGTGGCGAGTTATGTAAGACTATAAATACTCTCTACCTTCCAAGGTAGAGAGTTGGAGCTCATAATAATATCTTTCACTTTCTCTCACTAAGTTCCCTAAACCTCTAACTTTCTCTCTCTAGAATTCCATCTTATACGCCACCTTGTGTTATGGTTTGATGTGTATGTGAAAAGTTATATCTTACATTAACACATCAAAACATTGAAAGTACAAGAATCTTGGATTAAAAAGTGTAAAAAACGAGTTTTTAAGAGAACTAAATATGGCGTTATCTTTACGCGTAAGACCCAAAACCAAAAACTTCAAAAACAAAGTGTACACCCAACTATTTGGCGATTGATACCACTGTTAGGTCACAAGTTTTACAAACACAAGTTATAAGAGAAGAGATAAAGGCGGATGAACAAGTATCACACACACACACACGTTAATATGAGGACCGGTTATGCGTAGAGAGTATGTGAAAAGAAAACTTGAACAACCAACCCTCAAGTGAGGGTTATTACATTGTTTATATAGGCAAGGAGCTAGGGCAACACTCCCTCTCCTTCCCTATTCCTTATTGGGCTTGGGCCTAAGCTTATGGGCCTTCTACATAAGCTTGACCTTAAACAAACATAAAGGCCATAATAAAGCTACCTATTACATATGAAATATAAATACTTGAAATACTGTTTATGAGTGATTCCAACAAACGTAAATGCCTAGTGGCTCACCTATTCTTAGACTTGTAATAAACTTTACATCTTTATAACAATCACAATTAATCCAACATCAAATTGGCATTCTTAACGAAGTTTAGACAAAAATCAGCTAGAAAAACATTAAACCTACATCAAAGATTCACAAATTTATATGTGTGTATCAACAAAACCGCGAAATAATAATAACAATATACATAAAAACCACAAAAAAAATATCAATGGTTGAACTTGTTAGGTGAGTTGGAGTTTTTGAACCCTCCCGCTATCTCTTGTGCCCAAAGTTATGTGTCGTATGGTAATTCCTTTAATAGTTTTGTTGAAAGTGTGACAAAGATCAAAATCAAAGAGGACTAAAAGAGCAATACAAGTAGAGAAATTACCTTGTGCGCAAATAAAAATGACAAAATGAGGGGTTAGAAGTGTAATTAAAAGAAAGTGGTATTTACATATAAATATAAAGCTACAAGTTTAGGGTTAAGATACAACCATTTGACTTTCTTTTGTACTTACTTCTTTCTCTAGATCTATTTTTCTCCTTCTATCTTTCAAAAGCCAAAAATCATAATATTTTTGACTTTTGAAAATACGTAGATCTGTTTGGAGAGAGTAAAGTGTACAAAAGAAACAAAAGAGAATCTTAACCCTAAACCTATGGCTTTATAATTATATGCCAATACAATTTTCTTTTAATTATACTCTAACCCCTCCTTTCTTCTTCTTTTATTTGCACACAAGATTATTTCTCTACTTGTATTTCTGTTTTAGGCTTCTTCGATTTTGTTCTTCGTCAAAACTATTAAAAAAGTTACAATAAGAGACATACGCATCCAAATAGTAGTCATATTTCTGGGAAATGATTGTTGAAGAAAAAATCCACAACACAAATAGCAATAAAATGAACCAAAAGTACGCTGCCGGTAGTTTCGGAGGAAATATTAGCGAAAGGAGCTCGCAAACAGCAACATTAGCAACAAAATTAGCGGAAAAACGTGAAGCCCTAACAAATAATTAGGGTTTGGAGGGTTGATGAGGTGAGTGATGTCGCCATTGTTGTTTAATTTTTTTTGTGTGGCGTTTTCCTTTTTTTTCCTCTCTTTTTTGAACGTTAGCTAACGGTTGGAAAACTGAAGTTTGGGTTGTGTTTGTGAGATCTTCGTGTACTGAAGCAGAAGAAAGAAAGGATCTAAGTTGGTACTGTTATTAAAAGAAGCAAGCATCAAAGAGATTTTGTTGGTGTGGTAAGTGGTAACTAAGAGATATGGGTGGAGTGTGTGGCTGCGTGAATCAATGAGAAAATTAGGGCAAGTAGTAATTTATATTGCAAATATTAGTTATTATGTATTTGGGTTATTTGACTTTAAAAGAATTGGGCCTAAGGTGTATCAGATTTTTTTTTCTAGTGGCCTATTTTTTATTTTTGGCTAATGATATAATGTGAATATTTTTTTTGAGTAAATTAAACCGTTCGTCCTTGTGGTTTGGAGAGAGTAAAGTGTACAAAAGAAACAAAAGAGAATCTTAACCCTAAACCTATGGCTTTATAATTATATGTCAATACAATTTTCTTTTAATTATACTCTAACCCCTCCTTTCTTCTTTTTTTATTTGCACACAAGAATATTTCTCTACCTGTATTTCTGTTTTAGGCTTCTTCGATTTTGTTCTTCGTCAAAACTATTAAAAAAGTTACAATAAGAGACATAAGCATCCAAATAGTAGTCATATTTCTGGGAAATGATTGTTGAAGAAAAAATCCACAAAACAAATAGCAATAAAATGAACCAAAAGTACGCTGCCGGTAGTTTCGGAGGAAATATTAGCGAAAGGAGCTCGCAAACAGCAACATTAACACCAAAATTAGCGGCAAAACGTGAAGCCCTAACAAATAATTAGGGTTTGGAGGGTTGATGAGGTGAGTAATGTCGCCATTGTTGTTTTCTTTTTTGTGTGGCGTTTTCCTTTTTTTCCTCTCTTTTTTGAACGTTAGCTAACGGTTGGAAAACTGAAGTTTGGGTTGTGTTTGTGAGATCTTCGTGTACTGAAGCAGAAGAAAGAAAGGATCTAAGTTGGTACTGTTATTAAAAGAAGCAAGCATCAAAGAGATTTTGTTGGTGTGGTAAGTGGTAACTAAGAGATATGGGTGGAGTGTGTGGCTGCGTGAATCAATGAGAAAAATTAGGGCAAGTAGTAATTTATATTGCAAATATTAGTTATTATGTATTTGGGTTATTTGACTTTAAAAGAATTGGGCCTAAGGTGTATCAGATTTTTTTTCTAGTGGCCTATTTTTTATTTTTGGCTAATGATATAATGTGATTATTTTTTTTGAGTAAATTACTCCGTTCTTCCTTGTGGTTTGGAGAGAGTAAAGTGTACAAAAGAAACAAAAGAGAATCTTAACCCTAAACCTATGGCTATATAATTATATGCCAATACAATTTTCTTTTAATCATACTCTAACCCCTCCTTTCTTCTTTTTTTATTTGCACACAAGATTATTTTTCTACTTGTATTTCTGTTTTAGGCTTCTTCGATTTTGTTCTTCGTCAAAACTATTAAAAAAGTTACAATAAGAGACATAAGCATCCAAATAGTAGTCATATTTCTGGGAAATGATTGTTGAAGAAAAAATCCACAACACAAATAGCAATAAAATGAACCAAAAGTACGCTGCCGGTAGTTTCGGAGGAAATATTAGCGAAAGGAGCTCGCAAACAGCAACATTAGCACCAAAATTAGCGGCAAAACGTGAAGCCCTAACAAATAAATAGGGTTTGGAGGGTTGATGAGGTGAGTGATGTCGCCATTGTTGTTTTCTTTTTTGTGTGGCGTTTTCCTTTTTTTTCCTCTCTTTTTTGAACGTTAGCTAACGGTTGGAAAACTGAAGTTTGGGTTGTGTTTGTGAGATCTTCGTGTACTGAAGCAGAAGAAAGAAAGGATCTAAGTTGGTACTGTTATTAAAAGAAGCAAGCATCAAAGAGATTTTGTTGGTGTGGTAAGTGGTAACTAAGAGATATGGGTGGAGTGGTGGCTGCGTGAATCAATGAGAAAAATTAGGGCAAGTAGTAATTTATATTGCAAATATTAGTTATTATGTATTTCGGTTATTTGACTTTAAAAGAATTTGGCCTAAGGTGTATCAGATTTGTTTTTCTAGTGGCCTATTTTTTATTTTTGGCTAATTATATAATGTGATTATTTTTTTTGAGTAAATTACACCGTTCGTCCTTGTGGTTTGGAGAGAGTAAAGTGTACAAAAGAAACAAAAGAGAATCTTAACCCTAAACCTATGGCTTTATAATTATATGCCAATACAATTTTCTCTACTTGTATTTCTGTTTTAGGCTTCTTCGATTTTGTTCTTCGTCAAAACTATTAAAAAAGTTACAATAAGAGACATAAGCATCCAAATAGTAGTCATATTTCTGGGAAATGATTGTTGAAGAAAAAATCCACAACACAAATAGCAATAAAATGAACCAAAAGTACGCTGCCGGTAGTTTCGGAGGAAATATTAGCGAAAGGAGCTCGCAAACAGCAACATTAACACCAAAATTAGCGGCAAAACGTGAAGCCCTAACAAATAATTAGGGTTTGGAGGGTTGATGAGGTGAGTAATGTCGCCATTGTTGTTTTCTTTTTTGTGTGGCGTTTTCCTTTTTTTCCTCTCTTTTTTGAACGTTAGCTAACGGTTGGAAAACTGAAGTTTGGGTTGTGTTTGTGAGATCTTCGTGTACTGAAGCAGAAGAAAGAAAGGATCTAAGTTGGTACTGTTATTAAAAGAAGCAAGCATCAAAGAGATTTTGTTGGTGTGGTAAGTGGTAACTAAGAGATATGGGTGGAGTGTGTGGCTGCGTGAATCAATGAGAAAAATTAGGGCAAGTACTAATTTATATTGCAAATATTAGTTATTATGTATTTGGGTTATTTGACTTTAAAAGAATTGGGCCTAAGGTGTATCAGATTTTTTTTTCTAGTGGCCTATTTTTTATTTTTGGCTAATGATATAATGTGATTATTTCTTTTTGAGTAAATTACTCCGTTCGTCCTTGTGGTTTGGAGACAGTAAAGTGTACAAAAGAAACAAAAGAGAATCTTAACCTTAAACCTATGGCTTTATAATTATATGCCAATACAATTTTCTGTTAATTATACTCTAACCCCTCCTTTCTTCTTTTTTTATTTGCACACAAGATTATTTCTCTACTTGTATTTCTGTTTTAGGCTTCTTCGATTTTGTTCTTCGTCAAAACTATTAAAAAAGTTACAATAAGAGACATAAGCATCCAAATAGTAGTCATATTTCTGGGAAATGATTGTTGAAGAAAAAATCCACAACACAAATATCAAGAAAATGAACCAAAAGTACGCTGCCGGTAGTTTCGGAGGAAATATTAGCGAAAGGAGCTCGCAAAAAGCAACATTAGCACCAAAATTAGCGGCAAAACGTGAAGCCCAACAAATAATTAGGGTTTGGAGGGTTGATGAGGTGAGTGATGTCGCCATTGTTGTTTTCTTTTTTGTGTGGCGTTTTCCTTTTTTTTCCTCTCTTTTTTGAACGTTAGCTAACGGTTGGAAAACTGAAGTTTGGGTTGTGTTTGTGAGATCTTCGTGTACTGAAGCAGAAGAAAGAAAGGATCTAAGTTGGTACTGTTATTAAAAGAAGCAAGCATCAAAGAGATTTTGTTGGTGTGGCAAGTGGTAACTAAGAGATATGGGTGGAGTGTTTGGCTGCGTGAATCAATGACAAAAATTAGGGCAAGTAGTAATTTATATTGCAAATATTAGTTATTATGTATTTGGGTTATTTGACTTTAAAAGAATTTGGCCTAAGGTGTATCAGATTTTTTTTTTCTAGTGGCCTATTTTTTATTTTTGGCTAATGATATAATGTGATTATTTTTTTTGAGTAAATTACACCGTTCGTCCTTGTGGTTTGGAGAGAGTAAAGTGTACAAAAGAAACAAAAGAGAATCTTAACCCTAAACCTATGGCTTTATAATTATATGCCAATACAATTTTCTTTTAATCATACTCTAACCCCTCCTTTCTTCTTTTTTTATTTGCACACAAGATTATTTTTCTACTTGTATTTCTGTTTTAGGCTTCTTCGATTTTGTTCTTCGTCAAAACTATTAAAAAAGTTACAATAAGAGACATACGCATCCAAATAGTAGTCATATTTCTGGGAAATGATTGTTGAAGAAAAAATCCACAACACAAATAGCAATAAAATGAACCAAAAGTACGCTGCCGGTAGTTTCGGAAGAAATATTAGCGAAAGGAGCTCGCAAACAGCAACATTAGCACCAAAATTAGCGGCAAAACGTGAAGCCCTAACAAATAATTAGGGTTTGGAGGGTTGATGAGGTGAGTGATGTCGCCATTGTTGTTTTCTTTTTTGTGTGGCGTTTTCCTTTTTTTTCCTCTCTTTTTTGAACGTTAGCTAACGGTTGGAAAACTGAAGTTTGGGTTGTGTTTGTGAGATATTCGTGTACTGAAGCAGAAGAAAGAAAGGATCTAAGTTGGTACTATTATTAAAAGAAGCAAGCATCAAAGAGATTTTGTTGGTGTGGTAAGTGGTAACTAAGAGATATGGGTGGAGTGTGTGGCTGCGTGAATCAATGAGAAAAATTAGGGCAAGTAGTAATTTATATTGCAAATATTAGTTATTATGTATTTAGGTTATTTGACTTTAAAAGAATTGGGCCTAAGGTGTATCAGATTTTTTTTCTAGTGGCCTATTTTTTATTTTTGGCTAATGATATAATGTGATTATTTTTTTTTGAGTAAATTACTCCGTTCGTCCTTGTGGTTTGGAGACAGTAAAGTGTACAAAAGAAACAAAAAAGAATCTTAACCCTAAACCTATGGCTTTATAATTATATGCCAATACAGTTTTCTGTTAATTATACTCTAACCCCTCCTTTCTTCTTTTTTTATTTGCACACAAGATTATTTCTGTGACACACGGTAAATTTTCAGTAAAATTTAACTGATAATTAGTAATTCATTATTTCTAAGCATAATTCATTAAGCATGCATAAGCTTAGCCTGAACATTTGAGTAGATAACTTGCACACTGTAGACTATTGCATCACTTTTGCATTCATATCATTTTATGAATATTTCATTTTGTCTTATGATTTAAATTGTAAGACGAGAAGTTATCTCGTTTTCCCCAGTGACCGACACTGCACGCATACCGACACTATGATAAGGACTCGATAAAACAAATGACAAATGTCCGTGATATGAAATATTACAAAGATAAAAATATTTCAGACACGTAACAATAAAATACTACGTATAAAAAGTTATCAAACAACGATACTTTGGTCACAATGTAATATCGCGGGACACAAAGTATATAACACACTTACACTTAAACATGAACTTTTATAAGACCCCAATACAAGTGGAACACATGTACATGTACACAAAATAAATTATAAGTATACATTACATATACACTCACTTTACTTACATTACCTTATTATACCTATATTATTATACTTACATTACATTTAAAAGAAAAGACTTTATTAAAATTTGAGGTACACTCTTGTCTTACCCTTCCCACACACGACAAACATAAGACAGAGAAATGAGATACCCAAAATCTTCATCTTCAACCTCTCTACCCCTATACATGCGCCATATAGGCCGAATCTCCCAAGATGGTAAACCAACACACCTCTTTCTATTATTCCTCATCTATCCTCACCAAAACCATGAAAGGTTTACTTCTCAAATCTCTCCTAGATGCGCATGCTACCTCTCATACGAATCCAAGAAAGAATCAAGGCAAAGATCACTCAAGAGAATCATATCCTCACTTGTGTCTACCTTGAGCTAAAGTCCAAAACATTCTAAGGGTTGGAAGTTAGCCAAATTCGGCTTCAAACCAAGACCCAAGGAGAGAAAGGTAGCCAAACATCTTCCCAAAATACTTCTATATCTCTAGTAGAGATGCAAAAACCCCAAACTCAGTTTCAATTTCAATTTTACCCAAAAACTAGGGTTTGTGAAAGTTAGGGTTTTCTAAAATTGATTTGGGGGTTTTGCAATTGGAGGTATTTTGGTGCTAATTCAAGTCTTATTTGGTCCGAATCCAAGAAACAACCCTTCGTTCATCACCCACCATTTTCGGATTTGAGGTTATCATCTCTCTTGTTGTTATGTTTTTATGTTGTTTTATGATATTAAGAGTGGAAAATTTTATCAATGAAATTGTCATATATTTTGGTCATGTCAATTTGTATTTATATTTGGATGCCACGTCGAATTTGTGAGTATGGTTATTTGAGATTGAGCTTTGCATTTGTTTTTGTTAGTCATGTTTCCTGACGAGAGGTATAAAACAAGAGAAATAGAGGAGTTAAGTTATAAAAAGATTTACTAATAACAGTTAGTACAAAATCTGAAAATCTATGTTAGCCTTGATGTCTTTGAGTGGTACTCAAGGTGGTGTATAAATCTTGGTAACTTGAAGTCTTTGGTAAATGATTTGGGTGTTGGAATTAATTTCGGTCTTGTACTTTGTTGGTCATTTTCTGTCGAGATGTATGAAACAAGAAAAACTAGGAGTTGAGTTTATATATTTCACAAGTATCAATAAGTATCGAAACTAGGAACTTATGTTGGCCGTGACACTTTGATAGTACTCGAAACTTGCATAATGTAGTGAGGCCGAGTTGAGTAGTACTCGACCATTGCATGGTCTTATCGATTCCGTTAGTGCTATATTTTCGATTCAAATGTAAACCCACTTCGAGACCTATAGTACCTAGCAGTTAACCCGTATGTGTCTCCCCTAGTGTTTGAGGAGTTAGACAAGTAAAACCGGAGTCATGACGACCCGTATGCATAAGTGGTATGTGATCTTGTGTACTACATGTCGAACCTCCTCCACCCCCCCCCCCACTATATCGAACTAGTGATAATGTTGTGGTAGTACCACGATGTCGGGGTTCTTTTTAAATCAATGTCACATTAAAGTTGCGTATGAATCTTGAGTTAAAATTCTTGCCAAAATACTAAATGGTTTTATCATAAATCTTGACACTACATGTCGAATTGTATTCCAAGTCAAGACCAGTTATGTCCATTTCCTACTTCACAAAAACGAATACATAAGTGTTAAAAAGCTAGAAGTAAAAGAGTAATAAAGCCAAACTTTGCAAACTTTACTACTGTGTAACATTGGGCCGCAGCCCAAACTTAATATTCGAGTGCTTACTAGATCAACCATGGGCCACAGCCCACACTCTTACTATATGAACACTCATGTTGGCTTTGGGCTTAAGCCCATTCGCGTACCATTTCAGCCATACGCGGCCCAACTAGGTCGAGCCCACACTCGAATGACAGCCAAACGAAATCAACACATCAAGACTCAAAAAAAATGTAAACCCAGAAGTCTAAACATAAGCTTAACCCGTTCTCGTCTACTCTTTTCCTTCATCTCGTACGTATCGTCATATTTACAAGTCTATATAAGTCTTAAAGCAACCAATCAAGTGTAAGGTTTTCATACAAGAAACTAGTACTTAAGGACATACTACACTTAATAATACCTACAACAGTGTTTAACGACAATAAGTAAACAAACATATGTCAAGATAATCTCACGTAAATGATTATATATTTTTGACAAACAACTAAAGGCCATTATGTCACTATATCCTTTATTAAAATTTGAAAGCCTTCAACTTTAACTCATGTATTTTCTAAATACAATTAGAAAATAAATAAATTTATACGTAATCTTGACAATATCATTTTGTGTCGACTTAAATAAGTATATACACATTTATATACTTACTAGTGGAATGTCATAATTATTTTTCATATCAAACGTTGGATATTAAAACCATATTAATGTCAACATGAAAAGTATATATATTTCTTATACTTACTAGTAAGACCATTTTTATAACTTTTACAAACTAAAGTTTAGTTTTAATACAATTAAACTACTTTGAGTAAGCAATACTTAAAACAATGAACTAAAACATTGCCCTCCTTATCTAGGTAGCGTGTCGGTGCCGCCCCACAACATTTACTAGATCCCACATTTGGATTGCACTTTTGCTAAGGTGAGTTTTCATAGCCCCTCTTTTACTTGATAAACTGTTTTAAACACTTTGGGGTGAGAAATATGCAAAACCTTTTTATGGACCAAAACGATTACATGTTTACTATTACGTGGTGTAGCCTAAGCCCTTATGTCCCTAGAAAATGCCCTTCTTCATGAACCGTCAATTCCCCATTGAGAAACGCGAATGTTATAAATAGATCTATTGAGGGTGACTCCTCCGTTCGGTTGGCCATGCTTAGGCCAAGGCGAAACGTATACCATGTCGGAATCAAGTGTTGAGGGACAAAACACTTGCTATGGGCCCCTATGTTGTATGACATCTTTTAGCATACAGAAACTGTCGTAGTATCGGTTGCATGAACTTAGAGCTAACGTAATAGACATTTATACATATATCATTATATTCGTTGTAATGATTATATGACTTTGCTTATGGTCCAACTTTCTATTTTAACTTAAACCTATGAGCTCACCAGCTTTTAGCTGACCTTTTTAGCATATTTTCTCAGGTGCTTAGTTGTGTTCCTGGATGCAAGGCAAGAGGCGGATGAATGGTCGTAGTAATTTCTAAAGAAGTGTTTTTACACACAAAAAAAAATGATGTTTTTACTTTGGGACCACTAAAAATTATGGGATGTGCCCATCTATCTAAAACAATATTGTAAGATAATGGTTTAAAATATTTTATGAAGTTAAACGGAGTATGTATTCCGTTCTTTATTACTTGTGTTATGATCCACCAATCCCGTAACGCTCCCGAATGACACGTATGCTTCCGCTAAACAAAATTTGGGGGTGTTACAATTTCTCTACT
Source organism: Chrysanthemum seticuspe (assembly GCA_019973895.1). Taxonomy (NCBI): domain Eukaryota; kingdom Viridiplantae; phylum Streptophyta; class Magnoliopsida; order Asterales; family Asteraceae; genus Chrysanthemum; species Chrysanthemum seticuspe. Next base: position 67,211,568 of record BPTQ01000009.1, read on the forward strand.
TGTAATTCTGTTTTAGGCTTCTTCGATTTTGTTCTTCGTCAAAACTATTAAAAAAGTTACAATAAGAGACATAAGCATCCAAATAGTAGTCATATTTCTGGGAAATGATTGTTGAAGAAAAAATCCACAGCACAAATAGCAATAAAATGAACCAAAAGTACGCTGCCGGTAGTTTCGGAGGAAATATTAGCGAAAGGAGCTCGCAAACAGCAACATTAGCACCAAAATTAGCGGCAAAACGTGAAGCCCTAACAAATAATTAGGGTTTGGAGGGTTGATGAGGTGAGTGATGTCGCCATTGTTGTTTTCTTTTTTGTGTGGCGTTTTCCTTTTTTTTCCTCTCTTTTTTGAACGTTAGCTAACGGTTGGAAAACTGAAGTTTGGGTTGTGTTTGTGAGATCTTCGTGTACTGAAGCAGAAGAAAGAAAGGATCTAAGTTGGTGCTGTTATTAAAAGAAGCAAGCATCAAAGAGATTTTGTTGGTGTGGTAAGTGGTAACTAAGAGATATGGGTGGAGTGTGTGGCTGCGTGAATCAATGAGAAAAATTAGGGCAAGTAGTAATTTATATTGCAAATATTAGTTATTATGTATTTGGGTTATTTGACTTTAAAAGAATTGGGCCTAAGGTGTAACAGATTTTTTTTTCTAGTGGCCTATTTTTTATTTTTGGCTAATGATATAATGTGATTATTTTTTTTTTGAGTAAATTACACCGTTCGTCCTTGTGGTTTGGAGAGAGTAAAGTGTACAAAAGAAACAAAAGAGAATCTTAACCCTAAACCTATGGCTTTATAATTATATGCCAATACAATTTTCTTTTAATCATACTCTAACCCCTCCTTTCTTCTTTTTTTATTTGCACACAAGATTATTTCTCTACTTGTATTTTTGTTTTAGGCTTCTTCGATTTTGTTCTTCGTCAAAACTATTAAAAAAGTTACAATAAGAGACATACGCATCCAAATAGTAGTCATATTTCTGGGAAATGATTGTTGAAGAAAAAATCCACAACACAAATAGCAATAAAATGAACCAAAAGTACGCTGCCGGTAGTTTTGGAAGAAATATTAGCGAAAGGAGCTCGCAAACAGCAACATTAGCACCAAAATTAGCGGCAAAACGTGAAGCCCTAACAAATAATTAGGGTTTGGAGGGTTGATGAGGTGAGTGATGTCGCCATTGTTGTTTTCTTTTTTGTGTGGCGTTTTCCTTTTTTTTCCTCTCTTTTTTGAACGTTAGCTAACGGTTGGAAAACTGAAGTTTGGGTTGTGTTTGTGAGATCTTCGTGTACTGAAGCAGAAGAAAGAAAGGATCTAAGTTGGTACTGTTATTAAAAGAAGCAAGCATCAAAGAGATATTGTTCGTGTGGTAAGTGGTAACTAAGAGATATGGGTGGAGTGTGTGGCTGCGTGAATCAATGAGAAAAATTAGGGCAAGTAGTAATTTATATTGCAAATATTAGTTATTATGTATTTGGGTTATTTGACTTTAAAAGAATTGGGCCTAAGGTGTATCAGATTTTTTTTCTAGTGGCCTATTTTTTATTTTTGGCTAATGATATAATGTGATTATTTTTTTTGAGTAAATTACACCGTTCGTCCTTTCGGTTTGGAGAGAGTAAAGTGTACAAAAGAAACGAAAGAGAATCTTAACCCTAAACCTATGGCTTTATAATTATATGCCAATACAATTTTCTTTTAATCATACTCTAACCCCTCCTTTCTTCTTTTTTTATTTGCACACAAGATTATTTCTCTACTTGTATTTCTGTTTTAGGCTTCTTCGATTTTGTTCTTCGTCAAAACTATTAAAAAAGTTACAATAAGAGACATACGCATCCAAATAGTAGTCATATTTCTGGGAAATGATTGTTGAAGAAAAAATCCACAACACAAATAGCAATAAAATGAACCAAAAGTACGCTGCCGGTAGTTTCGGAAGAAATATTAGCGAAAGGAGCTCGCAAACAGCAACATTAGCACCAAAATTAGCGGCAAAACGTGAAGCCCTAACAAATAATTAGGGTTTGGAGGGTTGATGAGGTGAGTGATGTCGCCATTGTTGTTTTCTTTTTGTGTGGCGTTTTCCTGTTTTTTCCTCTCTTATTTGAACGTTAGCTACGGTTGGAAAACTGAAGTTTGGGTTGTGTTTGTGAGATCTTCGTGTACTGAAGCAGAAGAAAGAAAGGATCTAAGTTGGTACTGTTATTAAAAGAAGCAAGCATCAAAGAGATATTGTTGGTGTGGTAAGTGGTAACTAAGAGATATGGGTGGAGTGTGTGGCTGCGTGAATCAATGAGAAAAATTAAGGCAAATAGTAATTTATATTGCAAATATTAGTTATATGTATTTAGGTTATTTGACTTTAGAAGAATTGGAAGGTGTATCAGATTTTTTTTTCTAGTGGCCTATTTTTTATTTTTAGCTAATGATATAATGTGTTTTTTTTTTTTTTTGAGTAAATTACACCGTTCGTCCTTGTGGTTTGGAGAGAGTAAAGTGTACAAAAGAAACAAAAGAGAATCTTAACCCTAAACCTATGGCTTTATAATTATATGCCAATACAATTTTCTTTTAATTATACTCTAACCCCTGCTTTTTTCTTTTTTTATTTGCACACAAGATTATTTCTCTACTTGTATTTCTGTTTTAGGCTTCTTCGATTTTGTTCTTCGTCAAAACTATTAAAAAAGTTACAATAAGAGACATAAGCATCCATATAGTAGTCATATTTCTGGGAAATGATTGTTGAAGAAAAAATCCACAACACAAATAGCAATAAAATGAACCAAAAGTACGCTGCCGGTAGTTTCGGAGGAAATATTAGCGAAAGGAGCTCGCAAATAGCAACATTAGCACCAAAATTAGCGGCAAAACGTGAAGCCCTAACAAATAATTAGGGTTTGGAGGGTTGATGAGGTGAGTGATGTCGCCATTGTTGTTTTCTTTTTTGTGTGGCGTTTTCCTTTTTTTTCCTCTCTTTTTTGAACGTTAGCTAACGGTTGGAAAACTGAAGTTTGGGTTGCGTTTGTGAGATCTTCGTGTACTGAAGCAAAAGAAAGAAAGGATCTAAGTTGGTACTGTTAATAAAAGAAGCAAGCATCAAAGAGATTTTGTTGGTGTGGTAAGTGGTAACTAAGAGATATGGGTGGAGTGTGTGGCTGCGTGAATCAATGAGAAAAATTAGGGCAAGTAGTAATTTATATTGCAAATATTAGTTACATGTATTTGGGTTATTTGACTTTAAAAGTATTGGGCCTAAGGTGTATCGGATTTTTTTTTTCTAGTGGCCTATTTTTTATTTTTGGCTAATGATATCTAAAGTTTGTCACCATATTACGGTTTGTCATTATTGTCATGATCAATAATGGGTTAGCATGTGACAGAAATCACAAGATGTACGGAAGAAGCTGGTATCTTAAATACGGAGTAATGTTTTAACTAGAACTAGAACTACGAATTGCAGAAAGACTACATGATTTAAACCTTTTTTTTCCCTAAGAATGTGTGCCACCGAACTCCACATCAGCACCGGGATATGTTTTACTTTCACAGGAGCGAGGAAACTTCGTTGACTAGACCCACCACGAAACCGGGCCCAAACCCCCATCCGACACAAGTGATCCCTGCAAAAGTCAAATTTATTCACACAATTTAGTCTTTTTGCTTCAGAACATGCAACAAGATTGTATTGGTTCCATGGGAGTTCTGGAAATACGTTTTCTGTAATGGGAATTAGGTAGACCCGGAACACTTTTTGTAAAAATTCAAGAATAACTAATGTGTCAAATATGAGTCCGAATATTATATCACTTCGAGGATGTAATTTCTTCTATACCGTGATTTTTTAGTTTAGAGAATTTAGCAGCTTAATGTGAACATATTTAATACACCTACCATTAGAACATCGCACTACATGCAGAATTTACAATATTACAACTCAACATGTTCAACCATATTTTTATGTCTTTTTTACGTGTGAAAAAAAAAAATTAGGTATGTAGACTTCTCAATCAAGTTCTGACACAAAGAAAACATAGCAAAACTTTAATCAAGTATAAAAGACAGCACATCAGATGGACGGATTGATCAAAATTGGTTTTATTTGATTTGATAGACTATAGACAGTCAACAGGAAACCATCACTCTGATTCTTTAATGTTCCAAACAACAAACTACATTGGCATGCAACTTAGCAATTAGACTGAAAATCAGAGATAGTTATATATCTAATATTTGCACCTAAAAATGATGCCTTCTCCCATAACAATTGCAACGTCCAGTTACATGAATGGTTGTGTATATGTATTTGACTGTTCGTCAAGATCTAATAATCCCAGGAAATCAATCTTTTGGGCCCAAACCAACAACAATAATTATAATATTTAGCATAACAGAATTAAAACTAGAACTAGTATAGAACATTACTACAATACTACATCAAAAAATAAATAAATAAATAGTGCTGCAATTCTTATAGGACGGGGAGACTGATTTTAGTGCAAAAGAACAACTTGGTTGAGGCATATCATGTTATGGCAATACCAAATTTATTATCAATATCGTCTATGATCTGAACATATCTAATGATAATTAACTAAATATCCAGAACGTATGCCAATTTTGCAAAAATAAGTTAGTAGTTAGTACCAAACAGGGAACGTTTACTCAACTTGAACTCTATTGTTCCACATGTATAAAAAAGTGTCAAATGCAAACGTAAAGAGTGAACAAGGAAAGAAGTTAACAATTTTGTTACATTTTGAGTGATCTAAATCTTTTTTCAAACACTTTGTGAAGATAGCGTAACACCCACTAAGCCACTACAGAAGTGAAATAACATTCACCCTCCCTTATAAAGATTTCCGGCTTCTGTGAGGTAGAATCATACAAGACTCATCCCTCCAAAATTTACGTTTGCTTCAAAAGCATCAACTTTTCATGCTTAAAATTAGATTTAGACTCTGTAAGATAGCTTTTAATTTCGCTGTTAAACTATACAGCTATTGAGGGAGAGAACATAAAAGGTCTAAAATGTTGTGTAAGAACCAGCATTAGTAACTAGCATCAGGAAATGTTTATACCTCACTTGGTTTACTAGTACGGAGCTGGTAGGAATAAGTTATAATACAGTAAAATGTGACTGACGTCAATGAGAAACAATGGCATTTTGAATTGACTATTGACATAGTCGTAAAACTAATATCAATTCAAGGCATAGACCTGCTATATGTTCTCCTTATCACATATGCCACTTCTAGTTTGGTACTTTGGTTATCAGTGGCTAATATAGGAGGAAAAAACTTGTGTGTTCCATATATGGAACCAGAGATGTGCAATGTTCTACACAAAGCTGTGAATGTGCGTTCCTGCATAAGACAACATACATGTGCGTGCGTGTATGCAAAACAGGCAAAGGAACTTGAAGCTTATAAAGATCTCACGGAGAATAAGTCAGCTATGGACAAATGTTTGAAATGTACGAACCCCTTTTATACAAAAAAAGAAGAAGAAAGGTTTAGTATTAATTTCTTGTTGCACAGATGTAACACATGCTCGATAGAAATGGCTACAGTTAACGGGTAGATGTGTAACACCATATGACTTATCATCTAGGTAATCAAGGAGAGCAATTTGCAAACATACAAGAAACATATGGCAACTAATGAGCTATATGATGTATCCAATATGAGAAGGTAGCTAGGAAAGATACAGAAGGAGCTTTCTTATAGAAGACTTCCCGTAATCCTTAAAAGCTACACTAGTGAGAAAGCTCTTTAATAGGCAAAGGTTTGATAGTTCCTCTTGGATCACAGTTCGAAAGGTAGAGATGTAGACATATAGCTTTCCTATTTCGTATGTTCTTGGTTCTCCCACTAAAAGCCTAAAAAGGTTGAATGCCTCTAAACATTATTTATTTTTCTTGTTAACCATGGTTTCCGACCTATTGGCCAACTAATTCACAGGGTTTGAACCCACCGCCACACAAACTCAAACTGGGTAAAACCCTCCCTTTTTAGGAGGTTGGCGTGGTCACTTTTGGGTTGTTTGCACCTAGCAGGAATTGAACGCTTCTAAATGTTTCAGAGTAAAGCAAATGATAATATATCTCAGTCCACTACAGTTGATACACTTTGTACTTGTGTGTTTTCGTGTCTCGTATAACATAGTAGGGTTAAATGATAATTTAAAACTACCAATCAAGTCTTTATTGGTTATACAGAAACGAACATTACAGAAATAAAAAAGTATCCCTCGTGTCCAAGGACTAAGCACGCCATGACGGGTATGTAAAGACAAATCAATAAAGGTTATATATTTAAACATTAACAACATAAAAAAACCAAGAATTAGAAAACATAAAAATAAATTAAAAATATATGTAATATTTACCACTGTAAATGGGAATTCGTGTGTAGGAGGACGACACAGCCTGCTTCTTTTGTGACTTTGTTTGTGAGTATTCGAAAGGCAAACAAGTCAATAAGGGCTTCATCGTGTTGGCGTGTGACCTAGTCACCTAACGATACGACTAACAGTTGTAGTTATGTGTTGTCACGTGCACACAAATACTTCAATTAGGTTTCAAGTATCCATTCTAACAAATCATTCACGAAACAAATGGCTTTTTCCTCTAACCATGTTGATTCATTAGCCAAAGACTGAACTAAGGAATTCCAAGAAGCATAGTTAGGAATGTTACCTTTCTCCACCATCTCCGCAAGAAGCATCAAGCCCTTGTGGAAATCACCTCTCTTGCAAAATTCACATATCAAAGGACTGTAACTTCCTGAATCAGTCAAGCAACCTCTTCCAGTCATATCCTCGAGAAACTTCAACGCACTTCCAGCTTTACCTTCTTCACAGAGTGTGTTAACCAAAGGATTAAGAGTCGATGCATCTGGAACATAACCAATTGATAGCATCTGGTCCATAATCTCAAACGCTTCTCTTACCATCGTTTCTTCACAAAGCCCTCGAATCAAAGTTACAATGACAAGAATGCTTGGGATGCCGCCTTCTTGAATCATCTGATCGTATATCTTCTTTGCATTTTCTGTTTTACCCTGCTCACAGAAGGCCAATATCTTTGTGCTTCTATCAACGGCTCTCGGAAATTGTGTTCCCATCTTGGTTAAAAATTCAAGAGCCTCATCAATTCGGTTTGCTTTATACAAACCATATATGATGCTGTTATAAGGACTTATATGACCAAATGACCTATTCCTACTCTCTTCCATTAGTCCCATGATCTTATGTGCGTCTTCTACCCTTCCTCCTGAACACAACTCACGGATTAATGTATCATACGTATTGAAATTCCAAGTGATCCCAACTGTTTTCATCTCGTAGAACATATCAAGAGCCGAATCTAACAAACCGGACTCACAGAAGCCGAATATTAATGTATTATAAGTGTCCACATTTGGAAGGCATCCCTTCAATTCCATCTCTTTTAAAAATCGGCGTGCAGCCTTTGGTTTCCTCAAGTTACAAAAACCCTTTACTAAAGTGTTATAAGCCACGACATCAATCTTACCGCCTTTCATCTCAACCCGTTGTAAAACCTCCACTGCTTCAGCAGCACGATCATTCCTACATAGAATTTCCAATACCTTGGTAATGGTAATAACATCAGGAACAAAGCCAAGATGAAAACATTTTTCCAAAATCACTAACGCTTGCACTATATTCTCTTGTTTACAATATGCAGTAATCAAAATATTAAACGTAACATCGTTCGGAACAACAATCTCACTACTAATCAAACTCCTAGCTCTCCCTATACCAAGTTTTCCATTTTTACAAAGAGCATGAACCAATGTATTACATACAACAACGTTCGGGATGACACCCTTATTCTTCATTACTTGCAAAAGCTTAAAACCATCCGATACACGATTCGTCAAGCAAAGTCCCTTCATCAATATCCCATAAGTATACATATCTCCTTCGACACCACATTCCATCATCCTCCTTCTATAAAACGCCCTCGCAATATCAATATCTTCCTTAACAAGAACATCAAGTATGGCGTTATATATTTTCAACGTAGGCGAAACATTAAAACTAGACACCATTAAGTCTAGAACTTTGACAACTTGTCGCACCATTCGAGCACGTCCTAAGCCGCGGACAATGGTGATAAAAATATCTTCATCCGGTGGTGACCCGATTGAGGTTGGCATTTGGTCGAGCAGGTGGTGGGCGATGTCGAAACGACGGAAAAGGCAGAGCTTGTGGATGAGGGCTTTGTAGGTGGATTGGGAGTGGGTGAAATGGGGTTGTTTGGATGCCCATTTGAAAGTGTTGAGTGCTTCTTGTGGTGTTTTTTGATCTAAAATAAGGCGGGAAATTTGGTCATGGGTTGGGACAAGAGTGCTTAATTTGTGGCTTTTTGAAGCAAAGATTAGCAGCTTCTTCTTCTTCAATGAATTACTAGTGAAATTCAGCATGAATACAACAACGTAGATAAAACCACCATCAATTGATACAATTTATGTTCTACAATCTAAAAATACACACAACACAAATTGAAAATAAAAAATTGGAAGAACAAAATAGAAGAGGACTAAAAGAGACATACAAGTGGAGAAATAACCTTTTGTGCAAACAAAAATGATAAAAGAAGATCCTCACAAGTTGGGGATACAACTTGAGTCAAGTTATGTTATTGTGAGCCATTAGATTTAATCCAATAGTTCAAATCAAAAGAAGTTGTTTTGATTTGAGCCATTGAAAATCCAATGGCTCATAGTTATACAACTTAACTCAAGTTGTATAATATAACTTGAGAGGATATTGCTCCAAAAGATAAAACTAAGGGTTTGAGTGTAAGATAAGAAAGTTGTATTCTATAAGGCTCGGTTCTCGAGTTAAAATGGAAGAGAAAAGTAAAAGAAATTGAAAGGTTTTTGTGTTTTTGAGCTTTTTTTAAAAGAGTAAAAGGAAGTGGAAAAGAAATAAGAAGGAAGTTTTGTTAAGTAATATTCCTCCCACTTTTAGGAGGAAAGAGAATTGTATGTTGTGTAAAGACTAATATACCTTTTTTAAAACATTTGACAATAACAATTAAAGGGCATATATGTAATTTGACCAAGTTATTTTCTTTTTTCTCCGACTCAAGAACATGATTATGATTAATTTCTTTTTCCTTTTCTTTATCTCAAAAACATAACAACTAACAGTTACTTTTCTTTTCCCTTTCTTATTCTTTTCCATTTCCCTTCACTCAAAACTCAATAAATGAGCGTAAATATAATACATTAGATTTACAAACATCACCTTCACTTTTTTTCCTCTCTCTCTCTCTTCACACTATTTTTACTTACTAGATCTATTTTTTTTTTCATTTTCGCTCTTCCATTTTTTGGATGAATTTTTATGCTTTGTCAATCAGCAATCAATTTTCTTCACCCACATTTAACCTTTCGGAGTTTTTTTTTTTGGATATACAATAAAAGTAAAACTCCACCAACATTTAACTCTCATTAAATCTCCATCTTTTTCACCCACCCACTTCTACCCACATTGAAACCCTCATTCAATCTTCTTCACCCACCCACATTAAAACCCCCATTCAATCTTCTTTACCCACCCACTTCTACCAGGACAAGAGCACTAGGTGTCAAAACGAGCCTAAGGCTCGTCGTCGTGCCACCTCAGCGCCACATCAGCATCCCATTTTTCCACAACTAACCACAACAAACCCCCTCCTCACTCATAACAAACCTCAACCTCTTCATTTGGGGCACACCACTACCACTTTATTTTTTTTATTCAATTTTCATTTCCAAATAAACTAAATAAATTCATTTCATTCAAATTAAAAATACAATACATAACTTAATAAAAAATGTACGAAACATAAAATAAAGATACGAAGAAAAAAAACATACGCAAGAAATACATCAAATTATAACCAAACTAATTATTCGGATTATGTTGTTGAAATTGTGCCCATTGAAGTTGTTGCCAAACATGCTCGATGAGACATCGTTGAAGCTTTGCGTGTTTGCGTTTATCATGTAGTTCTTTGGCTTTTTTTTCTATGCACTTGGCAACGTTCAATCCATGTCTGCTGTAAATTTGGTGTCGGAGAAATATACGTTTCAGCAATGTCGGATATCGCAAAGTTTTCATCTTTCAAAATCATGTTATGCATTATGATGCACGCGTACATGATTCTCCGTAACTTGCCAATAGTAAATGCACGCGCCGGTTGGAGAATGATATGCCAACGTCCTTGGAGGACACCAAAAGCTCTTTCGATATCTTTTCGAGCACTTTTCTTGTTTCGCTTTGAATGCGGCATTTTTTGGATTAGTTGCAACTGTAAATGACTTGACAAAAGATGCCCACTCCGGGTAAATTTCGTCAGCTAGATAATACTCTTGCTTAAATTTACACCCGTATACTTCAAACTCAACCTCAGGGGCGATGTCATCAAGCAAGTCGTCGAATAACGGAAAATTATTTAAAACCGTTAGATCGTTATTCGCACCCGCTACCCCAAAAAATGCATGCCAAATCCACAAATCGTATGAAGCAACGGCTTCAAGAATTATAGTGGGATATTTTTTATCACCTCTATGAAATTGGCCTTGCCATTCTTTCGGACAGTTTTTCCATTCCCAGTGCATACAATTGATGCTCCCCAACATTCCCGGAAGCCCATGAACAGTGTTATGTGCATGGTATAAGTGACGAATGTCATCCTCATCTGGTTTTCTTAAAAACTCCTTCATAAATAGTTGGATTATGCACATAAGAAAAAAATCTAGGCAATCGCGTGCACCGTGTTCACCTATTTGTAAATACTCATCTAACGCATCAGCTGATATCCCGTAAGCTAATTGGCGTAGGGCACATGTGCATTTCATAATCACACTAAAACTCATTACACCCCAACCATCGGGTCGAACTCTAAAGAAATCAAAATGCTTAGGAAGAGGATGATGAGTTTCAATATATGTTTCAATACCTTGTACTATTTGTAGAAATAGACGACGGCTCATACGAAATCGACGCCTAAAATTAGCGTCCGTATATTTTGGGTTGTCACCAAAATAGTCATCAAGAAGACGTGCTTCAGCAATTTCACGTTCACGAGGGACATATTGACGACGCTTTGATGGACCGGGTGCTTGTTCCTGCAACGTTTGCTCCGCCTCGAACTCTTTAATAAACATTTCTAATTGCGTTAACTTTTCAAGGTCACTTTCGCCGGAATAAGATGATTCACTATCGTAACTCATGTTTCAGCAAGTTTGAATGGTTTATTTTGATTGAATGTGAAAAAAATGTATGATATGTTATGTTAATTTATAGAGTGAGTGGTGGGGTTTTTTTAAAAAAAAAAAAAAAAAAAAAAAAAAAAAAAAAAAAAAAAAAAAAAAAAAATTCGTTTAACAACGGATAGAAATTGAATAATTCAAACGTTACGCACTTTTTGTCAGAAAATTCACTCGTCGTCACCACGATGAGCTTGGCAACGACGAAGGACGGCGAGACACCACGGTGTCAAAACGAGGAACGGCGAGCCTCCAGCGTGGACGACGAATCGACATCGGGTGCTCTAAAACCCCCATTCAATCTTCTTCACCTTTATTCAAAAAAAAAATCTTCTTCACCCCCTAATTCTCCATCTTCTTCCATAACATCAAATTTTCATATTTATCCTTAAAAAACGACATCTAAAAATTTTAAAAATACAACCCAACATACGTATTAATTTTTGTGTAAAAAAAAACATGTCGAGAGTTGTAGTCTTTGGGTCACGATTTAGGTGTGTTTTGGGTCGCGGTGGTATAAACGAATAAGAAATAATTTGTAGGTCGCGATTTAGGTCGCAATTTGTAGTTTTGGGTCGCAAATACTTTGTTAAAGAAAATCTTTGTCGCATTTTAGTGTACATGTCACGTTTTATATTGATAAATTGTTCGCGTTTTTAACTTTTTAAGTCTTCAAAATTTTGTCTTAAAAGTTAGCACAGTATTTAACAACCTTTCAAGTTAAATATTGCAGTTTGTAACTTGTAAATTTGTAACTGATGGATAAAAATTGCGTATTGGGCTTTTAAAATTATTGTTTAAAAAATTAAATATTGATTTTCGGATCTTACTATGTTCAACCGATAACATTAATTATCAAACTCTAACGTCAAAACAACCCGACAATATTTTTAACCCGATTAACCTGACCCGAGAAGCCTTATCAGGTTTGGGACGGGTCAACCCGAATCTACTGACACCCCTAGTAGTAACAGTTACAATCTTGATTTTCCCCTAGTAGTAACAGTTACAATCTTGATAAAAATTGCGTATTGGGCTTTTAAAATTATTGTTTAAAAAATAAATATTGATTTTCGGATCTTACTATGTTCACCCGATAACATTAATTATCAAACTCTAACGTCAAAACAACCCGACAAGATTTTTAACCCGATTTAGCCTGACCCGAGAAGCCTTATCAGGTTTGGGTCGGGTCAACCCAAATCTACTGACACCCCTGGTAGTAATAGTTACAATCTTGATTTTTTCGTTTTTGGTTATACGCTTTCTTTTAATTTCTACTTTTTTTGAATGTTTAGTTACTCAATTAACGAGATTTGTATCTTCATTCGTTTGCAAGTGAAGATGACTTCTTAGCATAGGTTGAGAGGCTTTCACAACAAATATAATTACTCATTATTGTACAAGACCATTTTTTTTTGCTTAGTCAGTGTTGCTTTGTTCTAATTTAATGTAATATTTGCAGCCCTTGTACTTGGGCGGATTCTTTGACGCTCAAGGCCATTTGTGACGCTGTTTGTGTTTCTTATGCTTTGTATTTTTTTGTTTTCTTTCATTTTATAGTTTGACAAAGTGATTACTATTTTGTGATGCAGTTTGACGCGTCACTCGTGGTGCTTGTATCATATCCTACTCACCTTTTTGAGTACTACCATCCAGTATAGGAAACATCCCCTCGTGGTAATTGAATTTTTTTTTTTTTTTTTTTTTTTTTTTTTTTTTTTTTTTTTTTTGGTTATTTGTTTCCATTTTTTGTTTTTTTATTGATCCATATACATTTATTTCATTGTACACGATTTGTGCGTCACACTGTCATATGGTTTCCATGTATGGTATTGGAGGTATACGCTCGTCTTGCTTTTTTATTTGTAACTTTAAACTGAGAAGTTGTTTAACTTACATCTTGTTAAACACATGTGATATGCTATTGAGCCCTGAGCGAAAGCAATATATGGCTACCGGGTAGTTCTTCTATCCAGAAATTAAGGATTGTGGAACGCGTACTTTTTTTAATATGATGATTAACAGAAGGTAATGTACTCATATGATTATTGTACACATGAATTGTAATGAAGTTGTTGTGGTGGGAAATGGAAGCTGTTAATGTACTCATATATCGCTTTCTTTCGGGGCCAATGGCATATCACCGATGTAAGTTAAACAGTTTCTCAGTTTAAAATTACAATAAAAAGGCAAGAAGAGTGTATACCTCTAATCCCATACATGAAATCCATATGACAATGTGACGCACAAATTGTGTACAGTGAAAAAAATGTATAGAGATCAATAAAAAAATGGAAACAAATAACACACACAAAAAAATCAATTACCACGGGTGGATGTTTCCCATTTCGGATGGTAGTACTCAAAAAAGTGAGCAGGATCTTATACAAACACCACGAGTAACGCGTCAAACTGCATCACAAAATAGTAATCACTTTGTCAAACTATAAGATGAAAGAAAACAAAAATACATAATAAGAAACACAAACCGCGTCACAAATGGCCCTGAGCGCCAAAGAAATCGCCCAAGTATGAGGACTGCAAATATTACATTAAATTAGAACAAATCAACACTAATTAAGTAAACAACAATGGTCTTGTGCCATAATTAGTAATTATACTTGATGTGAAAACCTCTTAACCGTATGTTAAGAAGTCATCTTCACTTGCAAACCAATGAAGATACAGATCTTGATAATTGAGTAACTAAACATTCGAAAAAAGTAAAAATTAAAAGAAGGCATATAACCAAAAACGGCAAAACCAAGATTGTATCTGTTACTACTAGGGTTGTCAGTAGATTTGGGTTGACCCGACCCAAACCCGATAAGGCTTATCGGGTCCGGCTAAATCGGGTTAAAAATTTTGCCGGGTTATTCTGACGTTAGAGTTGGATAATTAATGTTATCGGGTGAACCAGTAAGAGACGAAAATCAATATTTAAGTTTTTTAAGCAATAATTTTAAAAGCCCATACGCGATTTGCATGGGACATTTGTATCCACCATGACTAGGTATTAGGTATGTATGATTTGCAATTTTTTTCTCCATATGTGTCAATTTTTTGATTCTTTTGCTTGATAAAGTATCCATACGATCATCAATAAAACGAGATTTATAGGCGCGTAATCTATTTTTTTAAGTATCCTTGATTAAATTACGATATGTCAATTTTTATTATATCATTTAGATTTTTCATATCGAGTTTTTTTATATATGATAATTTCTTTCATAACATTACCATCATCAACAAAACAAAAACAAAATTGATGTGCCTGTAATCTGAATTTGATATCAATATGTTTTTTTAAGTATCCTTGATTAAATTACGATCTGTCAATTTTTTTATATCATTTAGATTTTTCATATCGAGTTTTTTTATAACTGATTAATTTCTTTCATGATATTACCATTAAAAAAAAAAAAAAAAAAAACAAAAAAAAAAAAAAAAACAAAAACTATGCCTGTAATCTGAATTCGATATCAATTAGTAAGGACACTATTTTTTGTGGTTACTACTTCTTGATGTAGTCACACCGCATCACGCTATCATGGGCCTTTTTAATCGGCCTTTTAATTGAGCGTTTTTCGTGGGCTTTTATAATGGGCCTGTATCAGCTTTATTTTTTGTCGATGGTCCATTTGGACAAGACAAAACCACTGATTATAAAAGCATATTATACTGTCATAAATCTTCTCGAGAACCCTAATTCACAATCAAAATTTCATTTCTCACAAGATTCAAGAACCCCAACTTTCTGTAAAATTTTTATTATTTTTCTTTTTATTTGACATCATTTAAATACTATAATATTTATTGTTACTTTAAGTGCATATTGTTTTTGTTACTTTAGTTATTATTCTTGTCATATTTTGATGATGTATCTGGCCAATGAAAGTGTGAAAACTAGAAGGGGGTTGAATAGTTTCACCACATTTTGGCTTAGTTATAAAAGTTTACTTTTGAAAAACTTCAATTCAATCCTTTGTGAAATCAAACCACAACAATATGAATCCTACTTAATAATACTGCAATGAACACATTACAACTATTAAAGTAAGTAGTAAATGTAAAGTTAGAGATGGAAAGATCAAACAAAGGCAATAGATTTATAGTGGTTCGGTAACGAATCTCTTATTCGCCCTACTCCACTCCCCGAGTACCCAACTCGAGAGTTCCAAGCACTATGTCAACAACCTCCCTTCAGGCGGAGAAAACCGTACAACGTCGCTTATCACAACTTTCGGCACTAAGCTAAATGTCGAGTACTAATCTAGCTAGTACCAATCTAACTCACGATCCGCTTGATCCTTGCTAATCACACACTCAACTAGATCCACACGATCTAGACTTGATCCACTTGATCAACACTCTAACACACAAACTACAACAGATCTCCAAGATCTCAACAAGATCACAATGATCCACACAAACTATCAAACAAGACTCAAAAGTACTTGAAGTATATCAAGATACAACAGGTATGTAACAAGTGTTACAAGTGCACACTACTATAGCTACAACACTTAGTATCTTCTTGATACAATGTCCCTTCATCAAATAATTTTAAAACCATCCGATACACGATTCGTCAAGCAAAGTCCCTTCATCAAAATCCCATAAGTATACATATCCCCTTGCACACCACATTCCATCATTCTCCTTCTATAAGACGCCCTCACAATATCAATATCTTCCTTAACAAGAACATCAAGTATGGCGTTATATATTTTCAACGAAGGCGAAACATTAAAACTAGACACCATTAAGTCTAGAACTTTAACAACTTGTCGCACCATTTGAGCACGTCCTAACCCGCGGACAATGATGATAAAAATATCTTCATGTGGTGGGTTGGCATTTGGTCGAGCAGGTGGTGGGCGATGTCGAAACGACGGAAAAGGCAGAGCTTGTGGGTGAGAGCTTTGTAGGTGGATTGGGAGTGGGTGAAATGGGGTTGTTTGGATGCCCATTTGAAAGTATTGACTGCTTCTTGTGGTGTTTTTTTATCTAAAATAAGGCGGGAAATTTGGTCATGGGTTGGGACAAGAGTGCTTATTGATTCATGTTTTTGAAGTTTGTTTGAAACAAAGATTATTAGTAGCTTCTTCTTCAATGAATTACTAGTGAAATTGAGCATACTATGTAGGTTGGAGCACTTTCATTGGCAACGATAAAACCACCGTCAATTGATTCAATATCATACACAGATATGCATAAACCAAAAAAAAAAAAAAAAAAAAAAAAAAAAACGTCTATAAGACATGGTCACTATTTGCACCAGTCATGCTCGATTATTCAATTGTTCAACTGAATCTTTTTTGTGACATGTGTCTTTTGTAAATACAAAAGTTAAATGAAATATTTTATTGTTTTATTATGAAATTACAAAGATACATTTATTATCTCTCATTTTATTAATTGCCCACACCTACCCTACCCACGCCCACCTAACTCCACCTATCTATATCACCAGTTCACTAGTCCATCACCACCACCATCACTCAACTCCTCAACTGTTCAACCACCACTACTCAACTGCTGGACAACCACTGATTGCATCCCACTGTAGATATGTAATGTTACCACCTTCACCTACCACCACCCACCACTTTTTAACGACCACATACAACTACCTCATGACAACATTTAACTACAATATGCTAACAATATTATAACAAAATATCAACAAACATATTTACATAAAAAAAATCACGCAAACTTTATGACAAATTTAGCATAAACTTTATAACAACAAAATATATAAATTTATATAAACTTTATAACTAAATTTACACAAACTTTACATAAACTTACAAAAAAATTTACACTTCAAGCTCTAATATATCTAACACTTTACCGGCAACAATTAAATATAGATAACTCCGGCGACGATGACTCATATTAATTACAGATACTCCAGCGACAATGACTCATATTAATTACAATTCATATAACTCCGGGAACATGATATAAAAATTTAATATCAAACATATTCTCTTCTTTTTTGCCCATTTTCAACTCTTCTCTTCTTTCACTACTAAACTTGGGAACAGAGTGTACAAAGTTTTCAGTATATAGAAGTGCCTCATTTCAGTCATTTGGTATAACAGTATGTTTTGAAGCAATTAGCAATCCATCATTTTCTTCACAAAAAGATGAATTGAGTAGCTTGTACCAATAATAATCAATATATATTGCGAATTTGGTAGCTAGTAATTTGTACAATAATTGAAAAACCAACCCAAAAACTAAACTAAATCGTTTGTCATGATCAAATAATGGGTTGGCATGTGAGGGAAATCACAAGATGCACGGAAGCAGCTGGTATCTTATATAATGTTTAACTAGGACTAGAACTAGAACTACAAATTGCAGAAAGACTACATGATTTTAACCTTTTTTTCCTATGAATGTGTGCCACCGAACTCCACATCAACACCAGGATATGTTTTACTTTCACAGGAGCGAGGAAACTTCGTTGACTAGACCCACCACGAAACCGGGCCCAAACCCCCATCCGACACAAGTGATCCCTGCAAAAGTCAAATTCATTCACACAATTTAGTCTTTTTGTTTCAGAATATGCAATAGGATTGTACTGCTTCCATGGGAATTCTAGAAATACATTTTTTGTTATGGGTCAGAACAGGCAGACCCGGAACACTTTTAAAAATAAATAAAAATAAATGAAAATAAGAATAACTAATGTGTCATATATGAGTCCGAATATATCATTTCGAGGATGTAATTTCTTCTATACCGTGATTGTTTAGTTTAGAGAATTTAGCAGCTTACAGTGATCTCCATAGGAGCAAATGGCTTTGTGCCTATTTGCTCCTTCGGAATTTCAGGGAACTTTACATTTTGAACACGGAACCTAATCTGCAATCAGATATCGGAACATTAGAATATACTTTAACTTCCAATAAAAACAACTTGGTACCACTTATGTCGCAAGACCAAATACAGATGCAGACTAAATGATATCAACCTCGTCTTGTCCGTCTATAAAGTACTCCTCGTCATTGAAATCCCATGCCCATATGACTTGGTTCCTGGTTTATTCAATTACAAACACACACTTAGATCACATATTGGAAAACAAAAATTCTCTAGTGTCTCGCAAACTACTTACGGAAATTGGTAAGAACTTACTTGTGGTCCGCGTCAGGCTTGCAACGGGAAGGTTCAGGCATTAGCAACTCTGGTATGTATATATCATCAAAAAATCCAAGTGTTACTGCAATTTGTTTCACCAATATTAGTAGGGGACCAATACTTAGACATTAAATCGTTTGATTCTTATGGTATGTTTGAAACGAGAAAATAACGAATCAATGCTCAAAATATACGCAAGGTTCACATGTTGGTGACTGAAATAACTTACATGACTATGCTCAAAAAGAAGAAATTGTTTACAAAAAAAGGACAAACTATGGGCTTACATGGTGCTCGTCATATTTATATTTCATTAATCGCATAAAGAAAACAAACTTACAGCGTAAACCGTTAGGATTAGACTCCTTAAGTTTTGCAGATACAATTTCTCCCACATATGGCCGAAATATTATCAGCCTGAACTTTACCTGAAATAAACAAATCAATATTATGTCATCACGCACAAACTACACGCAAATGGTCAATTACATGTAAGTAGTTCACCTAAGTATTAATATAGCATGACAATGGCAATATCTAACTATGCTAACATGCAGTGCAATATCGCATTATACTAACATGTGCTGCCACATCGAATATCAATTTTTTCGGTATGTACTTTTCCCATATTAATTTCTGGTTCGGTTTTTGACTAACTTTCAGAAGGATGTGTCTATGCCGGATGTAACAATATGAGTGAAACACAGACTTGCTTAACAGCAATCAAACTGGCTCAAGAAATACATTTCAATTCCTACACATGGGTCTATTTGGGTTTATTTTTTTAATCTCAAATGGGTTATATAAAATAATGCTTAGCTAAAAAGAAACAGGTTAAATGGGCCATAGGTTCAAACGAGTTGAAATTTGACCATCGTCTATTACAACCTCCTAAACCATTTGCATTTAGATTATTCTTGTGACAATATTGATTTTGGTCTCACAATTAACAGGTCAACCGATCTGGTGCAGCACATTTAGATCCATACTAGTAAATACCTTTAAATCCAACCTGTTTTGACTTTTGACCAATTGTCCAAACCCGCCCATCTTGTCACCTCTAATTGTGGCATTTGACCTAATCTACAATTAGATTTAAAAAAAAAAAAATGTGTTGGCTCAAGGAGAGAAACTAAAACATACTGTGTAGGTTGGAGCGCCCTCATTGGCATAGATAAAACCACCATCAATTGATTCAATATCATACACAGATACGCATAGCCCCAAATTTGCAATTACCTGTTATGTAAAGAAAATTAATAATTATTCCATTATGTTCTACAGTCTAAAAATACATACAACACAAAATGACAGAAAATCAGAAATATACAGCAATTTAAACCTTATCCACGAAGAGACTCTCTAGCTCTCCCTTGACTGCTTCTTCGAGAGAAAGACTTAAAAGATGAGGTTTCAGTCGCAAAGTATGCTCCAATTTGGTTAGGTTGAACATATTTACACCTGGCCACGTAAAAAAAAACAACATTATCAGAAACCATTATCAGTGAGGTGGAATAACTCATCTGACTTTAACCACATCTTTATGGTCTTTATGTCTTACTCAGATGAGCTATGTAGACTTTTTATTCAATAAAAGAAAGCAAAAAAGACGCAGCAAAAGCTTAGTCAAGAGAAACAAACAGCGCGTCAAACAGTCTGTTTCACTAAATATCTATAAGTGGTTTCATTGTCTTTGATAGACTACTAACAGTCGATAGGAATCGATAACTCTGACCCTTGAAGTTTCAGTATAGATGCAGAATTTTTTATCATGTGCAGCGGACAACATATTAAGTCACCTAGCAACTTAGGTATGCAGATTAGAGCTACCAAACTACAAAGCAATAAATAACCTACAAAAAGTACTTCCAGAATGAAAATTTTAAAACAAGAGTGATAAACAATCAGTGATATATGGATTCGGTTGGGTTCATATATGGATTCGGTTGGGTGCATAAGTAGGTTATAGAGCAAAGTAGAACACATGTCTGTGTGTTAAGATAATCAAATATGCCGTAACATGAACTTCACAATATCCATGGCAATAAAAAATTTACGAACTTTCAGGAAATTAATGACAACTTGACAAAAAGTAAAGTGTATGTACTTATGAACTGCGGGTTTTGACAGGGAAACTAGATAACTTAACCTCATTCTTGTGCAAAGCGAAAAAAAACAAATACACTTAAGGCCAAACCCATTTTGGCTATTCTTTTTCGGGGCTAAGGTGACCTTTTTATACTTTAAACTTTATGATACACGTACTCTAAGCAGTAATACGCATATATAAATCATGAAGTGCAAATCTTATTCAAGTTGCAACTTTTTCCATTTAGATGTCCCAGTTGGTTCTTAAGGGATGTTTGGGTAACAGCTTATCAGAGTCTTTTGTTTCTACACACCTAATAAGCATTTTTGAAAGTTTGAGGAAGCCAAACAGCTTACAATTATCATCTTATTCAAGTTTCTTGAACAAACTATTTGGAAATAACTTATGCTTATTTGAAACAAACTAATAAACAAATCCAAACACTACCTCACTCAGTATCTCTTACATTGTGTTGTCATACATAATAAGCTGCAGAGGCGAACCAACGAATCATGGTCGCATATAGCATAATTACAGCTAGCTTCACTTTGCCGCTAACTTTTATATTCGTACAATTAGCAATCAAATATTACTCTTAACTTCATTTTTCATGGTATATATTACTACCCAACATAACAACTATACATGTCACCTGTAACTCTTATCATCTTATGTACTCAATCACTTAAACCAAAGATGCATAACAATTAAACAACATTTTAACTTCTTTGTAAGGTCTGACCCTTAAACATGATTCTGTGCACTGTTTTATAATAAACTTGGGATTCTTGACCAAGGCGCGAAAATACACCTAAAGACCAAAGTTGACATTTTACGCAACATATCGCTCATGGGTACTACTGGAACCACATTACATACACCTAAAGGGAATGTAAATGCTACCCAATTTTCAGCTACTTCAACAAGGCACAAAGTTCATATCTTAGCCACAGTTTCTCAAACAAGCAGATACAAATAAAAAATCCTAGAATTAGAAAACACAAAAAAAAAAAAAAAAAAAAAAAAAAAAAAAAAAAAAATCTTACCCCAGTAAATTATATGAGTAGAATTCGTATAGGTCTGCTTCTTTTGTGACTGTTGGAAAGGGTGTAGGGGACAAGCAAACAAGCCAATGAGGGCTTTAAGCTAACCTTTGGGCTTTGTACTCTATGTATATTTATTTTGGGCCTAGTTCATTTGTTGAATTACAAAAACAAAATACATATCTATTTCCACTTTGCCTTAGAAAATAGAAATAGACTTATGGGGTGGTTTAGCTTACGTAGATCAAAAGCTGAGCTTATTTACTCGAGTTGGGCCGAGCAAAAAAATCAAAATAATCGAATAAACTGAAACCGAACTGAACCGAAAACAACCGAACCGAACTATTACTTCGGCTTTCGGGTTGGATATGGGTTTAGCAATCTAAACCGAAAACTGAATTCATATAAAAATATATATTTTTTTTATATATATATGTATATATTTTTTTATATATTTATATATAAAAATACTATTAAAATATTATCTTAATATAAAAAATAAGATTTTTTTTTTCTTTTCTAAATATCTAATGTAATTATTAATTTTTTAAAAATAAATAGTGAAATTCGGGTTACCCGTGTTAACTCAAGAACCGAATCGAATTCAAATTTGGTTTTTGGTTCGGTTTGGTTGAATTCTAGTTCGGTTCGGTTCGATTTTCGGGTTGAAAAAAAAATTAACCGACCTAACCAAACCGAACAAACCAAACAACCCGATAACCGAACCAATCAACACCCCTATACTCGAGTATGCTTTCAGAAAGTTTTCAAAAAACTTGGTCAATCGAACAAAATTTTATCTTTACAGAAACCTTATTCTTATATAAAATAAGTTTAAGCTAGTTTGTCGAATGCACTATAGCAAAAATATAACTCTTCATATGCTAGTAAGATAAGATATATGTTAAAATAAAATAAGATTAATTTTAGATTTATAGATAAATTTTTATTTAGTATATAAGTTATATGGTTAAATTAATTTTTAAAATGGAGAAATTGCATATATATCTTTTCAAAGAGCAATACTTGCATATATAGCCTTCAAAAAACTTAAATACATCATATATATATATATATCCAAATTATTATTTTATCTATATTTTTAACTTTAAAAATACATGACAATTATATTTGAATATGAAATGTCAATTACACCATTGTTGTTTATCACCACATTAACCACTCTTCAATCTTTACATTGTCTTCTACAACTCTAAACCCTAATATTGATTGAGATAAATCATAATTTATTAATTTGCCCAAACAATATTCTTGCTTTCAGTTAATCGATTCATTGCCATAGTTTAATTTCAATTGTTTTTAGACCAAGCTTTATGCAAACTGTAACCATCGATTAATCAATTTACTACCAACATATTTGATAAAGATTTGTGGATTGCTTTTGCTGAAAGAAAGTGTGTCACGTAAATTGATATTGTTTGGCATAAGAGCATTAACAATGATAACGCCCTAACACCGTTAGGGGTGCTAATAACGCCGTTATTGGCGTTAAGCCATTGGAGGCTGGGCGTTATTGCGCCGTTAGTCCCTGGCCGTTACTTCTTTAACGCGCGTAAAAAAAAAAAAATTCACCCCCCCCCCCTAAATCATTTCAAATAAATTTTCACTTACACCCTCTCAACCTATTCAAATTCAAATTTAAATTATACTGGTCAATTCTGAGCGGGATAAATTCAAATTCAAATTTGAAATTTAAAAATCAAATATGAGCGGGATTTATTCAAACTCAAAATCAACTCTGCCTATATATACAACTCTACCAGAGTTGTTTAGAACACACAACACACACAAGTTACACACACAACACACACAAGTCACACACACAACACACACAACTCACACACAAAAAAAATGTCTTGCAAAGATTTTTCTCAGGAATTCCCAAGTCCAGAAAAGTTGCCGGAAACCAGCTTTCCAACTCCAAATCACTTGCCGAAAACCAGCTTTCCAACTCTACCAGAGTTTGAAGTTTACTCAATACCACCGGAAAATGTCTTCCCGGTGGGTTTTGAAAACATCTCATACCTCCCAATTGTTCCAACTCCACCTGTGAACAGTCCACAGGTGGATCTTCAAAACCACCCCATCGGGTTAAGTGAGGCTTCCTTCCGGCAACTAGAAGAAGATGAAGAAAACGGTATGGAGATTATGGAAGAGCAGGCACGTGAAGAAGCTGCTCGCCTTGAGCAAGAAGCACGGGAAGCTCAATACCTCCAAGACAATTACTTCGACATAATGGAGCGTCGGCTCTTTAATGGGGAGTTTGATTCCCCTTCAAGTTCAGAGGGTTGGGTCTCAGATGATTCGTTTTTTTAAGTTTTAGTAGTTTTATTTTCATCAGTATGCATTGTATCTTTAATGTTAATTGTAATTCATGTTTAACGTTTAATGTACTTTGTGTTTTAATGTTAAATGTGATATGTTTTTTAATAAATGAAGTGTTTGTTTTAGTTTAAGGGTTGAAATTGAAAATATGAAATGTTATTGATGTTATTGGGATGTTATTGTTGTGGTTTTTTTTTAAGGATGTTAAAGTGAAATGTTAAAGCTGATGTGGCGCTGACGTGGACGGTGTTATTGATGTTATTGAGTTATTGTTGTGAATGCTCTAAGTATTGTTTAATACACTGTGTTGATTATTTCGATGGTGGTGGTTTTGCTTTGACATCTTTGTAATCTTTCTTTTATTATTGAAAATCACGTATTAGAAGTATATAATGGGTTATGTTTGTATGTTCGTACCTCAGTTTTTTCATGTCACTAGATGCCAAGTAAAAGTGTTAAAATGTGCCCAAAAGCAAAAAGATTAGTTAAATGGGCAAATTTTTAAAAGATTTGAACACATTTAACCTCATTTTTTTTAATGGGCACATATAGCCAATTGAAAACTTAAATAGGCATTAACGGTCACATTTAATTAAGTTTTTTAATATAAATAAGATATTACGTTTAAGGAATTTATTTCGTCGTTTTAGGTATTTTATTAAACGATTTGTATAACATGTGCTCGTTTGGCCCGTGCCCATTTAGCCCGTGCCCCGTTTAAGCCCGTGCCCATTCTAGCCCGTGCCCGCCCGTTTTGCCACCTCTAATGCCAAGGAACATGGATATCTTTTTTTACCAAATGTTAAAGAAGATGCATATGTGAGGTTTATGAGAGATAATAAGATGGAAGGTATAATGGACATTTTATATTTTAAGTATAATTAACAAGTATGTTAAATAAAAAAATGGAGATAGCTTGGCTATAATTTTTGTAGCCAATTAGCTACAATCCCTCATATAAAATACACAATCAATGAATCAGGGCCCTATAGAAAATAATCAGGACCCATAAAAAGAATCAGGGACCCACATTTATATACACAAAATTATAGCCAATTGGCTACAAAAAATTGTAGCTAATATATTGATGGATCTAGACACACACCTTGTGTCAATGATATTTTGTATGATATTATTAAGCACGCGGAATTTACTTAGTAATACTTAGAAGACGGATTGTATGATGTATTGTAAGTAAACATAGATTAAACACAAAACTTAAGCTCCAATATTATTAATGAATAATACAAGTGATCTTGCTTATCACTAGGGTTACACCTTGAAGCCTTTGTGAGTAATACGTAGGTAATTAGACAAGTACCTAAGACAATGACCTAGGACCTCGTTTTATACAACAAGGAGTCCTTTACAAGATAAGTATAAAGCTAACATTATAGAATATACACAAGATCTATTCTATACTTATCTAAACACGTTTTCCTATAGCAGCGGTAATAATGTACCAGCAGTGGTAATACGTTTCCACTGCTAGTGTTAATCCAAGCAGTGTAAACCACAACTATCCGTGGTAACAGATTATTCCCAACAATCCTCCCCTAAACTTATGATTTCTCTGCAAATCATTAAGTTTCTTCAATCTTCATTATCTTCAAGGATTTGGGAATTCACCCAAACACTTTACTTCTTCCTTAACTTCTGAATAGCTCTGGAACATTGATCTTGAAGCCTATGTAATAATGCTCTGACCTTCTCATTGTCTTCATGAACTCTTATATTAGTACACAACATCACTGTGAGAGTTCCAGCTCTGAGTGGATATTCTTTCTCAGCAAGCATGAATACATCTGTTCCATTTACTGTAGAAACATGATGAACTTCACATGAGTCATAATAAAACCATTTAGTACCAGGACATGTACATAAGAATTTCCAGAAATTATCATTAACATCTGGTTCATAGAGCCTTCTAAGATTAATCCATAACTGCATCTCCTTCATATCTTTGAGATCTTGAGCATCAAACCTTTCTTGAACTAACTTCCATTATGTGTCAAGGTCATCTCTGTCAGAAGCTTTAATAAGATCTTCAAATGTCATGAATGATGAAGTTTCACCACCTAGCCTTGTGATCTTCCATGTTGAAGCAAAATTGCTAGCAGTGTGAAACTCCCAATCAATGATAGGATGTCTTACTTGCAGTGGTTCTGGATAAAAATCTTCTTCAACTATCACAATCATTCCAGTCAGTTGTTCTTCAGTGAATTTCTCAGTAGGAATTTCTTTCTCAGTAGAAATTTCTTGTTCTTCAGCAACCTTAGTCTTCTTAACAGTCTGAGAATCACTTTCTTTGGCCTTTCTCTTCAATCCAGGAAACCTTCTTTCTTCTTCTTCAGAGCCCATTGAAATAAAATCTCTATCATGTTTTTGAACTCTGTAGTAAATACCTTCAACTTAATTATCATGCATTCCTTTGAATTGATGCTTTTTCCAACCACCAACATGACAACAATAAGTCTTCATGTATGAAATAATTTGTGCCTTGGTTGGTTGTCTTTGTTTCTTTTGACCCTTTCTGACTGTACTCATCACATCTTGAAGTGCTTGATTGTTCTTCATTTGAATGAAATCCTTCAACTGAGCAGTTCTTTGATCTTCAGTTAAGGATGCATCAGCTACAAGGTCAATTGCCTTTTTCTTGATTATTGGATTATTAGCAATCAAGAACTCAATATCCTCTTCAGTAGGAACATAGCTAAACTCTGGAGTTTTCTCTCTAAGTATTGTAGGTTGAACAGTGGAAAGTGGATCTTCTAGAGAATCTTCCATTCTATCCAATCTTTTAGTCTCCAAAAATCTTGCAACTTCCATTTCTTCAAGCTTTTTCTTTTCAGCAACTTGTTCTTCAGTAATCTTCTTAGCAATTTCTCTATCAAGAGCAATCTGTGCTTGTTCTTTCTTTGAGATCTTTCTTCCAGTTTGCTCTACACTTTCCATAACTGCTTTACCTTTGTCCTTCTTAATTTCTTCACTTGCAGTGGCAACATTATGTGCATCAGTGGAAATATTTGGCTCTGCAATTGAAATTGGATCAGTGGTAAAATCAGTTGCAGTACAGAAAATGTCTTGATCGTCAAGTTGCTCTTCATGAGTATCAGCTTCCTTTGCTCCTTTACTAGAAACCCCTTCATCTTCAAAATCAAGTTTCCTCCCCTGAGTTTCAGCACTTGTTTTCCTCCCCTGTTTGGGAGAATTACCCAAATCTGGATCAAAACCAGCTGAATCACCATCATTAGGTGAGGATGAAGATGAGATCACCAACTTTGCAGTTTTCTTGTGCTTTTTCAACCCCTGCAACTCTTTCTTCAAGGTCTAAATCTCTTCTTTTAAATGTGAAATATCCTTGGCATGCTGCTTTTTGACATGTGCCAAGTCCTTCTGTAGAGATTCAACCTGCTTGGCTAACTTTGTACACATAACCATCAATTCCAATTGTTGCCCACTGCCCTCATCACTTCCAACTGTGTGACCTGTTGGGAGAGGTGAATCATGGGGCATTGGCTCAGATTCCTCCCTAGTTGAACTAGGTTGAAGTCTAGAACCACCATTGCTTGTTCCTAGACCAAAAGGTTCAGAAACATGTTGTGTTGTCATGAAAGAAGGTGGTTGTTTGCTCCTCCTCTCATAGGTGTGAGAAACATGTGGAGTATAATCAATGTTTGGAACAGAGATTATGGGTGTGTTTTGTTCAATTGTAATCTTTGCAAGCATTTGAGGTAAGAGTGGTGTAAAAATCATGTTGCCATCTCTATTCATGTTTTGAAAAACTTTAGGCTTTAGGCAACTGATTTCATAAACATTAGTATGGGGTTGCAGTTGAAACTCATTTAGCACTGCTTGCACAAACCTTTGATACATTAAAAATTTTGTTGAACTCTTTACATTGCCAGTCATACTTGTAAAAGTATAATTTGACCAGTTAAAAATCTTATCAGTGGCTAGAAAAACCAAAGGGTAAGCCATGGTTGAACTAAATTGCTCATAAGATGTTTTCTTTGGACTGAGACAATGTAAAAGATTATGTATCAAAAATCTCCATTGGGGACAAAAACCACTCTTTTTGAAAGTAGCCTTTTTATCAGTGGTATGAGGTATCATACCCCATGGATGATAAAGTATCATGAATTTCGGGCATAGGTAATGTGATGAGACCATTGAGATCACCCAATTGGAGAATTCTCCTCAAGGATGCCTCAGTAACATCAATAGTTACCCCATCCACAGTGGCTCTTAGAGCATCCACTGTTTCATGTGTATCTCCATTCTCAAGTGTGATGGACTTAGCAGAAGTCCAAAACTGTTTGATTTGAGAGATAGATTGTGGGTTTTAAAAGCAAAACATACCTTATATGAGTGGTATTGAGAAAGTCCACAATCTGATGAAAAATAGGGCCACTCTTCTTGTTTGACTTTTGTAGGTAGGCCACTAGGTTGTGCTCATCTGCAAATTTTAATGGTGCCATAGAAACTTTTGATGAAAAACAATATTATGTCAGTAATAATTGAAAGAATAACTAGCCAATTGAGAGAGACAGATATATAGGGTTAGGGTTTAAGATTATTGCTCAAGAAAAATTATCTTTAGAAAGTATTTATCTTAAGCAAATAAATAACAATTATGGAAAGAAGATAATTTCCTTAAAATTTTAACCCTATGTATATGGAAATCAGTGGTTACTTTCAACGGCTAGTAAAAAATAAGTTACTGACATAATCAGTTGTAACGGCTTGAACAACAGTGGTAAAATAACACTGTCAGTGGTAAATGTGAACTAGCAGTGGTAATTTTTCACAAAAATTTCAAAGAGCAGTGGTAAATAACATCATATAAAAACTAGACTACTCTTATCATAGTTTTTAGCAAACTACCAGCTATCAACGGATTTGATATGTCTTTACCATGAGTCGTTTGCTATGGACTAGCCAACTCTTAATCATAAATAATATGGTGAGTTGATAACCATATAGTTTTTGGTAAACTATCAACCATAAACGGATTTGTCAAGTCTTTACCAGTAGCCGTTTGCTCTGGACTAGTTGATTCTTATGTGGATTAGACATGGTGAATCAATAACAATTTGTTGTGTATCTCAGTTATACACCTTTTAAGATCAACTCCCATCTATGCTTGGTTATGTATCAGTATGTGATAGAAATAACCAACTTGTTATTAACCAAAGTTACTTGTTTTGATTACACCTTTACCAGGAACCTTTCCATTTATTCCACCTCCAAAACTGACATATTGTCCATCATAATGTTCAAAATCTGAAAGATAGGACTTGTTGCCAGTCATGTGCCTTGAACACCCACTATCTGTATATCCTTGATCTGACCTTTTTTTCCTTGGATGTTCCTGCACATAAGAGTAAAGAGTTAGTTTCTTTTGGGGACCCGAGCCATGATTGACTTGGATCTGCCTCGTGTATCAATATAGTTAAATCTATCAAAGGTCATTGATACACCATTGGGATTGGTTGTAGAGGTAGTTCCTTTAGGTTTCCATTCCCAACGTGCTGAGGCCTTCACAGCATTGCCCATGTCCCCCCTTTTCTTGTTTACAACCCTTGCAGTGGTAACTTTTGAATGAGCAGTGGAAACTGCTGGTTTGTTTTTAGGTACCCACTGTTGGTTATAATGAACCTTATTATTCTGAAAAGTTCTTTTCCCTGTTTGTGCAGATTTGGCAAAAGTTGTTTTGGACTTTGCACTTTTAACAGGTGACTTAGGGTGAGCAGTGTTAACAGTTTTTGCAGTGGCAAGAGTTTTGAGACCACTTCTTAGTTGAACTGCTATTGGGACCATTTTGCAATGTGAATTAGGGTGTACATTATTTTGAAACCTGTTAGACTCCACCCTTTTATTCCCATGGACTTCCCTTCTCCCATTATGATAGTCACAATAAGCATGTAGATGATCAAAACTACAACAGATATAACATGCCTTATTGTACATCACAAAATCACTACCTAGTTGTTGAGATTTAACATGATTCCAACTCATCTAGTTACCCCTAGGAGCTGTAGGCTTGTTCCTATACATCTCAGCATATCTTACAGTTGATCTAGGTTTATTAATTGGTTTCCTAGGTTCCTCTGTAACAGCATTAACAACTTTTGGGATAGAAGCCTCAACATTCTTTTTAACATTCTCATCAACAACAGATGAGTCACTAGCACTCTCAAAAACATCATTATCATGCTTAATCTCTTCCTCACTTTTCACCATTGTGTCCTTTAAAGGACCATATTCACGTTGAAGGTCCTGAAACTCTTCTAAGCTTGTATGAGCTAAATCTATACCCGGAGGTGATGGAACACCTCTTAGTGGTGGAGGCACAGTGTTATAACCCATACCAGACTTAACTTTACTATACATTTGAGCATTCCAAATTTTATCAATTGACTTAGACTGATGATAACATGTGTCTAAAGTTAAATTGACATTTTCATTTTTCTTTTGAAGTTTTTCATACTCCTTTTGGTATGCTTCATTCACAGCTGTTGTATGTTCTACCTCTCTTCTAAGAAGAATCATATCATCATTATATTTTGACTCGTTTTCTTGATAGTGCTCTAGTTGTTTTTCCAATACAGCTATAGCTCTCCTAAGGTTAGACACAGTATAATTAGCAGTATATAACTCTTGTCTTTCATTAGAATATAAATCATTAAGCCTTTCAACTTCTCTAGCAGTCCTGCATGTTTTAGACCAACTTTCAAAGTTTTGTACCTCAGAGTCAGAGAAAGCCATGAGAGCAAATTCAGTAGCAACAAGAGCAGCATCAGAATGTTCTTCTTCTTGTTCATCAGCCATGAAACTCCAATCATAGCTCACACCATCAATAGCCAACATTGCATTTGGTTCTTCCACAGTTGGTTCCTTCTTTTGCTTGTACCAAGTAGACCTGTTGTCCTTGGTCTTTGGTCTTCTACATTCTCTAGAAAAATGTCCAAACTTGTGGCAGTTAAAGCACTCCACTTTCTTCTTATCAAAGCCTGCAGTTTCACTACCATTGATATGAATAGGCTTGCCAGTCTTCTTGTAGAATTTCCTAGCCCTCATGCTAAGAAGAGCTATCTACCATTTTATATCCATGTCCTCCAAGTCATCTTCATCAATTTGTTCTATGTCTTCATGAGTTAAGACAGAGCCATTTACTTGAGTGGAGATGAAAGCATAAAAGGTAGGATCTCCAATACTAGCAACCTTCTTCTTTGAACCTGCAGTGGTAACACTAACATTACCAGTGGAAACTGTAGAACCAGCAGTGGCAAAGTCATCATCACTATCATCTTCAGAATCATCACTGTCAACAGAGGTTGACAACAATGCCAAGCTACTAGAGCTTGTACCAAGTTTCCCTGCCTTCTTCAACCTTTGCTCAATAAGTTTGAAGTTGTTGTAAAGGTCATTGAGCTTCATTGTTTCTATGTCTGATTTGTTTTCCCAGACAGTAACATTAGTTTGAAACTCTGAAGGCAAACTTCTTAGAAACTTCAAATTGAGGTATTCCTTTTCTACCTCAATGCCAAACACAGTCAGTTGTGTAACAATCTTCTGGAGTTTGGTGAAGATGCTATCAAGTGAGTCATTGCTTGAAGCAGAAAAGTTTTCATAACTTTGCTTCAACAATGTCTTTTGTGTCTTCTTTGTAGCATCATTACCACCAAACACTGAGCAAATCTCTTCAAACAGTTCTTTAGCAGTTGTGAACTTGTTAAATGCAATGCTCTGGTCTCTAGGAAGAGTCATTAGCAACAAACTTCTAGCCTTAAGATCATTCTTCCTTAGAGCTTTTTCAATACTAGATTCAGGCACAAAAACTTTCACAACATCTGTGTCACCAAACTTCACAGTACTAGTCACAGGCTTGAAAGAATCACCAGTTTGAATGATCTCCCATAGAGCATAGTCCTGAATGAGAAAGTATTGCTCAATCAGTATCCTCCACATCTCAAACTCATTAAGTTTGAGCTTAGGTAGTCTTGGTGTAGAAGAGTTGGACTGGTTGTTTTCCATATCCATTGAATTGAGTGAGTAGGTTAAGCTTATTCCTTGGATCTTCTAAAACAAAATATCAGAACCTTCGCTCTGATACCACTTGATGGATCTGGACACACACCTTGTGTCAATGATATTTTGTATGATATTATTAAGCACGCGGAATTTACTTAGTAATACTTAGAAGACGGATTGTATGATGTATTGTAAGTAAACACATATTAAACACAAAACTTAAGCTCCAATATTATTAATGAATAATACAAGTGATCTTTCTTATCACTAGGGTTACACCTTGAAGCCTTTGTGAGTAATACGTAGGTAATTAGACAAGTACCTGAGACAATGACCTAGGACCTCCTTTTATACAACAAGGAGTCCTTTACAAGATAAGTATAAAGCTAACATTATAGAATATACACAAGATCTATTCTATACTTATCTAAACACGTTTTCCTATAGCAGTGGTAATAATGTACCAGCAGTGGTAATACGTTTCCACTGCTAGTGTTAATCCAAGCAGTGTAAACCACAACTATCCGTGGTAACAGATTATTCCCAACATATATTCCCTTAAAAAATATATATAAAACAATGATTTGGATATATATGACATTTTTAAGTCTTTAGAATGATATATATATATATATATATATATATATATATATATATATATATATATATAATTATTATTTTTACTTGGATATATATGCAATTATTAGTCTTTGAAAGAATATATATGCAATTCTCACTTTTAAAATTATAAATTTTATTCTATTGGGTATGGATGGCAAAAATAGATTGTGCTGGTGCTGGTGATGGTGTTGTTGTTGATGTTGGTGTTGGTGCTGGTGCTGAAAAAGATTATAAAAATATATTAATTTTATAAGCTACATGAAGTAACTTTTTATTTTCAGAGATTATGGAAGATTATTTTTTGTATAATCTTTTATAAGTTATGTCTACCAAGCAAAAAATATTTTTTAAATAGCTTATTTTAAAAAAAAAAAATAAGTATAATCTCTCAATAATCTCATGTGCCAAACATAATCATTGTATGTTAGAAGAGAGAGAGAGAGGGAGATAGAGAAAGAGGGTGAGTGAAAATTGAGGACTACTAAAACAATAAAAACTACCTATTTAGTGAGAAATTGAAAATGAGATTAATGCCTAAATATTTGATATTAACTTTTGTACCAAACATGTTTATTAGCATTTAAATCTCATCCATCATTTCAGAACCCATAAAATAAAACAAGCGCACCCTTAGACTGGATGGAGTGGAGGTGAGTCTCATCAAGTGACCAGGGCCTCACGCGCCTCCCTGATGGGAAATGATTTGCCCACTCAATTTATTTATTGGGACACTCACAGTATAAGCAGCTAAAGCACATTATGAGTTATGTACAAATAATTGAATCACAAAAAAGAGTGTCCCAATATGATAAGGTTTTAAAAGGTACCATTTTGAGGGGTCGTTTCAGCCCTTATTGGATCACTTTTGTATTCGTTTCCTTTTCACTTTTTAGGTCTCTTGAAGGCAAAATGCTGGAATGACACTTATTTGGACGAAAAGGCGCGAATATACGAAGAAAATGGCCAAAGTCAGAATCGAGACACTCAAAGCGGCTGAAAATAGAAGGTGACGGCGTCACTGCTTAACTGTGACGCCGTCGTAGGATTTTGTGACGGGTCAGAAGACAAAACTCGTATTTTCAAGAGACGGCGTCGGGCTTTAAAGGAGTAGACCGTCGCAACTCAGATGGCCTAGATGTGACCCAGACGGCGTCAGAAGCTGAAGAGGACGGCGTCACAGGCATAAGGTGACGCCGTCGCAAGGTTAACGTGGCCAAGACGAAACCCTAATGACGGCGACACGACGGCGTCACGAAACATAAGGTGACGCCGTCGCATATGTAATCTTATATATATAATCCGAATTTTTCAGTTTTAGGGAGAGTCTTTTTGGAGTAAAAACCTAAAACCGAACCAAAGGTATCTTGTACAGTATTTTAGGGTTCTAAACCCTATTTTACATCAAGATAAGTATTTACTTCATCAATTCAATTATGTCTTTGATTATTTGTGTGTATGCTTGAATGTTCTCCATGTCCGGCTAATTTACTTGTGTGTTTGCTTAGGAATATGAAACTTAATTATTGAATATTGATTGGTTGTTTCTTATCTTAGTTGACTAATGATCTAGTAATGCGATAGGTCATTCGTTGTGTACTTAATGCTTGATTCATCTTTGTGAACCTTAGAATATGATTACCTGAGTAGTTGTAGGCTAAACCATCCAAAGAGTGCCTTAGAGTAAGAGTTTATCATCCCAAGTGGGTTTTGTAGACGAGACCCTTCGGTAAATTCAAAGAGTTAGGGAGAAACGCATACCCTACAACTTTAGACACACAACGCAACTAAGAATAAGGACGTGACAACTCAACCATCAATAGGAGATAATTAAGGAGTAGTAAAACCTAAGTAAACACATCTTTAAACTATCATACGAGCACACATTAATTAGACATAGACTCCCACAACCTTAGTTTAGATAATTAGATAATAGTAGAGTAATCGGTAGAAATACCAACCCCCCCCCCCCCCCAAATCCAATACCCGAGATTCGTACCTTTCAATTTCATAAAATATAAAAATACAAAAATAATCTTCTTCAACCTCAACCTTAGCGTAGTAACTCCTTACTAGCATTCCTATTCCCCTAGAGAACGATATCAATACCCGTAGCTTACCCTAATTACTACACTACAACGATTAGGTTCACTGCCTAGGGTGTTATAAAACTTGCTCGAAGAAAAGGAAGTTTCCTTGACCCCGAACGACGCGTGTAGCGTTATCAAGTTTTTGGCGCCGCTGCCGGGGAATAGAATAGCTAGTTAGTAGTCCACCTCGTTTAGGTTCTTTACTTGATTCCTATCAAGTAAATTTTTCTCATTTTTAGCTTTCTCTTAGTCTATCCCCCTTCTTTGTGACCTTTTGTTCGTAATACCCATCACTTTTCATCATGGAGGATGATAACCAACCACCACTCATCAACCCACCACCAAATGACCCGCCAAGAGCCCGTAATCTTGGTGAATACTCAAGACCAAGCCACCTAGGCTATAGGAACACCATTGAGCTTCCCGACCAAGCCCAAACTACGGCCCTGCGATCCGACACCATCCGGTTGGTGCAAAACGGATGTGCATTCCATGGACTTCGTTCCGAAGATCCAAATCAGCATCTGAGGGATTTCCTCAAAATTGTCGATTCCATCGACCTTGATGCTACTACTCGGGAGACCACACGCCTGCGTCTCTTCCAATTCTCTCTACGGGACCAAGCTAGTAATTGGCTTGAGCGACTTCCCGCCGGCTCCATCTCAAGTTGGGATGATCTTACCTCTCGCTTCCTTGCTCAATTTTTCCCACCGGGGAGAACCACTAAGCTTAGGAATGACATCTTGATGTTTCAACAACGTCAAGGTGAATCTCTCTACGAAGCATGGACCCGATTCAAGGACTTACTTCATAAAGTCCCTCATCACGGCATTGATCTTTGGCTCCAAGTCCAAATCTTTTATGATCATGTCAACTTCCCCACTAAGCGATCCATTGACCAAGCGGCCGGTGGAAAACTTAGTGATCTCACCGCGGAAGAATCATGGGGTATAATAGAGGACCTTGCCCTCTACGACAACGTAAGTTGGGACGACCCCCGTGAGCTACCTAAAACCGTTGATGAGTGTGTAAATACTCATCATTTTTATACAAAATAAACTGCAAAATCATCTGAAAACACTCAGAAACACATCTAAATGATCAAAATATCACAAATCAGTGTTTTATGTGTTTTAAATTCAAAAATATCAAAATCAGATGAAAAACATATCAATTTTGCAAAAATTGCAGTTTCAGTCCCCCAAGTTTCAAGAATTGTCAAAAATAGTCCCTGAGCCCGAATTTCAAAAGTATAAATCACCAAAGGTCTTTTTAAAATCATAAATTGTCATATTTAGTCCTTTGGTGAGAAATCTAAAAGTTTTGAGAAAATTACAATTCAGTCCCTGAAAATCCAAAATGTTCAAATTTAGTCCTTGGGAATTTCAAAAATGTCAAAATCAACCCTTGGACTATTAAACATTGGCAAAACAAACCCTTTTTACTACTCTTCATAAAGTTACATGTTTGGTCCTTGGGAATTGGGGCTTTACACATTTGGTCCTTTGGTTTTGAGATATTACACATATGGTCCTTGTTTTATTAATCCTAATACAAACCAACCGGACCCTAATATAACTACCCAAGCCCAAAAAAATACCCTTGGCCCAATTCACCTTACCCGGTCCAATCCTATGACCCGACACCCAACCCAGTGTTTAAAATAAACAAGACCCGCCCCCAGTTTGTCTCCCCCGACACCCTTGTCTGCTCCTGCAACCCCCCACCACTAGCCTACCAACCCACCCTACACCACCAATTGTCTCCCCCCTCCTCACCAACCTTACAAGTGCATTAAATGCACCTCCTTTTCCTGTCCCAGATAGCAAACCCAGTTTTGGCGCCAAAACTAGATGAAGGGCCAAGATTGATTTTAAAGCATCCAACGGTTGATATTTGTGCTGGGATCCATTCAGACAAGTGAGAGAAGCACTTTTGAGCATATAAGAAGCCAAGAAGAGGGAAGAAGAATAGTTAGTCTTAGTTTTCCAAAAATTGTATGTCGTTTCAGAAATTATTAGCTCTTAGTTAGTTTTTAATTATGTTTTAAAGTTCATTTGTACTCAATTAAGTTATCCAAGTGTATTGCAACTCAGTTTTAATCTCAATTCAGGTGTTAAGTAAAAATTCATATTTCTGTGTTACTGTGTGAATTTACAATATCTAAATCCAAATCCCAAGCTTCAATAAGCTTCTTTATAAGTTGAAACAAGCTTATGTTAGCTTTTTATAGCTTTTTATAAGCTTGTGTCTAAAATTGAAACACTTTTGGCACTGGTCAATGAAAGTCAAACCAATGAGCAAAACTGATGCAGATGTGATCTGGGGTGATTCAGAGTTTGAAATGGGTGAAAAGGAAGCCAGTGGGTTGAATAAATTAGGATAGTGTCCTTGTTTCATATGTGGCAGGCCATAGTGGCTTTGGACTCATTGTAAGTGATTTTCACAAAAATCTTGCAGACAATGTATTTCTGGTCATAACTTGCTAGAATCTGTTTTAATAGTTGTGATTTGGTTAAATAAGTTTAGGTTGTTTAATGATTAGTGCATGATCAATCTCTAGCTTAGTTTTTGTTTGAAAACTAGTGATAAAGGGGTGTTTGTTTAACTGTCATAGCTGTTTCACAGGGGAGATCAGTGCTAGTTCTTTGTTGGTTTAAGTTTACTTAGCATAATTGAGCTCAATTAAGTCATTACAATTGAGTCTTTAGCCTATAAAGTCAAAATAAGCCTCAATCTGTCTTATTGCTTAATCTGTTGTGGATTGGGATTTGAAATCATTGATTTTGTGTGTAAAAGTCTCAAACAAGGCTGGTATTAAGTTCATTTCATTCACAAATATCATAATCAATCATCAAATTGGGTCTAAACTTCACCAAAGTCAAAATTTGAATCTGTTGCAAAAAGTCAAAATAGTGAAAAAAATGGTTTTATGCAGAAATTGCAGCTGAGACACAGGGTTCATTAAAGTGTTTCAGGGTCTGAATTTTTGGTTATAAGCAGTCTATTAGGAGGTCTATAGGACCTCACATCTGGTTTTAGCTTTTGCTCTCTGAATTAGCTTCTGCATAAGCTCAAACTTGGCACTTTCTGCCCTGCACCACTCAGCTAATACTGAGTGGTTTCTCAGATTTTTAACAAGCTTGCACTGAGCTTGTATAAACCTGTTAAAGGCTGGTCTCTTGATTATAAGCAGTCATTTAGGTCTAGTTTAGAACTTAATCATTGGTTTTTAGTTTATAGCTTGTTTAAGTGCTTATTCTTGGTCTGCAAAGTGACACCATTTCTGTTTTTAGCTCAATTTCATAACCACCAAATCTGTGAAATTGTGCTAATCAGTAGTTATAACTTGTTGAATTTAGTTTCATTTGGTCATATTTAGTGTATCATAGTCTTTGTTAACAGTAGATAGCTTATTTGGTTCATTTGCTTAACAAGTGCTTATTTCAATAAGCATTTGATTGAGCAGTTTCATAATCTTCCAAGTAATCACCTGTTTTTCCATTTTTCCCAGCTTCTTTATATTATTTTAGAGTTTCCCTGAAATTTTCAGATTTTTCTCAACTGTTTTGCTATTTTTCTTAATTTAATCTAGTTTTTAAGCACTTTTTAAATAGCCTTTAATACAAAAAATTCAGAAAAGGTTCCAAAAAATAATTTTTCATTTTTCTTAGGTTTAGATAAATATAAAAAGTAGAAAAAGTAATTTTCCATATTTTTCATAGTTCATTTGGTAATTTTTAATAATTTAATTAGTTTTTAATAATTTAAAATTCATAGAAAATAGAAAAATAATCACAAAAATACAAAAATGGTTTTGAAAAGTCTATTTTGATATTTTAGACTTTTCCAAGTCTTAATCTTATTTTTCTAGCTTAATTTCCTATTTTCTTGTATTTTAGGTAATTAATTAATAGTTAAAAATAGTTTTTAATTAGATAATTAGTTTTAAAAATAATTTTCTTTTTCTAAA